>OX578141.1:46313499-46910999 GCA_951213105.1 Amaurobius ferox | reverse complement strand
AATTCAATAGCAGTTGCTTTTCAATTTTATCGTCATTCATGTTGGTCATTAAACTCTATTTCTTATTGAAATATGCATTTTTATGATTATTTATTTAATCTCGTTGTTGCTTAAAAGATTACAAATATATAAATTGATGTATGTAATTTTGTATGTAGTTGATATATGTAAATTTTGCCTGACGGGTATTTAGACAATTGTTTGCACTTTAATTTACTTCGCCATTGATGAAGTACATGATAATGTCCGAAAGAGTTTTATCTATTTGATTGTGTACGTCATAATAAGGCGATTTTAATAAATGACGTTTTAACCACTTATTTGGTTGTCTTTGATTTTAGAATTTATTGGTTGACGTGTTTACCATGCTGTTTATATATGTGTATAAACTTACATATACAGGATGTCCCAAAAAGATTGAAACGCGCTTTAATTCTTTACCTGTTGGAGATAACTGGCCAATGTAAATTGCAAAAATGCTGAAAGTAAGGTAGGAAATAAGACTACGTTAATGAAATAGTCCTCCCATTAATTTTCAAAAAGTTACACTTTTTAAATTTTTATACGACCCCCTTAAACGAATTTGGTCAACCAGAAAATTTTTATTTTTAATGCAACAAGATCATTAAAAAGACCGAATATCTGTATTTTTAAAGTCAACTGAATTATGATAAAGAAAAAAATCTGACTCATGCCACATTTCCGTACCATGTGAAAGGTTGTTTCATCAGTGAAATTAGGGATCATAAACAAATTGACGATGGAAATTGTTTAGATCAAAAATATGTTAATATGTGTGAAATTTTTTATTACAAATGCATCTAAATAACGCATTACAGAAACAGAGATCATATAAAGCAGTGGTACTTACTACGCGGTTGGGGCATATAAATAAAATAAGCATACATTGATAGAAGACCACTGATATAAGGAGACAAATTTCGTTACAAATACTAGAAATACAATTCACAAAACGCAATTCACAAGCAAATGTTTTCCTTCAACTCAAATGTTTTCCTTCAACTTACATAACTGAGCCCTTCTAATAATGCTTCTGTAAATATTTTGTAATTCTTCACCAATAATATTGCTGCAAGCATCAATTATCTTTTGGTTAAGGTCAATCGCGTTTAGTGGGCGAGTATTATAAACTAGTGTTCGAAGACGACCCTCATAAGAAAAATGGAGAGGGGTTAAATCAGGGGATCTGGGGGGCCATTCTGTGACTCCTTTCAAACCAATCCATTGTTTATCAAGATTTTCGTTAAACCAGTTTGTCACAATTATATAGCTTGGTGTGCAAGCGCGCCATCTTGTTGATAGAACGTGTTTTTTAGAAGCGATAATGTTGTCGTTTCCATAAAATCCGTTACAGTACCGTTTAAAATAAACTGCATGTATTTTTCAGCTGTAAGAGTCCCTTCATAAAACACAGGACCAATCAGTTTTCCATTCCAAATTCCGCACCATACAAACACAGAAAACTTTCTCTGGTGATGTATTTCACGGACAAAAAAATGGTTTCGTATTACCCCAATAATGACCGTTGTGAGTATTGATTGCTCCATCTTCCGTAAACAAACATTCATCAGTCCATAGAATGTTCTTAACAAAGTTCGAATTGGTGTCTTGTTGGATTAAGAACCAACCGATTGCAGAATGTTTCACGCCGATCAAAATCGGAGGGATGAAGTGCTTGAAGTCCATGAATACAAAATGGATGCCAATGGTATTTTCCAAGTGTTCTAGCAATTGACATCCTAGGTAGCCATGCTTTTCGAATGCTTGTTCGTGGGTTGAAAGAAAAACATGCGATGATGTCAGTTTCTTGGTCCTTCGTGTACAAAGGATTTCTTTCAGGGTCAGGTCTTGGATGAAATGAACCGATAGTTCTTAATATCCTCATCATCCGTTAAACAAATGTACGCGAAATTTTAGGCAAGTTTGGTTATCGTAGTCCAAAATCCCGAGCCGTTTCTACAGTATTTTTATTACACAGAGCATAAATCATGGTTAATTCGAAAAGCTCGTTGTTTGTTAAAAATACCATTATACACAACCAGTTACGTGATCTTAATTCATCAATTCAGAACTAAACATGCTGACGATTCACTGAATGATTTCTAATCTCCTTTATTTTGGTATAATATTAAAAATATGTTTAGTTGCATTGAATAGAAATACTACTGGGAATAAATACGTAAATTAAAAAATAAATCGTCTGCATTTCATTCTTCGGTATTTTTTTTAATTATTTTAAATATATAAACATTTGAAACGGCTAAATTAGATTTAAAGAAAAGAAAAACTGGTCTTTGAGTTCTATTCTTCGTTTTGAAAAAGTACGTTAAATTTCAAAATCAAATACATACTTGCACTTGTTTAATTATTTATTTTAATTGTTTCAAATAAAAAATGACATGTCTCAATGTGAAAAGTACTTAAGAATCCGTGATTGCATCGTGAGCCTGCGCGGAATTTTCAAAAATGTCTCCTATGTATTATCATCCAGTTTTATCTTTTTTGTGATATATTGCAAATTTACATTTCTAATTTGATATATGGTCCCCATTCATAATGTTCAATTTTCAGTTAAATATAACTCGCTCAATTTTAAAGATACAGATATGCGGATTTTTTAATGATCTTGTTGCTTTAAAAATAAAAATTTTTTGGATGACCAAATTTGTCTAAGGGGGTCGTATTAAAATTTAAAAAAACTTTTTGAAACTGAATGGGTGGACTATTTCATTAATTTAGTCTTATCTCCTACCTTACTTTTAACATTTTTGCTATTTACATTGCCCACTTATCTTCAACAGGTAAAGAATTAAAGCGCGTTTCAATCTTTTTGGGACACCCTGTATACTATCAATAGACACATCACATAAAATACAAGTAACGTACCTCTTGAAAAATTGTATGATTGAATGCAAAATTCCTGGGCAACATCGGGCACATTTTCTAGTACGTTTATATTGTTATTAAATTTGTACAGTTTGGGAGTTAATCCCTTGACATACAGCGACATCTAGGATGTGTCGCATGTTTCATAAGCCATTGACGTCTATGGGACGCGCACAGATTTAAATTTTGTCATGTGGAAATCTCACAAAAATGTAGTGAGCCTGGTTTGTATCCCGATACTACTCTTAATTAATGTCTTTTAATTCTTATGTCAAGGGGTTAAGGTGACATATGAGCGAAAGCATTAGTCGAAAACCCAAACCACTCGACTCGCCCTAGGACATGAGCAACAAATTGAGTGGCCGGTGCTAAATATTAGTGCAATATTTTTATGAATCGAGTGAAAATTATAGTCCGCATATGATGTACACTCGAATGCAAAATACAAGAAAAAACAGTGTGGCCTAAATATCTTAAGCATCACATATACGTATATTAATACTTATAAGTCGAGTGGAAATTGTATTCTATATTGTTAAAAGAAATTATTTTAAGTCAATAGGCACGTCATTTATTGACTTTAAAGATGACGTGTCATCTTCAGCTGCAAAGAACAAGAAGAGAGATCAATCATGCATAAAGCATTGATTATGACACACTTTTCAACTGAAATGCAATTTTATTTAAACATCTCTAAAATTCGATACATTCAACGCTGATATATTTTAAATTATCACAATACTGCAATAATTTATTATATTTGAAAACTTGAAACTTCATCCAAAAAAATGGACTTTATTCAAATGACGTCATCGAAATATAGATCGTCTGGCTCTCTATGTAAAAGCATTTCATATCACTTTTATTCTAGACTCCAGAGCTAAATAATTTTATTCGAAAAAAACTCAGCAATTCTTATACAACTCATCTCACAATCACTTCTTTATATTCTGCATTCATTAAAATCAGGTTTCGTTGTAGAAATAATCAAAGTTTGATGACCATTTAAACTCAAAAATATTGTAGTTGCGTTGGCCCAGAATATAGATGCACAGAAAATACGCAAAATTAAAGCGGTTTTCGGACAGATGAAACACTAGATATAATTATAAAAGAACTTTAAAAATCGCGATTTTGACACTGGAAAAAAAAGATGGATGCCATATTTTATTTAGAAGTGGGTCAAGTGATCTATTTCTCCATATAATATAGGTGAAATTATTATTTTAATTTTTATATAAAAAATTACCAAACATATTTTGCTGAATTTTTTTTATATATTTTATGGAATAATTTGAATATTTCCAAAAATTTTGGAAGCAATTTGTGAATTTTAACTTAGCTTGCAAAGTGTTGCAAAAATTAGGTCCCATAGGGTTCAATGTATTTCACTTTTTCAATCCATGTTTAATTCAAAACTAATTGGGTGATATTATTCATTTACATTCCCATATGTCCCACAGACCGTCTCAACAACATATTAAAATTGTATTTTGATAAAGTCACTTTACGGCAGTTATCGTGGGAACGGACAGGCAAACAGACAGAATTAACAAAGTTATAAACGTTTTTCAACTATGTTGGAAAGTGTTAAAAAGGACAAATAATGTATTACAAATTATCCATATTTAGTAGCTTTATGATTTTCCACTTTAAGATACCTAGGTATATGAATAAACAAATGAAGAAGCTACCTTTGCTTAATCACGATCTTGCAAAATAATTAAGATCCACGAATTTCTTTGAAGTTAAATTAATGTTTTTTTTTGGCTCTCTAGAACCATGATGAAGTACATTAACATGTTCCCTAGGCACTTTTTACCCGCTTTGTGCGCTTAATGATTGATTTAACATGTTTAGGGCATTCCCTAATTTTAAAGTAAAATGTGTACATTTTTTTTATATATCCATGAAAGAAGTTTTTGGGATAAATATAAAATGAGTGCATCACACACAGTTTTAATTCTAAAAGTTAAGCAATTAAAATGTGCGCTAGTTTATATTAGAGATAAGTGCTGATTAAGTTATCAGAGTTTTACATTTGGGAAAAGTAACATCTAAAGTACGTTTTTTCTTTAAGAAATTTAATTTTCATCCAGAAAAAGTAACATAATACACACGCAAGTAACATTTATTTCATAAACATGTAGATTATTTATATTTTTCACTTTGCGTCTGGGTTATCATTTGCTTATCCAAGATGAAAGATACATTTTAAAGTACAACAAATGTATAATTTATAGTATAAAATTATACTATAGTATAAATCTTCGATATTTTTCTTTAATAATTGGAAAAAATAGAAATATTGTGATAAACTTTATGAAAAATTCACAAAAAAAAAATCCGTGGTGTAAATTTTTACTTCCCCATATATAGTATTGAGAAAGTATTGTTTTCACGAAAATTTTCGATTTCAAAATTTTGATGTCAATACATGTTTTAAGAACTTCTAAACAAGTTTTGACTACTTTTGGAGTAATGTCTGATGTCTGTGGTCGATTTCTTGTGTACACAATAGCAGCCAAAAATATTAACAGATTTTCACGAAACTATATATCTGGCTTTGTTATCAAAAAATATAGAACGAAATAGGACATTTTTTAAAATCCGAGCGAAAATTTCGAAATGTATTAGACATTTTATATTTTTTTAACACAGCGGCATAGGGCAAAATTTGACATTATCATGCATAAAAGGGTTTAGTTATGGCACGATAATCACGAGAATAAATAGTTTCAATCATTGTTGTGAGAAATAGCCGCGATACAATTTTGTTTGTTCATTATCCCCCCTCCCGAAAAGTACATTGTCAAGTACAGTATCAATCGAAAAAAATTTCAAACCTTTTAAAGTGAAGGGTAACACGCTATAGTTGCAATAATTTGGACCCACGAAACCAATTTTTCAAATTTTTTTCTTGTAAAATTTGAAAAAAATTAGTTCTGGTATGAGAAAGCCGAGTTACACTCCAGTTAATTTATTAAAAAGTATCCAATTAGTTTATATTTCACGCAACTCTAACTTGGCAATTATCAATATTGATAGGTAGATGTATGGATGGCAAATTTCAGACCCTGACGATGCGTTGCCAATTCAAGCTTACTTGAATAAAGTGACGTTGTGCACACATTAAAGTCTTCTCATTCATTCTGTAATTGGACTTTTTTGCCTATCTCTGCATTTCAAAGTCAGTTTGCTTAAGTTCCGTATTTCGTCACTACTGCTACATGTATGGTGAGGTGAAATTTACATACATGCAACACTAATACTTACCCATAGTGTCCCCCAATTGACTCTGTAAAGGTATAGTGGGATCAGAATAGATCAAAGTACATTACGTGAATACAGAAACAAGAAAAATCAATCATGCATAAAACATTGATTATGAAACACTTTCCAACTTCAATGCAATTTCATTTAAACATCTCCAAAATGCGACACATTCATCTGTAATATTTTAAAAATTATCACAATACTACAATAATTTATTTTATATGAAAACTTAAAAGTTCATCGAAAAAAATGAACTTCATTCAAATGACGTCAATTAAATATAAATCCCCTGGCTCCACGGTAATGTTTTTAACATTATCATAATACTACAATAATTTATTATATTTAAAAACTTCGTCAAAAACAACTGAAATTTATTCAAATGACTTCTCTCTATAAAAGCAGCAATTCATTCATTTCATTCATCACAATACTATAATAATTAATTTTATTTAAAAACTTAGGACCATGGAGTTGCAAGTAATTCAACTGTATGCTTAAAACTTCATCGAAAAAAATCGTCCTTCTCTCTGTAAAATCAATGAATATTTCATTCATATCAGCTATGCAGACTCCATGAGCTAAATAATTTTGCATTAAAGAAATGCAGCAATTCTTATACAACTCATTCTACATATTTTGCTGTTTACATTTTACATAAGTGAAAAATAGGCTTCGTTGTAGAAATAATCAAATTTAGATGATCATTTAAACTCAAATATAAAGTAATCGCTTTGTTTCAGTATGTAGATGCACAGAATTTAAGCAAAAATAAAGCGGTTTTAGGACGGATACAGCACTCAATATAAATTAAAAAGAACTTTAAAAATTACGATTTTGAGACAATATGGATGCCATATTTCATTTTGAAGTGGGTCACGTGATCTGTTCCTATAATGGACACGTGATCGCTTCATATAAGAGGTGTAATTATTATTTTAATTTTTATTTAAAAAACTACTGAATATATTTTGCTGAATTTTTTTTATATATTTTATGGGATAATTTGAATATTACCTAAAATGTTTGAAGCAATTTGTTAATTTTAAATCTGCTTAAAAAATGTTTGAAGAATTAGGTCCCATAGGGTTCAATGTATTTCATTTTTTCAACCCGGGTTCAATCCAAAACTAATTGGGTGATATTATTTATTTATATTCCCATAGGTCCCACAGACCGTCTGAAAAACATACTAAAATTTCATTTTGATTAAGTCATTTCTACGGCAATTCTCGTGCTAACGGACAGACAGACAGACAGACAGACAGGCAGAATGAATGAACAAAAGCATAAACACTTTTCAACTTTGTTGTAAGGTGTTAAAAACCAGTCGATTTGTGGCCCCTAACATACACACACATTTATTTAAACACATATATTTAAACACATAAATTATCAAACATTAATAACAATACAAACACCATACACTTAAACATACCAAGCTTGACCTCGGGATGTACGGAATTGTTATGGTAATTGCTACTTCAAATTATCATTAATTAAAATTCAATTTGTCCAGTAAGGGAAATTTCCCAAAGCTTAAAATTACACTGACACTTAGATTAGATTAACATATAAATATACATTACATCAAAATTGAAACTTAAAGGACACAATACCTCCACCGCAGATGAAATGGTTTGTAATTCCAAAATTAGATCATTCACAGTTCATAGTGAAGTGAACTTGGGTAAGCAGGAAAACACAGTTCACCACGGACACACAGATTTAGAAGATATCACTTAATTGGATTCCATCACTGATTGGGAAACACTGCCCGCTACTCTCCACCACCCAATTGCCGGTTGGCCCAGTGATTCTCGGAGGTTCGGGAACTACGTGCAGACCAATGCCGGTTGGGTCGCATCCCGACGAAACTCCACGGTGTTTGCCTCACACATACCGCACCGATGACGGTTGACGCACTCAGTTGACGTGGGTTGTACGCTACATGGGGGCCCGGGATGGGTACCCCGCAAACACTCCGTGCATGTACTCGTCCGTAAGGTGAGATGTACACTGAGCTATCGATTACCGTCCTTACAGTCCACACAGTTGTCACGGCTTAGATGTAGTTTAAAGGGTCAAAAGGGTAGCTTACTACCCTTTGGACCCTTACTACGCCGTCTATTTTTGGAGCTCTGTGCTACTGCGTACCAAAAGGGGCAAAATCCTCGCTGCGCCGATGTTCGCCACTATCCGTTAATATTGCAAAACTAGGTCAGGTTCCGCCCTAGCTCGATTTGGCTTAGAGCGGCCATAAACTTCATTTCCTGAATGGTCGCGCCTGGCTACGAGCCACACTTGAGTATATGTGGTCGCAGCAGGATACAAAAAGCGTTGGTTCGTACTAGATGCATAGGGCTGCCACTAGAGAGTAGCAGTGGATACCTGTGTCTAAAAATGCGTCAAACTGCATTTTGGATCGGGCTTCAAAACAAGTGCACCTACCCTTGGAGACCATCTCTAACGCGATCAGACTGGAGTCTAAATTTTACATTTTTAAAGTCGAGTCTCTTCAGCTTTTGAAGAGTGAGGAACGAACTGGGGTGGAAAGTGTTCTTGTCCGCTCATTCGTTCCATCACTTATGGGTGAGAAATGGGTGGTGCCAATTCCGGACAAATTATTGGAGTACGTAGTGACGCTCATTTCATATGCGTCCCAATAGAAATTGATGACCGGAGGTATTCTCACAGTCGGCAGGTTTCGTCCGGACCTCTGTGTAAGCTAACACTTGTCAGGGGTTATAAATTTCGAGAGATTTGTAGGTTTCACTTTGACATTTGCAACATCTCTTCTTATAAAATGTACAACTTCTGTCTTGCACCATTCGAACCACGGCGCCGCACTGTCCCATCTTGTCTGTGAGGAGGCAACATGCAGCAATTACTTACCATACACATTAGCAACATAGCATACTTACTCCCCCCTCCTTCTTTCCCTCGGCGAGCCTGGTGAGCCTAAACATTATTTGCGTCATGTGCAAATAATATGTTATGTCTGAATAAGTTCATATATGTTTATTCATTTCTGCTTTTCATGGTTTATAAAAGCAGAAAATCCTAACATTTTTTCTGTACTCACCCAATCCTACCCTACCCAGTCAATAAAGAAATTAATGAATTTATTTTTTTCGTTTATACTCGATATTTTTATATCCATGTTAAATAGTTTTATTGATTTTTTAAATATACAATTTCACTCGCCCACCTACAATTTTGGGTCCCCAACATTGCGGGGGTTAAAGAGATAGTTTCGCCCTTTATTATACTTGATCGATTATTAAACTTTAAGTATTTATTTCTTTTTTTTCTCTTTTTCTTCTTTTTTTTATGGCAAAAAATTTGGGGACACCCCAGATGGTTTTTACTGTCTTTTGTTTAATCTTATCGCAAAGCGTTCCTTAGAAACAAGGTTATGTAGAATTAACTGAAAAAAATCTTAAACGGCATATAAGATATCGATATTTATGATGAATTGCTGACGAAAAATATAAACATAAGAAAATAAAGCCCATTCTGTGCTTAACTGTAGAAAACCTCCCACAGTTGTACCTCAAGTCAAATGCTGGTGGGAATAACACGAATGTTACAGAGAATTGCATTTTACAACTTCCTTAGGCACACACAAAATTCTATCAAATTTTGGCCCATCGGTCAATAGGCTCTGGAAATGTGTCACATTTTAAATGCCGTAGATCACATTTCTTAGTGACAACTGAATTGCACTTTACAACTTCCTTAGGCACTCACAAAATTCTATCAATGTTTGGCCCATCGGTCAATAAGCTCTGGAAATGTCTCACATTTTACATGCCGTAGATCACATTTCTTGGTGACAACTGAATTGCACTTTACAACTTCCTTAGGCACACACAAAATTATATCAAAGTTTGGCCCATCGGTCAATAGGCTCGGGAAATGTGTCACATTTTACATGCCGTAGATCACATTTCTAGAGTGACAACTGAATTGGAATTGAAATATAGCTAAACTTATTTATCATAGTTTTTCTAACATATACCATGCAATAGGAAAATCTATTATATAAATTTAAAAAATTAAATCTGTCTTGATCACCTGTGTATTTATAAAAGTGTCAATTAATGTAATATTTAAGTTAAAAAATGAGGTACAAAAATCCATACTTACGTTGAATCAAGAAGTGTCAAGTATGAACTTTACGCTCGAGAGTCTTCTATATTTATTATTTTACTTCCTCCCGCCTTCAATAACTCAATAATTCAATTACTAATGAATTCTTCCTTTTTTCAATATGAAATATGATGCTATTAGTCTCCCACACTTTCCTATTTTTATCAAGTCATTTTTATGTGATTCCATGGGCTGCGGTAACCATAGGTTATTAATCACGGTGAATCTTCAGCGATAAGGTTCTAGGAAAATTCCTTTTCACTGAAGGAGAGAAAGATGATTTGGCACTAAAAATAATTTTAGGGCTAAAGGTTAGCATTAATAATAAGGTATGAAAATCCATATTTGTATTAGAGGAATGTAGCGGAGATTAAAGAATTTCTCTGGAGTTATTCATATCTTTTAGGAAGTTTTTGTAAAATTAATATAACGAGCACTTTTATGTCTTTATATATATATATATTCGGAATTACATATATATATATATATATATATATAATGCCGAAGTAATGAGACATTTGATCACCAATGAAACTCTAATTTTGAATTGAATTGTTTAATTAATTTTTAAACGCATTTGTTTTAAAATATGTGCATATCAAAATGCATTCTACTACGTCTATTTTGCACTTATGTTTTAAGGTATAGTGTAGATCTATGTAATATTTAACTTATTAACTCATGTAATATTTAACCCATCATATTTAATTCATGTAATATTTAACTCATATAATATTTAACACATTCAACTAATTTAATATTATTTAATTAAACAATATTATTAGCTCATTTTACAGTAGTTGTGTTTAGCAGTTCATGGTAGTATCAAAATTCGAAAAGCCATCTTGAATATAAATAATAATATGGGAAATAAAAATAATTTACCAATCAGTTAATAATGCATGCTTAGAGAGTGTGCCGTGTATGTACCCCATTACTCAGTAACTTAATATCAATAATTGCTTATAGAATAATATAAAACTATACATTCCATAAAACAGACATAGTAAGAATATTAAAAAGGATTTGTTTGTAAATACAATATAGTACTTCATTCATTTTTGCTGTAGCAGTTGAATACATTCAAAAGTAGGACCAAATAACTGAAAAAAAGTTTAAATGTCTAATTTAATATAAATTGCTTAGCTCTTTAATTTGCTTTTCACACAATAAAGTATAGTCTGTTGATATTGATACAGTATATATGCATATAAATATATCCGAATAAATATCTTATATAATCAGTAAGTATTAGTTATGCTTCTAAGAAGACAATTGGTCATATAAATATAGATATTTTTTCGGTTTTCACTGGAAGTTATATTATGAAAATAAAAATATTTTATGTGTAAAATATTGTATAAAAAGGTTTAAGTATTTCATTTTTCTTTTGCTTGATTACGGACTTTAAAGTCATCTAGAATTTTAACTTTTGATTTGATATTTTATTTATCTTCTGATATATTATATTATCTTCTTCTATTTTATATTATTTTTATTTACTTGTTTGTATTCGATATTTAATGTGTTTCCATCCAACGTACTTATATATTTTGAATATTAGACAAAATTAGACTAAATCTGTGCAACATTTTGAATCAGTGTTCTGCTTAATAAGTTGTTTTTTGCGATCGTTTCCTGAAATTAACAAAATAACAAAAAATCTGAGACAATAATTTTCTATTGTCCGTC
The DNA here is from genome assembly GCA_951213105.1 of Amaurobius ferox. Lineage (NCBI taxonomy): Eukaryota > Metazoa > Arthropoda > Arachnida > Araneae > Amaurobiidae > Amaurobius > Amaurobius ferox. The sequence goes on along the minus strand of OX578141.1, from coordinate 46,898,969 downwards.
TTACATGATGAATGGTATATTTTACCCCTGAACAACTGACATACATATGCATATAAGAGGCCATATCATTGTTTTTGCCTACTGACTAATTATTTCCCGCCTTAGAAAGTAATTTCATATTTACGTAAATTACCATTTTCGCACAAGTTCTGTTTTTTTGAGGAAAGCATGTGCAGCAGCACCTTTAAGAACTTATATCAATGCATATATTTCTTACGCAAACATAGAAAAGACATTTTATTAAGTGAATATATTTAAGGTATTAAATACAGTATTTAACAACAGTTAAAACATGATCCTCTATTTCATGTTATTCAATTTTAATATCATCATATAATCGTGTGTGATGTCTGACAACTGTCTAACAAATAGCTAACAAATAGCTAACAGTAGTATCCATACGCTTGTATGAGCGCACAGACTCTTTTTACACTAAAAAACATGATTTAATAGCTTATTTTATTTTTTTTTATGAAAAAAAAGGTATCGATCCATTTTAATATTAAAAACATGATTTTTATAGCTAAAAAAGGTGTATATATACCTTTTTTACATTAAGACCAAATTTTAACAGTTAACTACTGAACTTTTTTAGTTAAAAAGCTAGACATATAAAATAAATGCGTGAAAAAAGAGGACCTCCAAATGAATGGAAGTCCTTTAATATATGCACCTTTAAACAGTGAACTTTTTAGTTAAAAAGCTAGACATATTAAAAGTATACAGAGAATTATTTAAAATAAATGCGTGAAAAAAGAGGACCTGAATGGAAGCCCCCTGTTTTTAAAGGGTGGGGTTGAGACCCCCCCATATATTTAACAGAAAAACTCAAAATGTTTAACTAAATCTAAACATTTTTTATAAAATTAAAAAGAATTAGAAAAATATGAAATCATTATGAATATACAAAACATATGATAATTATAGTGGGGGGTGACGTCCCCCCCCCCACTGAAAAATGATTAAGCTTTATCTAATTCATATACGTATTTATCATCAATCATACCTGAATACTTAAATATATATCTTCCTTTATTGATTTTATATATTGATTCATCAAAAAGTTTTCCATGTTTATTCGCAAGGTAATACTCTTTTTCTTCAACTTCCACATCTAACTTTACGATTACTGAATCTCCATATTTAGTATTAATTTTTCTCAATGATATCAGATCATATTCCCCAGGATTTAAACCATTTAATTTAAACGTTTTGGGATAACCTCTCAGTCTATTGAACTCTTCCATTTATTAGTAAACATTTTTATAAATATAAATCCACCCTTCTAATCATAATAGAATAAGTTCTTTGAAATAACATATAAAACTCCTAATCCATTCAATTTAATATCTTCATTTTCTTCCTTTTCAATTAATACAGTCAACCTTTGAAATCTTTCTGATAATAGTTTTTTAGTATGATCATATTTATCATACAATTCTTTACAAAGATAAGTCAAATAGTAAATTTCTTCAGAATTTGTAAAATTTAAAGCTCGAATATCACCTAAGCACTCATCCATTTATGTAGAATTATTTTTAGAAGCATTTTTATAATGTCCTAAAGCTCTAGTATTCATACCATCTTCTAATATAAATCTTTTATCATCTTTTGCTGATAAAGCTATCTTGTTCACTTGATCTGAATACAATTCATGTTTCTTACTTCTAATTAAATTCTGTGTTCTATATTGATCTTTTTTGTTTAATAAACAGTCTTTATAATCTTCAAATGATATTCTGTTTTTAACGGTACTAGTCTTAGTTCCTTTAGACTTCTTAGTCTCAAATTTTTTATGGTTTTCTTTATCTTCTTCATTATTATTATATTCTTCAACACTCTGTTTTTCTAATCTTATTGAATACATTTTACTTCTTAAACCTACAAATTCTTCCATAATCACACCGCTATTTTCATCTTTCATTTTACCTAATATTTTTTATTACATCTAGGCATATTATATAGATTATTTACTTGATAATCAGATGTTTCGAAATAATCAATCATAGACTTCATATCTTCATAAAAGTCATCTGTTTTAATATCATGTATAAAACTATCTGTATCCATATATAATAACTTAATATTATCCTTATATCTCGGTTTCATGACATTATAATAAAAATCATACATTAAATGTTTAGATAAATTTAATATACTCATTCCAACATAAATCGGTTTATTAAAATATAGTTTTGTTTTTTTCATGTGAACAGCTATCAAATTTTCACCAAAAATAGTTCTACATTTGAAATTAGGTTTAGCAATTAATTTTTTAACTTGATCATAATTACAACATAATCTTACATCGATTCGTTTTCTTATATTTTCCATAGTTTTTCCAAATTCTGAATTACTCATCAATTTATAAAAATCTTTCTCAAAATCATTAGCAGCTTTCTTTCTCATTTCAGTGTTTAAATCTATATATTTTTTCAACCAATTCGATTGTTTAAATTGTAATACTCTATGTACTCTTACAGCCTTTAAACCCATTTTCAAATATTGTTTTAAACTTCTATAATGAACTACATGATTCTCTTTATCGTATAAAGTTGTTAATAACTTACCTTGTTTCGAATTTTCAGGAATTCTATTTTCAGGACATAATGGTAAATCTGAATGATAATCATGTAACCCTTTTGGATATCTTAAACTAATTTCAAATATATATCCATTCTCTGAATCATCTTTTATTTTATGGTTATATACTTCACGTTTAACATAATTTATTTCATCACGAGTACACCATTTAAATTCTCCATATGGTAAATATTGACTCATAGCCCATCCATATAAATTATTAGCATCTAAATACATTAAATAATTGGATTCTTTACTATTATCATAATTTTTCATATATTTATTATTTGCTTTTCCATATCTATTACAACATTGTGAAACACCTCCTCCTAAACCCTTTTCTATCATGAGAATCATATCATAATTATTTAATAAATCTGATTTAACATTTGTTATTTTTAACATTGGATCCCAAGATAAACCAGGAGCAGTAAAATACCAATCTATATCTAATTTATAAGTTTTTAAACAAACATCTCTAAAATTTTCAAATACATCTGTTAAAATTAATACATCTGTTTTAACATATAAATCTGTATATTCACCTAATTTTTTTATATTAAATGCTTTCCAAACACGTTGAGCATGTTCATATTCTTCATCAGTTATATTACATTCATTCAATTTATTATAACATTTATCTTTTGAAGGTAATTCTGTTTCTTTGTATTTATCTCTAGAATCCATATAATCATAAGGATATACACCTTTTCTTATAATGAGATCTAATTTATCATCAGGAAAATGTAATGATGTCTCTCTAAATTTTGATTTTAAGTATTTAATATATTTCATTTTCCGTATTTTTGGAGGACATCTATTTATTTCATTCTCTGGTCTCAAGTTTTTTGTTAAATTATCTAAACTGCAAGACATAAATTTAAATGAATCACTAAATCCCAATTTCATACCTCCTATTTTTTGCTGAAAGATATATATTTTTCTTCAGTATTAGGTATAGCATCTATTTTTGATTTATCAAACCCAAGTTCTTTTATAAACAAATGAGAACCATAACCTGTTAAATTATGGATTTTTACTGGAATAAATTTTGGAATTTGATAATTTAAATTACAAACATTATGAGCAGGACCCCTATATTTTCCAGTTATATGACAATGATCAATTATTTTTTCATCCTTTAAGATTTGTTTTTCACATATATGACAAATATTAGTTCTTTTATAATGATTTTCATCGAACACTATCATTGATTTGATACTTTCATATTTTTTAGTTTTTTCTTTTATAAATTTTTCAATTTTAAGAGTATCCGCTTTTAACATAGATAGAAACTTTTTGATTGTATCCGGTCCTCTATAAACAACGGGAGGTTTAAAGTATTCATTTTCATATTTGATATAATAACAAAATGCATCTGCTACATGTTTTTGATATTTCACAGTATATGATTTAGTTTCATCTTGCTCACATGTATCAATTTTTGGTAAGAGAAATTCAAAATCAGGATATATGGTATATGGTACTCTCATTTTTCTTTCATGATTTTTAAATTAAATAACTTCATCTTTTTTAGGCATATTAATTGTGACAGCTTCTTTCTCTTTACAGTATTCCTCATGTATCTTTAATCTTTCCTCAGAATAAAAATGATTTAAACATCTATCACATAAAAATATACGATGATTAGTAATTTGTGATCTGATCAAACTATTCATATTTTTAATCCAACAATAATGATCATTTTTTTCATCTTTCATATAAAACAAGTTTACATGTTTTTCTAATTTATTGTTAGTTATTCTAAGTGGATAAATTGAACCATCATAACTATAAACATTTACAGATATATTATTTAGTTTTTCAAATTTCTTAATATTGTCTAATGAAACACGAAAATCAATTCCTTTAAAATTTAATTCATCTTTATATTTTTCATATTTTAACACTCTATGAGGATCTTTTTTTACAGGATGAATTGCTGATAATATAGACCACATAAAACACTTATTATCTTTAATTTTTACATTTATTATAGCTTGTTTAGATTTAATGTTTTCAGGTAAATCAATATAACTTGATCCTCTCAAGGGTTGATACTTATTTATTCTCAATTCCAAAAATTTAATTTCTTCAAGACTCCAACCAGATCCTTTTGATATAAAATCATCAGATTCATTTATTAAGTTGTCAATAACATAATCATAAAAAGTATGTAAATCATTAGATTTTAATATAATTTGATTCTCAGTTTTGAATGTAAATTCTTGAATTTCTTCATTCAATTTATACAAACAAAACAATTTAAAATTTACCTTTATACCATTAAATTCTTCCAAAATTTGCTTTATTTTTTATTACAACCTTTCTTTTCTCTTCTAAAAATTCTAGAGGGATTTTAATATTATTACAATTATTAATTCTATATGATTTTAATCTAGATATATAAGCAGTTTCATATTCCTTAATTTCTACATTACCTTCATCATTTAATAATGCTTTTTTATGTTTTCGACTTGATATGTGATTTTCTAAATGTTTATAATATATACCGCAAATAATAACATTTTCTCTTTTGTTTTGATCTTTTAATCATTAAGTCTTTCTTTATATGTTTTTCTTTATCTTCAGGTTCGTAATATTTACCACATATACGACATTTTCTATCTTCTGTAAATAACTTTTCAAGATTTTCTTCTAGTAACTTTTCTTCAGGAAAGAAAATTACAGATTTAAAATCATTTTTATCAAATCTTAAATTAAAAGAATCAAAAATTTTCTTAATTTTATTACGTTTTTGAGGTTTTTCAATAAATATTTTTTTCTTTTTTTCTAAGTATTTTGATATATCTAAATTTAATATATCTACTAAAACAGGTTTATATTCACCTGTTTTTCTGATATATTTAATTAATAATCTAATTAAATCATCCTTCTTTAGGTTGTTTAATATTCAATAGTTTTACTCCTTTTCTAAGTTCATTAATAGTCTTTGACTTTAAGGTGAGCTCCATTTATTAGGAAACATTTTTTGAAATAATTTTTCCTGGAAGATGCTTACTGTGATAAATATTTTTAAATGTCTCTTTTTGTGTGTATAGGTATATTGCATACCACACTCACATTTAAATTTTTTATATTTGATTATGGAATCACAACATTTACAATGGCTTTGGAAATAAATTTTTCCATTTCTATGATATATATAAAACTCATTTACTGATTTCATAGTCAAACAGTGTATACACTTTTTTGTTAGCTCCATTTATTAGGAAACATTTTTTGAAATTCATTCCAGATTTTTTCATATTTCTTTTTGACTTTAGAACAAAGTCTTTGGACCCTTATTTTATTTTCAATATTAAAAATATCACAAATATTTTTCATAAAATAATAATAGTTAACTGATTTCTCATAATACATAAAATCTAAAAAATTTAAAAACATTTCCTCAACTTCTTGAGTAATATTATACCTCCTTTTTATTCGATTAAAATAACTAATTCTACTTTCATATCTTTGTTTTAAACTCTCATAGTCTATAACATAAAAATATTCTTCTTCTGAAGAAGAATCATAGATTAATTTCATCTTTAAATTATGCGCTACTTTATTATCTGAAACATCATAATCTAAAATATCAATCGATTCAACCATTTCAACACCGTCAAAAAAGTTAACATTCATTTATTTACTACGTATTAATAACAGCTTTTTATCATATTTATCGGGGGGTGATAGATCCCACCCCGTTAAATCATCATATTAATGATTCCCAAGGATCACCTTTATTATACCATCTATCTTTAAACATTGTATAAATCAGATGTCCAACTATTAAATTCATCTGGATATCCTAACCATTTTACAAAATATTTATTTCCTTTCTTTTTTATGATTATTTCAATTTTATATACATCATCTTTTTTATTATATTTTACCATTTCATTTTCATAAAAAGTTCCTTCAATTTCTTTACTGTTTAAATCTTTTAATCGATACGTCATAGGATCTGTTTTTAATACTTCAGATACTATAAAAATCTCTTCAGTAAATGTAGAATCATCTACTTTCCTGAATGTTTTTTTAATTGTTGATATTCTAACACTATCCCCTATCGTAAATTTAGGTTTTTTCATGATCTTTTTAGTATATAAATTTTTATAAACTAGAGATTCATTATCGTCTCGACTAGCCTCAACAGGTGTCATTTTTATAGATCTATGATATGAATTGTTATAATTTTTAAGTAATTTGGGTAATACATCAATATATCTATTAGAATTGTTAGCGTGCATATATTTTACAATTTTTTCTCTTATACTTCGATTAAATCTCTCAGCTATTGCAGATTTTATTTCTTTATTATAAGTCGTAAACCAATGTATATTATTATCTTTGAATAATTTTTGGGTCTGTTTTCCTGTAAATTCAGTACCTTCATCTGTCAAAATGTATTTTGGCTTTCTTTCTTTAAATATGATTTTAAAAGCTTGTACGACTTCTTCAGATGTTTTCTTTTTATAGGGAAAGCCCAAGCATATTTATTAAAAGCATCTATAACTGTTAACAAATAATTAGTTCCATCGTTATATTTGCTATAATTTTTTATAAATAGCAAATCGGCGTCACATTGATTATTACCGTTTGGAACATAAACTCTCCTTCTTTTAAATTTACGAATGACAGGTTTATATCTAGTATATACATCTTGTTCATGTAAAAATTCTTCAACATTAGGTAATCCTGTTTTTCTTTTCAATTCTTGAATACCACAATAACTTGTTTCTGGATTATAATATGTCTCTTTTAAATTCCTGAAAAAGTATTCATTTTACTTCCACAAATTGTACAAATACCTTTACCAACTGGTTATTTTTAGAAGTAGTTTCATAATAATTTTTAGTTTCGGTTTTCTTTTTACACTTGACACAATACATATTAGGAGATATTCCTAACCCAAAAGTTTTTTTAGCTTTAATAATAGGTTTAATAATTCCTCTATCTAATCCTTCTCGAAATGTTGGATCTTGTATTGCATTTAAATCATATATTAATTCTTGATCAGCAACATGTCTCTGTTTTGTATCTTTTGTTTTATTATAAGAAATATCATGTTTTTTACATGCTTTATCAACTTTATTTATTCCAGGATCACCTCTTTTTAAGCTTTTTTCTAATTTTGTAAATGGACCACAATATTGATATCCTGGTAAATGCATTTCTGGAGGATTTATTTTATCTTGTAACCATCCAACAATATCACCACCTTTCATTTATTTAGGATGAATAAATTAATATCCATTCAATTGCATTTGTTTTACGTATTTTTCAACTGGATTAACTTTTAAACTTTTTATGAAATCCTTTTCTCGCATATAAATTTCTTCTTCTGTCATATCCTTAGCTTTAAACGAATTAATGAGTTCTTTATAAAAATTATAACAATGTCTATATTCTTCTTTCCTTTCTGCTATTTTTAATGCAAGATCAATAGCTTCTACTATACCAACCGATAAACTTAAAAAAGCAAGCGGAAGAAAGGCAATAGCTGATAAACCCGTTCCACTTAGAATGACCTCACTTACTGATAATGAAATACTTATCTTTTGATACAAATTTCTACTCTTTCTGTAAACATACAATCTTTTTTTTAATATTCTTCCATATCATTTATATAGGATCAAATTTTTTTCTGTATCTTATTTTTGGATTCACTAAATCTAACATTAAAAAATCGTATTGTTTTTGAACACTTTTATTATATATTTGTTTGAATTCTTCAGAACTTAATTTACCATCTATCTCTCTTATAATCTGTTGAATTTCTTTTAGTTGTAGATTGAAAAATATAAAGTAATTAGAGTTCTTTCTTATACTGATAGGTGTATAATATGACTATGATAAATAAATAATAGATACGGTTTTCTTTCTACTTCTGATAAATAATTCTTGAATGGTTTTTTGATCTTTCTCAGTCACACAATCATCGAAAATAACTAAATTCTTTAATGTAGGATTTAAATCATCTACTGTAATAAAATCATCTGAAGAAAAAAATACTTCTTTTTTGTATTTATCATATAATTTTAATAATGTTTTCTTATTCTTTTTACATTTCAAAATATCTTCTCTTTCTATATCTTCAAACAATGTATATATTTCTTGTAATTTAGAATATTTAGGTTCGTATAAATCTTTTGCACATATATATAGTGCATCAAAATTTAAAAAATCATAAATCATATTTAACAGTAAATTTGTTTTACCTGAACCTGGAGGTCCTGTTATAAGCAATCTAAATGGATGTTTAGGTAACAAAGGATGTTGATTAGGATCAGGTAACTCATCTGGTTCCGTGTAATCTTTAATTTTTATCATTTATATAACAGTAAAAAATAATTTACTCGCTGTAAAAAAATAATCTACTCGCTGTAAAAATTAATATTATATAAATGAACAAATTAGAAAAAGAACGAAAACACAAGTTTATAAAGCAAATAAAAGATTCAATTAAATTAGTAAAATTAGAAAAAGAAATAAGAAAGAATAGTGAAGATCAACTAAAAGAAAAATTAGGTATTCAAAAAACCTTAGAGGAATTTCATAAACCAGTCACTCAAGAAATTGAAAAATATGAAAAATCAAATAAATAGGTTGTAAAAAGTATTCAAAATGCTGTAGAAAATATTTCATTTCCACCTCTTGATTACACATCAGATGTTAAACAATTGATGGATAGAGCAGAAGGAAAAATTACATTTTACAGTGATAAATTTATGGATATACCGTTTATCAAAAAAGAAAATTTAGAATTACCTTCTGATCTTATAAATAAATCTAAAAAAGATCTTGATGAAATAATAGCAATAGCTAAAGAAAAGCGAGATACATATAAAAGAATGAAAGGAACTAATACTAAAAATTATAACTATTCTAAAGCTGAAAGTGATCTAGAAAAAATTAAGGAATCAGATTATAAAATGGAAATGATGAAAAAATATATCCACGTCTTACATCTCATGAATGAGGCTAAACCTTGGTTTGGTGAAGGTATAGATAAAAACGATGTATTATCAAATTTAACAGAAAAAATATGTAATGGAAGTAAATCAAAGAAATTGTATAATCAAGTAGTTTTATTGTTCGATATGTTATTTAAAAATGGAGAAATGACTTACAATGATGTACAACGATATTATAAACAATTTCTCCTATAATAAATGATAAAAAATAAAGTTTATTTGAGTGAGGGTCAGTAAAATAAACTTAAATCAGCTTTTAGAAATAAAGAAGAACTAACATTGCAAATAGATAAATCTAAAGCTCCTAATCATGAGATGTATTTAACTAAAACTAAAATTAATCATATTAATGATGGAAAAAGAATTACTATCAGTAAAACGCAATTAGATAAAAATGGAGGATTTTTACCATTTCTAGCAGCACTTATACCTTCTTTAATAACCGCTGCTAAATTTGCAGTTCCAGCATTAGCAACAGGTGCTTTATCTGGATTAGCTAGTTCGACTGTACAAAAAAAGGGATCTGGGGAAAAAAAACGTGGAAAGGGGATATATCAACCATGGGAATTAGTAACAAAATGATTGAAGAAAATATGAAAAATGAAAAAGGATTTAGAGGTGTATTTACCTCTGATTTATTACCTAAAACAATAGGAACATTTGAAAATGGAATCATTAATTTAGATGTATCAACAGGTTCTGGAACTCATTGGGCTTGTTATTATAATGATCCTAAATATAAATATGTGGAATATTTTGATCCGTTTGGTGAATATGACAATATGATGAAGGACTATATTCCTAAAAATATTAAATCATTTCTTGTTACATCTAATAAAAAACCAAAAATAGGTCATAATGATAGTTTTTTACAGAAACCTACATCTGTGAAATGTGGTTTATTTTGTATAAAATATATAAGAGAAAGGAATAAAGGTATATCACCTAAAAATGTTCTCAAATCATTTCCTACACAAAAACCTAGTGACTATAATGAAAATTTTGTTCTGTATAAATGATAATATTAAAATCTGAATGTCATGAGAAATCAGAGGAATTTACTGTAAATTTTATTACACCTCTAAAATTAAAAAAATTAGCTTTACAGTAGTTTTCTATGGAAGTTTCATGGTTTAATATAAGTGAGAATTATGGAAATAACATATTTAGAATGTATACATTAAACACAGATATAACAATTGTTATCTCAAATGGTAATTATACTATAAGAGCTTTAAATGAGTATATGATAAAAATATTCGGTAAGGATCCACCTGTGAAATTTGGTATTATTGAAGCAAGACAAAGAATAGCTATTAAACTGAAAAAAGTTTTTGTAATTGATTTTACAAAAAGTAACTTTCATAAAATTATTGTCTTTTTAAAACCGACATATGGAAGTTAGGATGAAGAAACAGAGGGTAAAGTTGAACATATAGCTGATATATCCAATGGAAATGATAATATTTATATTCACTGTGATGTTGTAAAAGGATCTTTAATAAATCAATCTAATTCAGAAGTCATTTATTCTTTCGTTAATAAAAATCCTCCTGGTAGTATAATTTCAAAAGAATTTAATAATTGGATATATTTTCCTGTTAAAACGGATCCTGTTGAAAGAATAAAATTGAGGATTACTAATCAAAAAGGTGAATTAATTGATTTAAATAAAGGAGCTGTAGAATTTAATTTTATACCTATTTTTGAGGATAACTACGTTAAAAAAATATATCAATTGTTAGGTCAGGTTTTTCTTCATAAATAAATGAATAAACATAGATTATATAGAAAAAGTAAAAAAATACAAATATTTTTAAAGGTGAAAACTGAACCTATTATTGAAGCACGGAATAAATTAAATGAAATATTTTCAATGAAAAAGAAAGGAGGCGGTTTGAAAATTCTTCCTAAATAAATGCAAAAGATTTATGATTTGAGTGATACTCATTATTATTATAATGATCAAATTAAAAGTTATGAATTAAGAGAAATTCACCCAAAAGAACATAGTTCAGATGAGAATGCCACCTATGTTTTTCATATTAATGATACTAAAGCAGAAATTTTATATTCTAGAGGATATCTTGAACAAAAATTAAAAATTACAAAAAATGATAAATCGTCCATTGGAAACGAAAATGTGAGTCTGGTAAATGGTGGTGGTTTTATCAAAACTTTAAAAGTACATATAGGAGATTGAATCAAATACACAGTCAAATTTTTCAATCATGAATCATGCTTTAAGATTAACTCATTATACTCCTGATTATACAACATCACAAGCTCAAGATGAATTTTTTTATCTAGATACAGCTGACTCAGCTGACCGAAAAGAGTTAAAATATGAGGGTACTTCACAAGATACTACTAAAATAACTGAATTTTTTAATAATTTGAAAATGAATAAAGATTATAACGAAGGATTCACAAAGAGATGGGAACTAACGAAAGATAGAAATGTCATTAAAATATGGACACCTTTAAAAGACATAATCGATTTCTTTAGAGAATATGAAAAGGTTATTTCTGGTTTTGAAGTGAAAATAGAAATACAAAGAAATGAAAATAAGAATATGATATATACTGATATAGGAAATGTTAATTAAAAGGTAGTAGTTGAAGGTTTAACCTTGCATTTACCTTATATAGAATTTAAAAATTCTGCAAAAAGCGTGTTTATGGAATCATTTCTATCTGATAAAGATATAGAGGTAAATTGGGATCGATATAGATTTAAGATGGTAAGTCCCTACAAAAGCGATAGTGGATCTGTCACAGCAACTACAGCCTCAGATGAAGTTTTAGGTGTCTATGTTATTCCTCAGTACGTTGAAAGGGATGGTAATTATGAAAAAAATAACATGATATTTGATAATATAGATATGACTGAATGCTGGTTGATGATAAATAATAAACAAATGCCTCTTATGCGTTACAAAACGAATTTTACCAATAAAGATTATAATACAGTTTATGAAGCTCTTTTACATGCAGGATAAAATGATATTAATACAGAAACAGGATGTTTGATAAATAAGAAGAATTTTGGAGATATGTAAACTATTTTTTATTTTGATTTATCAAATCATGAAAACTATACCGATTTAAATAATTTAGATATTGAATTTAATTGGGAGAGATTAATGAATACTCAAAAGGAATATAAGTTTTATTTTATTTTTAAAGAAAGAAAGATATGTTTTATAAATTTGAAAAATAAAACTATAACAATGGTGAAGAGTTTAAAATCATAAAATTAATGCTGTAATAAATGAGTGCTTATTATCCACTTTATGATGATCAAATGAAAGAAGGGCCTATTGGACTTCCTGGTATAGGTTTTAAATTAATGGATGATGGAAATTATGATATGGAAAATAGAATTTTAAAAAATTGTAAAAATCCTATAGATGATTTAGATTTAACCACTAAAAGTTTCGTTTTGAATAAAATAGAGAAAAATCGTTTTGAATTGAGAGATCTTATAGAAACTAAATATGATGAGGGTTTTTTATCCTTTACTGAAGAAACAGGTAAGAGAATAAAAGAATTAGATGAAACAATTTTACATTCTTCAGAAGGAAAATCTTACGATGCAAAAGATAAAAGAATAGGAAATGTAGCAGATCCTAAAGATGATAAAAATGTTGTGAATAAAGGATATTTTGAAAAAAATTCGTTAATATTACAGAATGATAAATTTGATGCAAAAAATAAAAGAATAGGTAATGTAGCAGGCCCAGAATATGATAAAGATGCTGTCAATAAAATATATTTAGATAATAGAGATATCTGGATTACCGTAGAAGATGATTTTCTTATTTTTACAGATGGAGAATTTACAAAAGTAAATTTCAATATGATGAGTTCTAAATTACTGGATCAAGAGATGCGATTAACTACAGATATGTATATGAAAATTTCCATATATATATAGCTATATATGATACAGTAGAAAGTAAATATATATATGATAAAAGTCAACTGATATCACTAGAAATCAATGGTAAGGAAATTTTAAATGCTAATGCAGATACAGTAACCTGTTTTGCTTATGGTAAACGTGATGATATCATCACATTATGGATTAAATCCGATGGTAAATCAAACACTTTAAAACCTTATATGCATATTGAAAAAATCCCTTTCTAAAATACGTTCACCAATAAATGGATATTGATCGGAATGCATTTTCCAGAAATAATTTATCTGAAGATGTAATTAGAAATCTTAAAGATCATGTAAATTGGGATTTAATTTTTCAATATTCATCACTGTCTGATTCTTTTATTGAAGAATTTGCTCAACCTGATGATTGGCCTAAAATTTCTAGATATCAAAAATTATCAGAAGATTTTATAGAAAAATGTAAAGATAAAGTAGATTGATCAAACTTTAAGTAACGAATTTATCATAAAATTTTCTTATCATTTAGATTTATATAAAGTATCAATGTTTCAAAATCTTTCAGAAGATACCATGAGAGTATTAAAAGATGATATAAATTGGTTGTATATAACTAGATATCAAATATATAGTGAAAATTTTATAGAAGAATTTATGCATAAATTAGATTTTTGTTATTTGATTAAATACAAATTTGATCTATTACCTGATCACTTTTTTAATGTTTATTGGAAAAAATACAAGCTATACAGATGAGTGAATTAAATAAAAAGTTTGGTCATCATGAAATAGAACCTTACAGAGAAAAAATTATTGAAGAGATTTGTGAAGTTAAAAAAGTCTTGAGAGAATGTGTTTATTTTTTGAGACAATTAACTAACAAAGATGAAAAATAAATATTTTATAATAATGTTTCTAAATAAAAGAATGTTACATATAATAATGGTATAAAAAAACAATCTCTTTCTTAAATATAGAGAATCCTGCTAAAGTGAAATCTATTTTTTTATTAAATTATTTTGATGGTATAGAATATTTAATGAGTACGTCACTTGAAGGTATAGAGAATTTAACTAATTTAAAAGAATTATATTGTGAGGGAAATAAATTAACGTCAGGAATAGAAAATTTAATAAATTTAGAAATATTATCTTGTAGAGAAAATAAATTAACGTCACTTGTAGGAATAAAAAATTTAATAAATTTAATTTATTGTTTCCACAATATAGTTTTTTTAACTTCACTTGAAGGAATAGAAAATTTAACATATTTAGGAGAATTATATTGTGGAGAAAATAAATTAACTTCACTTGAAGGAATAGAAAATTTGACAAATTTAGGAGAATTATATTGTATGACGTGTAGATTAACTTCACTTGAAGGAATAGAAAATTTAACAAATTTAGAAGAATTATGTTGTGGAGAAAATAAATTAACTTCACTTGAAGGAATAAAAAATTTAATAAATTTAAAAGAATTAGAATGTAGAAAAAATAAATTAGCTTCACTTGAAGAAATAGAAAATTTAATAAATATAGTATTATTAGATTGTAGAGAAAATGATATTACATCTCTAAATGAATTAATATTTTTGCCTAGAATAGATGAAGTATGCTATGATGAAAATAAAATAAATTTATCCCCGATTTTAAGAAGACAATTATTTCATAATAATGTATATAGTGACTCTCAAAATGTGCATAATACATATATACAAAAATCTTTGAGAGACACAATCAAAAAATTATTAAATACAGAAATTACGTATGATTTAGTTGAATACATTAAGGAATTGGGTATAAAAATTAAAAGACACTTACTGGAGGTAGAATTTCATAATATTAAATTTAGAGAGATATTAGTTGTTGTGTTTAATAGGATTTTAAAAAATAAGAATAAAAATGAAATAATAAAAGTGTTAAAAGATGAAATAAAAGAGGGTGATAATGAATGTTTTGTAGGGAAAGTAACTAGAATAATTAATGTACTAAATGGATTTAATCCTGATGTTTCTATTACAATTTCTGATAATGAACAAAAAAATATTATAGCTGAAAAAATATTTAGAGAGTCAAAGTCTGATGAAGAATACAGAGAAAAACTCATAAAAGAGATGGAAGAAAGAGGTTTTACAGATTATGAAGAATGGATGGATTTATATTTATAAGAATGAGTGCATCTATTTATTTTAAAAAATAGCAAAATGGCCCACCTGGCCCCAGGGGGTGATCTGGAAGTCTGGTTCCAACAGCTGTTTTAGAATTCTAGAACCAGAGTTCCAGATCACCCCTTGGACCAGGCCCACTGGCCAAGGAAAGGACAATACAAACATATAACATACAGGACATAGAATCCACAAGATTCAACCCACCACTTATTATATTTCGATGATTGCCACTCTTTTGGATCAACAACAAGAGCAGCTGACGTCATTTTAGGGCTCCTCTTCAATAAACCATCAACCCCGTATTGATTAACAACCTGGGAGAGGTCGGGATTTGAACCTGGGGCCTTGATGTTTATAGCCCCGTTCGCTACCTTTGAGTCATGGGTACCCAAAATATGTTGAACAATTCATTAATATAACCTTTACATTGAAAACTAAAAACAATTTTAAACAAGTCATTTTTGCGAGAATACTTTAAAAGATCAATAGTTTTAATTTATCTGATCGAAAAATAGCGAAAATAATGTTTGTAAAACGTTATAAACTATTTCATTTATAAAGTATTCATCATGAGTAGGCAGTTTCTTTTTTAACTGTTTTATACTGTTTGATGCTGCCATCTAGCAAAAGAAATCTGCAACAAGTTAAATAAATATTATTTTCTCTTCATTCGTAACACTACGTAATGAAGGACGTCATCGCTACTTCTACTCAAAGTAAAGACACTTCCTCTCACAGTGTAGCTGATAAACAAATCAAAGTCGCTTTATTTTCGCTTCTTAAATGGAAGAGTTCTGAACGAATATGAATTAGAGAAAGCTTAATAATTTTTCAGTGGGGGGGCGTCACCCCCCACTATAATTATCATATGTTTTGTATATTCATAATGATTTCATATTTTTATAATTCTTTTTAATTTTATAAAAAATGTTCAGATTTAGTTAAACATTTTGAGTTTTTCTATTAAATATATGGGGGGGGGGGTCTCAACCCCACCCTTTAAAAACAGGGGGGCTTCCATTCAGGTCCTCTTTTTTTACGCATTTATTTTAAATAATTCACTGCGTACTTTTAATATGTCCAGCTTTTTAACTAAAAAAGTTCACTGTTTAAAGGTACATATATCAGAGGACTTCCATTCATTTGGAAGTCCTCTTTTTTCACGCATTTATTTTATATGTCTAACTTTTTAACTAAAAAAGTTCAGTAATTCACTGTTAAAATTTGGTCTTAATGTAAAAAAGGAATATATACACCTTTTTTAGCTATAAAAATCATGTTTTTAATATTAAAATGGATCGAGACCTTTTTTTTCATAAAAAAAAAATAAAATAAGCTATTAAATCATGTTTTTTAGTGTAAAAAGAGTCTGTGCGCTCATACAAGCGTATGGATACTACTGCTAACACCTTAATTTTTCTCTATGGAGACACTTTCACAAATGATTGGCAGAAATATTTCTTTCATAACGCATGAATTTGTGAATTAAAAACCAAAGATGCAGCAACATGGGACCGAGGATTATCAGGTTGCCCTGATCAAGACTTTTGAAAGCGTTTGCATTGAGTACAAATATACGGTATCAATCCCTTATTATATTGTAGTTTTCTTCTTAAACAATATTTACGACTATTGTAAATAGAAGTTTCGTTTTCCAGATATATGAATTTTTTACAATATTATTCGCGAAACAGTCCGATTTGCTTAGGCAGAAAATCAATCATTCAGAAATGTCCATCTGATGGAATTCGTTTCTTACCCCAGAGATATATGTAACAAAAACACAAAACATTAATTCGCTAAAAAAGACCACAACCACGAATCACTTTTAACTTTCACAATGATTTCTTATTCGAGTTGTTGAAGCTATTAATATACTTGCCTTGTAATAATTTCACATTTAATGTATATTAATACAACTATTTAAAAAGTGTGCTCACATTAAACAAAACTTAGTTCTCACCACATTCAGAATAGAAATACAAATATAACTTCATTTAAATTTATACTGGTATCAGTTGTTTTAATGATATAATTTATGGTAATATGCGTTCTTCCGGTGCTATCGTCATGGAAATTTTTAGAATAAAATATATTCATATCATATATTTTTAATAAATGCACAATACATCTCTCCTGACAACAATTTAATATTTTTAAAGTCGTTTTTATAATCCTAAAATAAGCCATAATAATATGTTCAAAATAACCCAAGTAAAATATTTTAATTGGGAATACCATTCTAATTGCCTCTTTTATAGTAACTGAAACACTTATTGTTTCAAATCACCAAATAAAATATTAATTTATCAGACAAATATCATCCTAGAAATATCGAGAGTTGATAATGTATGTCTTACTTCTAGCCTTCGGCATATTTGATTACGTTTCTTAAGCTGATTAGACAACATTGATTCGCTCGCTGTATGATAGGAGTTAAAACATAAACTTGCGTTGATTAAAATAATATTCATAAGTCCTTTACGAAATGGGATTGTGCACTAATGATCAATGTCTAGATGCAATTAAACTTTGTAAACAATGCTTATTCAATATTCATCTTTCATATCCTTTATCACTATTTACACGACGTAAAGTTCAGTGTGAATTTTCAATCAAATAAACCCTTAAATTGTTCTTTGATTACCGAAATATATAATTCTATCGTAGGAACAAATCATCCTAAGAGCATAAGTATGTATATCTATCTATATCCTCATTATAAAACTGATGATCGTGATACTAAAATAATAAATTTTTGTTAACTAAGATTAAATAAGCATTGAAATTTATGTTTACATTAATTAGTACAAAGTTATAATTATTGTACTAAAAGATAAGTTTATACTGCATTAAATGAAAATGCTTACCTAATCTGAATTCTTATGCGGACCATGCATAACAAATCATTTTAAGTATTTATCTATAATATATTGTAAATCAGATAAATTTTGAATTATTCTGTTCCCAAACTGTAATACAATCCTATAAACAAAGACCACGCATGCGCATTTATGTATACAGTAATATTTTTCTCGAACCATTAACTACATAAGTTCTGTAAAAAATAAGCAGAATCTCAAGCAATAATATGTGTCGTTTCAGAAATAAATTATTAATCTATTTTGTATCTGTGCTCAAAATATAAACCGTATTAGATCTACAATTCATATTTAACAGCATTATGAGTTTTCATCTTTTTTGACTTAATGTTTTAAATTCTCCTACCACTAGTTTACTCTCTCTCTCTCTCTGTATGTATATATATATATATATATATATATATATATATATATATAAAATATTGACCTCGGCTTTTATTCCTTAAATATTGATCTTAGACATATATGATACATTACAAAATTGCGTAAAAAAGGTAGAGAATTTTATGAAATCGATTAAAATTTTCAAGGGAATTAAATTTTTATACGGCCCTCTTACAAAAACATTTCCAATGAGTAAAATGTGCCCCATACACTAATAAGGTGATGTACAAAATTTCAGCATTTTATCATAAAATGTCCCAGAAATATGAAAAGACAAACATGCTGAGTTAAACCACTTTCGATGCATCGACATGGGTTCTCAGAGGGGAAAAATCATGTCGGCAAATCGCGTTTTAGGGGTCATACACAAATTACGAAAGCAAACAATGATTACATAAATAAATAATAATTTTGCTATTTATTGGTACAAAGTATCTACACTGTGTAGAAATAATAAATTTACACAAAGATTACAAAGCTTGTTCAAAATGTAATGTTTTCCATCCATGCCAAAGATCCATTAAAGATCAGAGGCAGATATTATTTGCCTATGATGCATTTTTGCGTTGCGTCATTTGCACTCTTGCTGTAAACATTTACATTTTAATTTGTGATTAATCCCTCACCAACTTTGTTTATACATATTTCTGGGACTTTTTCTGAAAAAATGCTGAAATTTTGTACATCACCTTATTAGTGTATGGGGCACATTTTACTCATTGGAAATGTTTTTGTACTGGGGCTGTATATAAATTTTGTATTTCTTCAAATTTTATCCTCTGAAAATTTTTATCGATTTCATAAAAATCTATATCTTTTTTTACGCAACTTTGTAATTTATTATATATGTCAAAGATCAATATTTAAGGAATAAAAGCCGAGGTCAATGTTTTTGGGACACCCTATATATACAGGGTGTTCCAAATTAAACTATACATTTGGGAGAGGACTACCGCAAAAACTATTTATCAGAAAGTCATGAAATTTGGGGGGTGTCGTAAGGAGATGATGGGAATTTTTCTGGAGCAAAAACGGTTAGTTACAAAAACCACCAAGAGAGGGCGATTTTTGAGCTGCAATACCGGCATTTGCTAATATTCATAACTAAGGTAATCGTGTGCCCGAGCACATGATCACGCTATTTAAAGCTGCTATTGCAGAACCGAAGTCATAACTGTCGGTACGTTACCAAAATATTACATAAGATGACTTTAACAGAACGCCCTTTACTGGTAAAATTGTTTTACCAAAACGATAACTCTACTACGGTAGCATTACGGAAATTTCATTCATTGAAGGTGTTACGAAAATGTCCACTCACTGTTAAGAGACTATAAAACATGATTGTGAAGTTTGAAGCAACGGGATCATTGGCCGTTTATCTAGGAATTGGACGAAAGCGTGTTGATGCACATGTAGTGGATGTCGTAGCGACGCAAGTGGAGAAGGACAAAATGTCACAGTTTATGGGGTACCAGCGTTCGGCCAATCGCGGAAGCTGTACAACAACCTCATTCCATTGTCCATGGGGTTCTTCGAAAACTGTTAAGCTACTATCCCTTTCAACTGTCACTTTTGCAGAAGCTATAACCTGCGGATTTTAGTGTGCGAGAAACCTTTGCATTGCAGTTCCTTGCTCGCTGTGAGCTCAAAAATGAATGGCCATGTAACATTCTCTGGACGGACGAGGCCCACTTTTCTTTAGAAGGTGCAGTTAACACGCATAATTGCCGTATTTGGGCTTAAAGAAATCCACATGAATTCTACATGAGTTTGAAATTCACAAATTCCGTTACGCTCTTCTAAGGTAACGGTATGGTGTGATTTTACTGTCGCATTCATTCTGGGACCATTTTTTTTTCGAAGATCTCAGACTGGCAAGTCTTGTAACGTGTTTTGTCACCCGGCAAATTTATGCATCCTTATGGGAGAATTCCATCATTCCTGCTCTGCAGGCACGTCAATGTGTTAGAACAATAGTGTTTATGCTAGATGGTGCTCCTCCACACATAGCCAATTGTGGAAACAACTGCTCAGGAGCCACTTTTCTGATGCCAGAGTCATCAGCTGTCATTTTCCTGCGGTATGGCCTGCAAGATACACAGATTTTGATCCATGCGATTTTTGGCTCTGGGGATATCTCAAAGATTTGGTCTACCGTTATCCCATAAGATCTCTGTGCGATCTTAAAGACAGCATAGTACGCCATGTGTGGAACATTTCTACACATACACTGCAATCAACCATTGAACATGCTATGCTACGATTCCCGATGGTAGCAGACAATGATGGTCATCATATTGAAAATGTTTTGTCCTCATTAGACGGATAAATTGTACAGTTCGTGTTATATATTTTGTATAAACTTATTATACGCCCTCTATTGATGGTTTTTGGAACTAACATTTTTTTGCTCTAGAAAAATTCCCATTATCTCCTTACGACACTCTCCAAATTGACTTTCTGAGAAATAGTTATTGCTGTAGCCCTCTCGGAAATGTGTAGTTTAATTTGGGACACCCTGTCTATATATATATATATATATATATCAAGAAGCTTTTTCGCTGATATCATATAATGTTCGAATAAACTGCAGTTATGGAGTTTATTATTATTTTTTATAGATTGTAGATAATAAATTATTTTGGAAGATTTTAAATAACTAGTAAAATAGTAACTGTACAAACATATAATATAAATTTATATTAAAATAGGAACTGTAGCTATTTTATGCAATAATTGGAATTCAGAAAATACTGCTGTCAAGGCTGTTTTAGCCTAACTGGAACCCAAGGCAGATAGGTTCCTTCGGGGCCCCTTCCGCCTCTCGACATAAATGAAATGAAGAAGAATTTTTTTTTTCGAAAAGACTATTGCATTCTATAAAAATATAAACAAAATGAAATTGTTAGATATTTTAATGAAATTTAAATTATTGATAACTTTCTTATCCCATTCAAGAAGCCAACATGCTCTAGAACTTGAATTAATATGGTAATCCCTATATACTCCCAAAATGAAACTTTTCGCTAGCAAACCTATTATATATGACATATTTGTCTTTCAGGAAACAGTAGTTAGTTTTTCGATGTTGCAATTGTTTTATTTTGGGGCCCTTCTAATGCGGGATCCCAGGCTAGGTGTCCCGCATACCCCTAAGTTAGTCAGACCCTGACTGCTGTACATCGCAGGTAATCCCCATCCAAATTATGAATATAAAAGCAAAATTCCAATGTAAGTATAATATCAATAGTGAAAGTTTCACATTTTCATTCTTTTGTCTATAGAAGATTGTACATTATGTAGAGGGAAAATAGTCTCAGAGCCCATTTTTAAAGACGAATGGACAACCTTTCTCTTTATAACAAAATCTCGAGATCTATCTCAAGGAAAGCTTTCCAGTTTTTCAATATCCAGCTTTCATTTCTTCAAAATTTCTTCTGCTTCATAATATAGTTTCACTAGAAAGCTGCGGGGAAATGAACATTTGCTGAAGCGTTTTTCTTTTCTTCTTACAGTCTCTACTATCCTTAGGAAAAGAAACTTTGAATTCCACAAATAGATCTTGGGATATGATAGATTTGGAATGCATTGGATCTACTAAATAGAGATGAACTTTTAAGATTAAAATAAAAAGTTTAAAGTTTGGCAGCTTGCAAAGTATAGTCTCAAGTACTTGTATTTGAAATCGAGTACCCTGTTTTCAAATACAGAAGATACTGATCTGTTCTTACAGTTACTTCAACTTCAAAGTAAAAATGACATATTCTACGAGTCACACATCCTATTTAAACTTTATTTTTATCGGCTTCTTCAAAAGTATTCTTTTATATTTAAGTTTCAAACATGTATTCAAGATTTGGAGGAGATATCAAAACTGCATATTTATTAATATTATAATTCAAAGGAATGGGAATTTTATTTGATAGAAAACACAGTATAGTGATATGTACTATAGCGTTTCTCTGAAGAAAATGCATTTACATTGATTTTTTTTTGCAGAACAATATTTTAAATTTATAATAGTGAAGGTTTCGAAACAAGCATTATTTTGCTTTCAAGTTGTAATAAGATATGGGCATGAACTTTAAAATAAAATAAAAATATGCATAAAATTAAACTTAAATGAAGAAAATTCCATGAAAGCCTTTCTGAGGAAGCCTTTTTGTCTGTATAAATGTATGTGTGTGTGAATATGTGGAGACTTTAAATTCATAGATATCAAAGGTATTGAGTTTTGGTGTAAAGATCCTGGTAAATACCTTTAATTTTTCGAACATTTTTTTTTCTTTTTTTGAAAATCTGAAAAACATTATAAACATATTTGGATGAAAAATGTTACGAAAATTCCTATTTTATACGTAACTGATTATAAAGATAAAACTGATTTTAAAGCGAATGGCATCTATTATAGGATGCTAACATGTACTGTCCTCGTGATATTGCTCATTTTGATTCCAAAATTTAAAAAAAAAGGTGAAAATAAATATACTCTCTGATATATCAGATAACTTAAGGCTTTGAAGTATTTTAATAAAAAATTAATGGATCCCATTGTTTTTTAGTTATCCAGAGTCGTTCTCGAGATATTAGAAATTTTACTTTTCGCGTCAATCTCGAAAAATTTGAGCAAATCAAATAAAAATTGGTATTATTATTTCAATCAATATCTTTTAGAGTCTGATCTGTTTTCGGGGTGAACGCATGGGGGATCACCCTCAATATTTTGAACATTTAATTTTTTAAATAAAACGTAATAAAATATAGTCATATTAAAAACTTTTACATACTCAGCTTTTTTATACGTAATATTTGTATTTTATTTTAAAGAGACTGGCATCACTTGTAGGACGTTAGCATGTGCCATTCTCTCGACATTGCATGTTTTTGTTTTAAAATAAATTAAAAAAAATACTCACTAGTACCATATAACTATACTCATTATCATACTCAGTATTGTGAACTGGGCATTTTGCACTATGAATTGATTGCTTTGCAAGTACTTTTAAGCAGAAATGAAAAGAAATTATTTCTAAGAGCTATAACGAGCTGTTCTTGAGATATTGCACTTTTTTCCTATAAAGAGAGTGATATCTCTCAAAATAACCGAGCACTTCCTATAGCATTTGATACATGTATTTTAATCGTTAAGCTCTAATTTCTGTTGTCTCAGATTATGGAAATGGGTTCATTTATATGGAAAATACATACACAGATATTGTATACATCAAATTTTCATACATGGTATTGAGATACAATACCATGCATAGATACAATACCATACCACAGTTTCTCATAGATAGTATTGAGAAAGTATTGTTTCCATGCCAGTATATGCTTTAAGACGTTTTGACTATTTTCGAGCCCGTCTGTCTGGTGTCTGGGGTCTCAAAATTTTATATTTTTTACTTTTATAATTTTACTCAAAATTTTATATTTGTTTAGCATGGCAACATAGGATAAAATTCGACATAATCATGCATAAACAAAATTATTTATGGCGAAATTATTTAAGACTCAATAGTTTCAATCATTGTTATCAAAAATAGCTGAAATACAATATTTGTGTTCGTGAAGTCATTTCCCCCCTCGTAGGGGGGGACAGGTTACGCTCCCATATACATTGTCAAATACGGTATCAATCAAAGCATTATGTCAAGTCCTTTAAAGTAAAGGGTAACATGCTATAATTGTAATCATATGAAACAAAGATACCGATTTCTCAAAATTTTACTTGTAAAAATTGAAAAAAAAATAAAACCACAAGTTACTTAAAAATAGATTGTGGTATGAGAAAGTCAAGTTGAGCCACACACCAATTAATTTAGCAATAAATCCCAATCCGCCGGTGAACCAGAATTGAAACTATGTCTTCCAATATTCATTCTATTATACTGCATGCTTTTCCCTCTGGCCATCTAAGGAATAACTTCAAATTATTCAAAATTCTCCACCTTCGAAATAACGTGGCGACTATTTCAATTCCTTCCTAGTGCATCTATGCTATATTTCTGTGTCAACACCAAATGTAAAATATTAGACTATATATTTAGAAGATTCAGTCAGCCCAAAACCAGGATTAGGCTTACTTACAACCTTTCTAAATTATTGCTCTGCATCCTTTCTAAAATATTGCTCTGTATCCTTTGAGTGAGCTGGACGTCTTGGGTATTAAAAAAACCTGATGAGGGCAACATATGATTTTCCCTATATGATGCAAGTATTTTGCTTCTTTCACAGTAAAAACATGATGTGTAATATCCACGGCATATTGTTTTAGTGTTAAATTGCACATTTGACTCTTTTCCGGAAGGCAACATATAAAAATATTTCGCAGTACCCAATTAACTTATATTTCACGCAACTATAAGTTGACAGTTATCAATATTGATAGCATCCGCAATAAATAATACAGTCCATATATTGAGATATTTTAATAATTTGTCCATTAATTTGGCATATTTTCGTTAACTTATCGCCATTTTTGCAATTTTGACGATATTTTCGTTAATATGGGGAGAAATTTCGCCAAGTTAGCGATATTTTGTTATATTGGTCAAAACGTTCTCTAAATTTATCGCCAAGCGAACAGACAGATGGTGAGAAGAGCATTTCTTATATATAAATAACTGTTGGCGAATTTTTAGGCATAAGACTACAAAACTATTGCCCAAAGTTCTGTATCTTCTCTCATGAATGAAATGAACACCATATACGAGAATTATGTAAATAAATTTATGGCGTTATTGAAGGTTCTGAATTTTACATTCCTCTCTCTCTCTCTCTCTCTCTCTCTCTCTCTCTCTCTCTCTCGTACTTGCACACACGCACATACTTACGCACACGCACATACTTACACACAAGCACATACTTACACACAAGCACATACTTACACACACGCACATACTTACACACACGCACATACTACTTACACACATGCACACACACAAATACACACATACATCATCTCAAAACTGTTCGAAAATTGAGTACAGGGATGCTTAAAAGCTGCACTTTCGTCGAAGACTTCGAATTTTCGACCCCGTTACAATACTTTCCCTGTGCATTATACTATGTATATAGGGAAAGTAATATATTAACAACCTACTATAAATGATTATAGTTATTCAATCTGAAATTATGCAATACTTTATTAATTCCTGCTAAGCGCTTGGTAAAATTACTACAGATAAAAACACTTTATAAAAAATCAATTCATTTTATAAATATATATTCTAATATTTTATACCATGCACAAAACTCTATTAAAATATTTCTAAAGAAAATTCATATATTTTTATTGCTCTTTTATTAATTGATTAAACCCATTATAAATGTAAAAGTAAAACGAAACTAGAACAACATATTAATTTTCGCATTTTCCCCATGAATTTGTTTCTTACTTTTAACTGCGAATTTAATCACATTAAATTGGAAAAGTTCTAGAATTATTCTTCGACATCGAGTGTTGATTGCTTTTTTCTCGGCACAATTAATCAAATCAACTGGATAAAATATGCTGAAACGGTTTACAATTTAAATCATGCAATTCCCCAGGGAGCAATTCTCAATCAAATTAAAGCCGAAAAGGGAGCATTAAATATCTTTGCATTCTAAATGTATTCTATGCAATTCCAATTCGGGATTCTCAGAATTTGTTTTGTTTAAATTAATTTGTTCTCAAATTCGCTATCGTATAGGCACATTACAGTAAATGAAGTTTGCCATTTTCATTCCTGCCTAATAACGCATCAGAATTAAATGCCCATAAAAGTGAAATTTCATCGTAACAAAAGATCTATGAGTACTTTTGATAAGATATGTAAATTTAAGTATAAGAAAGAACACATTTAGATTTAAAAATTATTTTGCTGTGTTTATGTTTGCTCTTGTGGTAGTTTGTATTTTATGAAGTATCGAGTGATCGAGCAATGTATATTAATATTTGAACTTAAAGACTACGCACATTGTGTGTTAATTAATTTCTGAAACTAAATTCTCATTTAAAATGATCATAATCTCATAATTACAAATGATAATAAGTACATAAAATGTTCAGTATAGTTTAAATTGTCACTATTTAAAACTATGCATTATTTTAATAGAATATATTTAATGCCATATAATTTTTACCATAGATTTGAAATGCTAAAAGAGTAGACATTTATCTGTTCATTACGAAATGAATCTAATTTTTCATCTATATTTTCACTCATAACGTTGGATAAAATTCGTGATAGTTCTTTCATCTTCATATTTCTTATGGCTAACACTTTTTTAATGCTAAAATTTTTTTTAAAGATTATCTTTGATGGGATTTGTTTTATACCAGGTTTAGAAATCTATTTTATGTCACATGACATATTAAGTAGAAATATCTATCAGAAATGATAACGTTTAAAACTTTTTTTGTGTGTGAAATTCATCTGCAATTACCGTAACTTTCGGTATACAGCACAAACACAGCAGAGACGATGTTACATAAAAAATATACAAATACAAACAAAATCAGCGCACCCGGTATCAACATTGATTTAATAGAAACAATATCAACAACAATTCCCGTTTGTAAATATTAAAAGTTTCATTGAATGTCTAGTTACCAAGTCTTCATCTAACTCAAAACGCAATTTTCTGATCTCTAAACAGCATAAATATTTCAAATCGAAACATTAGGACATTAAGATTGGTATCTAAATGTTTACTACTTTCGATTTCGATAACTTTTATTAGCTACAAAAACCAGGGAAAAACTAATTTTAGTATATCTGCTGTTTCTGGTAAAAAAGAAATTGTTTAACACCCAAACTCCTACCAACTACTACTTTTCTACCAAAAATTCCATCACTTAAAATCAGAATTTTCTTTCTTACTACGACGTTAAATATACCTTTAGTTCTATATTTTACAAATAATCCTTATTTCTATGTGTTTTAGTAGCTTTTTTTAATTTACTCGCTATCAATTATGTATCCGTCACTATGTAATTAAATATTTTCTTCGGCGTTCGTTGAATGTTCTAAAATTAGCATATGACATTAAATCTTTAATTCGATGATTTTTTTTGTAATATAAAAAGCTATTTAATTAAGTAAAGTATCATAATGTGTCTAAAAAATAAGTTAAAGCGATCTTTTGCAAAGTTTAATGATGGCGCTGAATTTAATTTTCTGACAGATTTCTTCATTATATTAGAAGATTTTAATATGATTAATAAATAAATTGGATACTCTTTTATCGATATAATGTATTTCTAATATATTTAAGAGTGTTTCTAGAAATATCCAAATGTTCTTGAATAACCTTTATAGCATGTAATGGCATTTAAACATAAAAAATATTTATCACACGCAATAAAATAAGGAAAAATAAATTAATCACACATATGTGATAATTAATATTAATTTTTATTTAAGTTATTTTATATCAACAAATTTTCAATTAGATGTTACTTAGTTACTTCCCTTAATATGAATACTAGAGAGAATACTCTCACTATATCAAATTAGAATAATATTAAACTATTTTCTCTTTTTGTGTCTGTAGTAGTGGAATTTGGATAAAATGAAAACATATTACATAGTTATACAGTGGACACCGCTTAATGTGATCATACATATGTTTAGTGGTAATTTGAGCGACATCAGAAAATTTTGTAAAAAATTCACATATTTATTAAAATAAAAAGAGACAAATTTATATGTGTCTACTTGCATGTAATAAACAAACTAATAATTATGATAAACAGACAATTAATTTATTATATTGCATTTGTTACAATTTTCCGAAAAGCATAATTATTGTTGATTGCCTTTCTATAGCTAATTTTCTATAAATAATGTTTGAAGATATTAGAAATATTCATAGTTTTCGCATATCGCAGCGTTATACTCGAAACACCGGCGTATGGTGTTAAAAGCCGTACGAATTGTCGTTGCAGATGCTGGCGAAGACGCCATCTTCATATTCTCGGTTTCTTCCTCATCTTCCAAATCATTTAGGATTTCTTGAACGATATAGTAGTTATCTGAAAATTCTCATCAAGAATTGTCCAATGCTGAAATTCTCATCATCTTTCTCGCCATTTACTTTGATCATTTAAGTTTGTTCTTGATCACTCAACCCCCGCTTTAACAAAAAAAAAAAAACAGTTGGCTGTAATGTAAGGTTATCCCACACTTCCACGTGATCGCTAGCATATCCAGCGCACCTTGGATGCCTAATATTTTTTTGTAATTTTCACCACCGTAACTTTATTGCTAGAGTAAATAACGTCGTTAATTTATTTTTCTCGCCTTTGCAAAGTTTTGCCGGTTTTAATTATGCCCTGAATGACGGATGTTGTATTCGGGGACGAGAAAACAGCTCGAATATTCTTCGGCTTGAGATCACTGGGATGAGCTGGATAAATATCAAGAAACAGTGTGTTTTCATTTCTGACTCTACATCCGACCTTCTGGTGAATTTTGTTGATATAGACGATGTCAATCATGCACTTGAGTTGGCTGCATAATCTACGGGTAAGTAATTGCCTCCTCGAAAACATCTTGGGTGCTTACAATTTTTAATAATGAGTGGTTTCCGTTTGACTGTACCATGTAGCATAATAGTTATTCTCTCCTTCTGCTTCTTTCCACCCAATGTTGAAGAAATTTTCAAATCCAGGTTATGGTCTGGAAGGACTCGATAATACAATCCTATTTCATGTGCTTTATGTCCTCTAATGAAAATTCTGTGAAAATATCGGGAAACGTAGATGCTAACCAGTCATACATAGCGTGCTCATCAGCATCTTGCTTTTCCCCGTGGATTTTCTTGAAGATGATATTGTTTCTTTGCTGCCATCGTGTCATCAACCATCTGAAACATTAAAATATATCTCCTCCGAGAAACTCAAGCCCATCTCTTTCAAAAAACTGTTTATTGGAGCATTAGCAGTCTGACTTGCGTGGACCAACATAGAATTATATCTTGCATATTTTCAATCTTACTGCATGTATTAAGTTTTCTCTGTAATTATTCATTGCATATTTCACCTAAGTCGACTTAGTTCGTCTACGTCAAAATTTTATAAAGCATCCGTTAGAAAATTTTGGAAATTTTGTGTTTTCCCACTGAATGTCATTGGTTGTATTTTCCCATGGTATCGCATTTCATAAATAAGTCTTTAATTAACTCTTCTGACTTAATGTCAAATCTCTTCGTTTTAAAGAAGTTGAAAACTGTACTCAGACATGCGACTGTTATTGCAGTAAAATATAAACTTAGAACTGACATGGTTTTCCCCTGCGGTGAAGGCGCAATCTCCGAAGATCCAATCCCTGATGACGAATCGTCGTTTTCATTATTCTGTTAGGGAAGGAAATGTGAAGTAAATTAGACGAATTCTAATAATTTGTTATAAAATGCCTTTACAGCGTTGAAGGTAATACTTTGGATAGGAAGTCATATTACCACCAGGTATAGATATGATTATAATAGTTCTTGTAATCCAAGGAAATATACATGTGTTTCTATACAATAACATTTTTTGATAACTTAAAGCGTCAATTTGATCCCAATACCCAGCTGTAACCACATAGCTGTAAATATGTTTAGTTGGGTCTTCATGTTTCGAAATTCCAAGTGTTTCGAGTTCGTATTTCTTACGATAAACAGATGATCAAAGTAAACGTGCTCACAATAAACGGCGACTACTGTAAACAGTACATTTTATTATATATGTCCATTTCTGCATAAAATGTTTGTCCAAAATATGGTAGAATTTGTTAAAGATTGATCATTATTTTCTACGTGAACAGATTTTCATGTAAAGCACATTTTAGTTTTTAGCAGGCATTGTAGCCGATTACACAAGTCATTTTTTAAATATATATTCTCTCGTATAAACGAAGTATTTCGAGTGGAATTTATGCATTGAAGAATACCTCAAGTAAAATAAAATTTTCGGCTAGATCATGAAATAGTTTTGTAATACTTAATCTATATAAATAAAATTGAAAATCTGTCTGTCTGTCTGTTTGACCCATCATCACGGGAGAACGGCTGAACCGAATTTGATGAAATTTCATGGGTAACCTTGAAATAGCCCCTTTTTAAATTTAGTCCATGTTTCGAGTTTCTACGACCAGCGGTTCTCGAGATATTAGTAAAAAACG
Organism: Amaurobius ferox; assembly: GCA_951213105.1. Taxonomy (NCBI): domain Eukaryota; kingdom Metazoa; phylum Arthropoda; class Arachnida; order Araneae; family Amaurobiidae; genus Amaurobius; species Amaurobius ferox. The sequence continues at coordinate 46,867,900 of OX578141.1, read as the reverse complement.
AAAGTTTCTTTTGTTTCATCATCACGGAAGAACGGCAGAACTGAATTTAATGAATTTTTGTGGATAACCTTAAAACAGCCACGCTTAAATTTTAGACAAGTTTCGCCTTTCTAAGACCAGAAGTTGACAAGATTTTAATGAAAAACGAAACTTTTTCCTAGGAGTTCTACTCTCTAACTCCCTGGTTCCTCCAAACGAAAAGGTTGGAAATCATTTGTTTAAAACGTGAAAGTGAAATAAGACTTTATCTCAGAGTTTGGTGGGAGATTGTTGCACTAATTAGTCACTTTCTGAAAACATGAATTGTTTGAAGCATGAATTTAAATGGAAAATCTATCACTACGGTTTATTTTTCACAAAATTTTACTCAACAATGAAATGTATTAAGAAATCAAAATGGTTATTTAATTATTAGCATTTTATGAGGAAGATTCCATCTTATGCCATGTTACTCGGCAACGCAATTAAATTAAATGTGTTTGTTAATTTGTATTATTATTTTTTCGATTTGAATAATAAATAAATAGATATAAAAATATATCTTATAAATGGACGGTTTAATCTTCCTTTTAGCTATATTAATTACGGACTGAGTACATCACTTTTATTTATTTAGGCAAAGAGTTTTCAAACTTATATATTGTGCTTAGCCAATAAACTCATTTAGCCGATTGTTGAAACAGAATAAAAATAGAACAGATATATCTTCTAATACAATTTTAGTGTTCTCATGTAGTATATACAAACGGAATCGGATCTTCAGACCTGCAAATTCAGATCTACGAATTTGGCAGGATATCGTTAACTTTGCAACCTTTCTTAAATGTTGCCAAATTGACTGAAGTGTCGAAAAATTGATAAAAATGACTCTAAATCAATGAAATTTACTTTGTTTTGTTAGAAGAGAGTACTGAAATGATGTTTCGGTAATATTTGTCTGTCAGTTAAACTGTTCTACTTAGTAACACATTTAGCGAATTTTTAAAATGTCTTGAAATCAATAAAAATGTTTGTAAATCAAAAAACATATCTTGAAATTGATAAAATTGCGCTTAATAAAAGAAATTAATTGTGTTTTTTAAGGTCTAGTATTGTGATGATGTTTCCTCAATTTGTCGCCAAGTGGGACTGTCAGTTCTACAATCCCACATGGTGATAAATTTTTGCGATTTTTTAAAATGTTGCTAAATTGACAAAAATGTCGCCAAACCTTCCATCGAGATAGCATTCAGACGATACTTTTTCCGCCAAATTATTTGAAGCAAGATATGGCGTTTAGCAACGGATTTAAAGCCAATGTGTCTATGCGGCATACGATTTATATTAAATCTTTTCCAATTTTAATAATAAAGATATGTAATTAAAATAAATTTCATTGATGATTTTCATTTTTGACTGAATAATATCAATTACGGTCTTCAGGTTTAAATATTATTATTATTGATATTTTCAATTGTTGAAACTCATATATTGAATGTTGTACGGGTAGTCTTCTACAAATGCAAGGGTATATCTTCTAATCTACGAGAATATAAGTAGTACAGGTATATTGGCATATATTTTTATATATATTAGCATATATTGTAATCAATTACGGATTTCTGGTATAAAGATTACGGGGATTATTAATATTTTCAATTTATTACGTCATCTGTTTTATTTTAGCAAATATTTTTAAGATTCATATTGTAATACGGGTAATCTTCTACTGAAACACGGGCATATTTTCTAAGCTGCGATAATATAAGTAGCATATATTTTAAGTAAGTATATATATTCCCATATAATTTTAGCGCTTTCATTTTGGCATATATTGGAATCAATTACTGCCTTCGGGTTTAAAGAGGGTTTATTGATATTTTCAATTTATGCGTGTAATCTACTAATACAGGCTATATCTTCTAATATTCGCGTATATAAGTATCACGTGTCCCATACAATTTTAACCCTTTTATTTTGTATATATGGATTCAATTTCATATTTTTTGTAAATTTGCTTACAAAAGGTGCAGGGTATTCTTCAGATCAGCCCGTGAAGATAATTTTGCAGAGTGAGAACAGATATACAAATTTGCTAACAGAATATTTCGATTAACAATGGCATTTAGTATATTATAGGAATTTGCACATGATTGTGAATTTTATGTTTCTTTATATTATATACTCCGTACGAAAAACGGGTATACTGCTAGTAAACATTAAACCTGAATCAGTATAAATATAGCATAATTTGAAATTTTAAAATTCCTAGGAAACATAGTTTTATTTATTTGTTATTTGTTATTTACATTTTCTTTATTTAAATCGAAAAAGATTTAATAAAATCGTCTGATGTATAAATGCATTGGATTTAATTCCGTTTCTAAGCAACATAATAAATATATTTTTTAATTAATTGGCAATAAAAATATCGTCTGCATAATGTTATCTCTTGTGGAGGTTCGTTTTTAAAACTTTACAACAAAGTTGAAAAGTGTTTATGACTTTGTTCATTCTGTCTGTCTGTCTGTCTGTCCTTTAGCACGATAACTGCCGTAAAAATGACTTAATCAAAATGAAATTTTAGTATTTTGTTCAGACGGTCTGTAGAACCTATGGGAATATAAATGAATAATATCACCCAATTAGTTTTGGATTGAACCCGGGTCGAAAAAATGAAATACATTGAGCCCTATGGGACCTAATTTTTCAAACATTTTTTAAGCGGATTTAAAATTCACAAATTGCTTCGAAAATTTTAGGTAATATTCAAATTGTTCCATAAAATATATAAAAAAAATTCAACAAAATATATTCAGTAGTTTTTTAAATAAAAATTAAAATAATAATTACATTTCTTATATGAAGCGATCACGTGACCATGATATGAAACGATCACATGACCCACTTCAAAATGATATATGGCATCCATCTTGTTTCAAAATCGTGATTTTTAAAGTTCTTTCTAATTCATATTGAGTGTTGTATCCATCCTAAAACTACTTTATTTTTGCTTAAATTCTGTGCATCTACATACTGAAACAACGCAATGACAATATATTTGAGTTTAAATGCTCATCTAAATTTGATTATTTCTACAACTAAGCCTATTTTTCACCTATGTAAAATGTAAACAGCAAAATAAATAGAATGAGTTGTATTAGAATTCCTGTATTTTTTTAACACAAAATAATTTAGTCCATGGAGTCTGCATGGCTGATATGAATGAAATATTAATTGATTTCATAAAGAGAAGGACGATTTTTTTTCGATGAAGTTTCAAGCATAGAGTTTAATTTTTTGTAGCTCCATGGTCTTAAACAAAATGTTTAAATAAAATAAATTATTATAGTATTGTGATGAATGAAATGAATGGGAGAAAGTTATGAATGAAATCCTGTTTTTATAGAGAGATCCAGGCGTGTTATTTTTTCTATGACGTCATTTGAATTTATTTCAGTTGTTTTCGATGAAGTTTTCAAATATAATAAATTATCGTAGTATTATGATAATTCTAAAACTATTACCGAGGAATGTATGACATTTTAGAGATGTTTAAACCAGGCAATTTATATTTCAATGCCGTCATTTGAATGAAGTTCATTTTTTTCGATGAAGGTTTAAGTTTTCAAATATAATAAATTAATGCAGTATTGTGATAAGTTTCAAAATATTACCGAGGAATGTATTGCATTTTCGACTTGTTTAAATAAAATTGCATTGAAGTTAGAAAGTGTTTCATAATCAATGCTTTAAGCATGATTGATCTTTCTTGTTAACACATTACAGCATAGTTGAAAAGTATTTATGACGTTCTTCATTCTGTCTATCCGTTAGCACGATAACTGCCGTAAAAATGACTTTATCAATATGAAATTTTAGTATGTTGTTCAGACGGTCTGTGGGACCTACGGGAATATAAATGAATAAGATCATCCGATTAGTTTTGAATTGAATCCGGATTGAAAAATGAAATACATTGAACCCTATAGGACCTAATTTTTCAAACATTTTTTTTTAATTAATGTAAAATTAATAAATTGCTTCGAAAGTTTTAGGAAATATAAAAATTACCCATAAAAATATAATACGAATTCAGCAACATATATTCGTTAGTTTTTTACTAAAAATTAAAATAATAATAATTACACCCATATCATATGACCGGCCGTCCAAATAGTTGCTCTTAGTCCTCTGGACGAGTCGGACGGTCTGGGTCTTCTACCCATATCATATGAAGAGATCACGTGACCCACTTCAAAATCAAATATGGCATCCAACTTGTGTCAAAATCGTTATTTTTAAATTTCTTTTTAATTTATATTTAGTGTTACATTCGTTCTGAAACCGCTTTATTTTTGATTTTTTTCTCTGCATCTATATACTGCGGCAACACAATTACAATATTTGTGAGTTTAAATGATAATCAAACTGTGATTATTTCTACAATGAAATCAATTTTCACTTATGGAGAATGTAAACAACATTAAGATGTTTGATGAGTTTTATAAGACTTGCTGAATATCTTTAACGCTAAATTATTTAGTTCTGGAGTCTGCAATATCGCTGATATGAATGAAACATTCTTTGATTTTACAGACGATTTTATAGCAGACATTTTTGATGAAGTTTTACGCATAGAGTTAAATTACTTTTATCTCTATGGTTTTAAGTTATTAAGTAAAATAAATTATTATAGTACTGTCATGAATGAAATAAAAATGTATGAATGAAATATTTCCTGTTTTTACATAGAGAGTCAGGCGATTTATATTTCGATGACGTCATTTGAATAAAGTTTATTTTTTATCGATAAAGTTTTAAGTTTTCAAATATTATAAATTATTGTAGTATTGTAATAATTTTAAAAAATGTTCCCGCTGAATGTATCGCATTTTAGATATGTTTAAATAAAATCGCATAGCAGTTGGAAAGTGTTTCATAATCAATGCCTTGAGTATGATTGATCTTTCTTGTTTATTAATATTTCGATAACCCACATAGTTTTAGAAACTGGGAAGATGAACTAAATTTTAAGTGGGGCTATTTTACGGCTACCCACAAAATTTCATCAAATTCAGTGCAACTATTCTCCTGTAATGAGTCAAATAAACCCACAAACAAACAGACAGATTTTCAATTTTATTTATATAGATTACACGTCGTTGCCCGGATTCTAAATAATCACCCACTACATATATATAGTTAAATAATCTCCCGCTACTTAAATGATGCATTTGAATACAATTTAAAATAACTTCGATATGGAAATTGCAGGCTCCAAATTGCACACGCTCTCTGCAAAAGCAAAAAATAAATAAAGAAATAAATAAACAAAGAAATACATAAAATGAATAATGCATCCCAGCACTGACTACTCTGCGAGTCTTACTTGGGCATGGCCAGTAAAACCCACCGGTTGAAATGTTGAGTTAGTGGACTTCGAGGAAGAGGGTTGGTTTGCGGCCATTTAATACGATCACTTTAAAAATTACAAAAATTAACATTACTAATGACATCGAAACAAAAATGTTGTCAGAATACTAAGATATAAAAGGAAATTTTAGCCAGTTCATAGAATTGTTAGTTTTATTTTGACAGATATATTTTATTTTATATATATCAGATAACTTAAAAAATGCAAATTTCTGTGTATATTTAAAAATATAAATTTGAAGAAATTGTTCTACGAATTCGGTTAAAGCATATTGGGAAAGAACGTTCTTTGGTTTTTCCAATAGTGTCAAGATGGAAACTTTGTGATAATATTTTCGTTCACTAAGGTACCGATTTGTGTGGAAATGCTAAAATATAAAATAACTAACAAACTAATTCCAATTAAAAAAATTATGGCGAGGTGCACCTTCCCGGGTCCTGAAGTACCTGTGTACCAAATGTCATGGCCGTGCGATCCTTAAATATCCTTCTACAGACCGCACAGACACAAACCCAAACAGACAGTCATCTTCCTTTGTAATGTAGTATTTAAAGTCCGCTATTGAGCGTAATATACAGAGTTGCGCAGTATCGAAAATAAATATATTTGAAATACATTTTCAAAATATATTTTTGAATTGTATTTTGTATTTATTTTAAACTGAAAACAATAAAGTATTTTGGTAATACATCGAAAATACATTTTTAGGATATTTTGCATTTTCAAAATACTCAAAATTCTTCAAATTTCAAACTATCGTGTTTAACCGCAATTCAACAATTCGCAAAAAAGAAAATGGAGAATATATATTTTGTCTAATCTTTGAAATCATTTCCAGCAGTTAATATAAACATCCTTTTTCAACTGGCGCCGATAAAGTTGCTAATAAACGGAATGTTTAGAGTTTACAATGGCCTCTGAGAAAAATTGTTTCTGTTATAATCTTTACTTACAGTTCCTATTGGAATTATAGAAAAATGTTGTTTGGTAGATAGCTCTTTTCTATTTCTGTATGTAAAACAAGAAGAAGGAAGCTTGAAGTTGCATTCTTTGTGGAAACAGAACTTAGACAATCCGAGGTCTGCTACGCCTTGTATTTCTTTTTATAAGAGATGCAATGTAAGTCATTATTGCTAAGACACGATAAAAGATAGTTGATACTTCTGGTAATGGTGAAAATGCATCAAAGGAATTAATGTATTATGACGGTGCGTGATGTTGTTGTTGTTGAGACCCAGACCGTCCGACCTACCAGAATGGTGTAAGGTAACTGTATGGACGGCCGGGAAGTGCCACCCAATTTAGACCGGAACCCAGTGGGACGGTGCGTAATGTGTGATATTGGATGGAAAATATCTCAAAATAATATATATATTGATAAAAGGGAAAAGTTAAGGCAGATTGCAATTTATGCAAACCAATATGTTGGTTATACGTGGGACTTTTGAAGTCGCGACTAATTTTTAAATACATCTAAACGTAAGATTTATACAGTAGAAGTATTTATACTAAGAAGTTTTATACAGTAGTGACTCGATTTAACAAATATTTCAGCTAGACCCTTGGCATGCATTAAGTGGTCCCGTTGGTCTCCGCGAACCTGTGCAAGAGATTCTTGGAAAACTGTCAAAGATTTGCAATAAAGTAGACCATGACATCTTTTTTGTAATTAAAAAAACTTAAAATTATTATGGTTTAAACAAAAACTATTAATAGAACAATAAAGCATTTTGAAAGTTTAACTTAGTTAAGCACGAGAAATTCAGCAGCGAGTATTTTAATTGAGAAAATAAATTTTATTTAAGCTGAGAATTTTTGTAGCTTCAAGGAATTCAATTAGCAGCTCAATGGTTAGCAATAACGAATATTACTAGCACTCTTGCTAAATACTCATAGGGCTTCTAGATAAAAGATTTAAATAAAAAATCAAATAGTAAGGGAAAATGTGAAACCAATTTCATTAAAATATATTTTGTTCAATTACATCAGATGAAAATGTGCATGTATCATAAAGCAATTAAATGTAACTTTTTCATTAGCACTTTTATGAAAATAAATTGTTAAAACTAAATCATCACAAAATATATACACAATGTTTGCTTGTAACCAGTAAGCCATATATAACACAAAAATGTTTGCCTTTTTTAACGCTTTACAACATAGTTGAAAAGTATTTATGACTTTGTTCATTCTGTCTGTCCGTTCGCACGAAAACTGCCGCAAAAATGACGTTATCAAGATGAAATTTTAGTATGTTGTTGAGACGGTCTATGGGACATATTGGAATGTAAATAAATAATATCACCCAATCAGTTTTGAATTGAACCCGGGTTGAAAAAGTGAAATACATTGAACCCTATGGGACTTAATTTTCCAAACATTTTTAAGCGAATTCAGAATTCACAAATTGCTTCGAAAATTTTAGAAAATATTCAAATTTTCCCATAAAATATACATAAAAAATTTCGGCAAAATATGTTCGGTAGTTCTTTAAATAAAAATTAAAATAACAATTACACCCATATTATATGAAGAGATCACGTGACCCACTTCAAAATAAAATATGGCATCCATCTTGTGTCAAAATCGTGATTTTTAAAGTTCTTTTTTATTTATATTTAGTGTTGCATCCGTCCAAAAACCACTTTATTTTTGATTTTTTTTTCTGCGCATGTATATACAGCTCCAAATCAATTACAATATTTCGGAGTTATCAAACTTTGGTCATTTCTACAACGAAGCCTAACTTTCACATATGGAGAATGTAAACATATCAAGCTGTAAAATTAGTTGTACAAAAATTGCTAAATTTCTTTAACGCAAAATTACTTAGCTCTGGAGTCTGCAATATAGCTAATATGAATCAAACATTCATTGATTTTACATAGAGAATTAGGCGATTCTATAGTATTGCTTTTTTGATGAAGTTTTAAGCATAAAGTACTCTTACCTCCATGGTTTTGCGTTTTTAAGTAAAATACATTATTGAAGTATTATGTTAATTTTAAAAATATCGCCGCTGAATGAAAGGAATGGAAAAAAGTTAATGAATGAAATATTCACTGCTTCTATATAGAGAGCCAGGCGATTTATATTTCAATGACGTTATTAGAATAAAGTTCATTTGTTTTCGATGAAAGTTTCAAATATAATAAATTATTGTAGTATTGTAATAATTTTAAAAATGTCACTGCTGAATGTATCGCATTTTAGAGATGTTTAAATAAAATTGCATCTCAGTTGAAAAGTGTTTCATAATCAATGGTTTATGCATGATTGATCTTTCTTGTTTTTATTAACAATAATTAGTAAATAGAAAAAAAACAATAAATGAGCTCAAAATATTTTATTCAAAAGTATAGGTTAGTTATTATTCCCGAACTCTACTGCTTTACACGGCTATTTTGTAATTTATCACTGTGGATTATGGAACTTAATATGGGTCAGTCAAGTTGGGGTTCCATGGGATTTTACTAAATGTTTCAAGGGTTCCTCCGAACAAAAAAGGTTGGGAATTACTGCTTCAACCTTTTAAGAGTTTACGTGGCATATTTTGCTCTTAGGATATAAATATTTACATTTTTCTTATTATTAATTAACATGTTTTTTGTAAAATATTTCTATTTTGCTTAGATTACTATAGTTATGATTCTGTGTTGCTAAATCAATTTATAGATTGCAGCAAAAGATGTTAAAATCAGATATTGTTCCTTGTGAGCTCTTTTTCCTTTCAGATGTAATTTGAGATCTTAACTTAATGAAGAGTTTATGATATTAAAAGATACATACTTAACCCGGCATTGGCGAAACAATCGTCAACGACAATACATTATAATCGTTTTTAAATGCCAATGTTAATATTTAACAAACATAAGATCCTGATATCCAATACAATGTATAGATAAATATTGTTTTACATTGAAAATTTAATCCAATCCAATACAAAGCAATGTTAAATTTTTTTTAAATGTATTTTGAAAATACATATATTGTGTATTTGGGTTTTTTTTAATTTTAAAGAATTTTTGTATTTCGTATTTTATGCCCCAAAACTTTTGTGTTTTTTAATTTTGTATTTTATGCCCCAAAACCTTTGTATTTTGTATTGAAAATACATTTTCAATGCCCAACTCTGTATACAAGGATGATGTAAAATAAGAAAGATCAATCATGCATAAAGCATTGATTATGAAACATTTTCCAACTACAACGCAAGTTTATTTAAACATCTCTAAAATGAGATATATTCAGTAGTAATATTTTTAAAGTTATCACAATACTACATTAATTTATTATTTTTGGAAACTCAAAATTTCATAAAAAAATGAACTTTATTCAAATGACGTCTTTGAAATATAAATTACCTGGTTTAAACATCTCTAAAATGCGATACATTCAGATGTAATATTTTTTTAAATTATCACAATACTACAATAATTTATTATATTTGAAAACTTAAAACTTCATTTAAAAAATGACCTTTATTCAAATGCCGTCATTGAAATATAATTCGCCTGGTTCCCTATGAAAAAGCAATAGATATTTAATTCATACACTTTTATTCTATTCCTTTCATTTATTACAATACTACAAGAATTTATTTTATTTAAAAACTTCAAACCATGGACGTACAAGTAATTTAACTCTATGATTCATCGAAAAAATCGTCTGCTTCTCTATGTAAAATCAATGAATGTTTTATTCATATCAACTATATTGCAGACTCCAGAGCTAGATAATTTTACGTTGAAGAAATTCAGCAATTCTTATAGAACTCATTTTACATCTCGATCTGTTTATATTCTCCATACGTGAAAATCAGGCTTCATTGTAGAAATTATCATAGTTTGATTATCATTTAAACTCACAAATATTGTAATTGCGGTGTCGCAGTATATAGATGTACAAAAAATACAAAAAATAAAGCGGTTTTAGGACGGATTTAACGCTAATTATAAATCTAAAAAAACTTTAAAAATCACGATTTTGACACAAGATGGATGGCATTAATCATTTAAACTCAAATATATTGTAATTGAACTGTTTCTGAATATACATACAGAGAAATTAAGCAAAAATAATGCGGTTTTAGGACGGATACAACAGTAAATATAAATTAAAAAGAACTTTAAAAATCACGATTTTGACACACGATGGATGCTATATTTTATTTTGAAGTGGGTCACATGATCTTTTCATCTGATATCAGTGTAATTATTATTTTAATTTTTATTTAAAAAATAACCGTATATATTTTGCTGAATTTTTTTTATAATTTTATGGAATAATTTGTATATTTCCTAAAACTTTCGAAGCAATTTGTGAATTTTAAATTCGCTTAAAAAATGTTTGAAAAATTAGGTCCCACAGGGTTCAATGTATTTCACTTTTTCAACACGGGTTCAATCCAAAACTACTTGGGTGATATTAAACATTTATATTCCCATAGGTCCCACAGATCGTCTAAACAACATACTAAAATTTCATTTTGATAAAGTAATTTTACGGCAGTTATCGTGCTACCGGACAGACAGACAGACAGACAGAATGAGCAAACTCATAAACACTTTTCAACTATGTTGTAAAGTGATAAAAATACAAAACTGCCAGCCCAACTGATACTAAGGTCAGACTGACCCAAATCCAAGAAAATAACGAGATTGACATTAAAAATGGTAGACAATAATAATGTTATATCTATTATGTAATGAGGAATATTTTTTCTAAAATACTTAGTATATTGTATAATGTTAGCGCGTTTTGTCATCACATTGCAATCCGTCAACACCAACAACGAAATGAATATTTTTGGACAATGTTTACTGTAATAACACAAAATTTTACGAAGGACGTTTCTAAAAAATAAATGATGTATGTAAATAAGAAAACAATCTTCTTATTTAAAGCCTTCTAGTATTTCATTGTTTATCCTTCAGCAGATTTTGCGTATTTTCTAGGTTGGAGGCACGGACTTTGGGTTATGGACCTTTGAGTTATTATGGTAAGAATATATGTCAAAACCGAAGCGGTAGTCGAGCGGTCAGAGGCATGTTTTTCCGTCTGATCGCTCGATTCCCGGGTTGTGGGTTAAAATCCCGCCATGCATACGAGCATGGATGTTGTGATGTCGAGGTTTAGTCAGTCTTCTGCCCTTGGGGAGCCTCAATAAAGTGAAGCTGCATATTACCCTTCGCCATGGGACCAGGGGTCTATTGGACGTGGTGTAAGGCTTTCCTTCACCACGGGTATTAGAAACAACAACATATATGTCAAAACATTATTCTGAATCAAAAATGTGATGTTCCCATAGTAGACAGAACTCAGTAAATTTAAAAGCTAATGTACCATGCATGTATTCTCTCCTTTTACCTTAACAAGTGATGACGGCTGAAGTAAATCATACCACACAACTTGCTTCAAATTTTTGAATGAATATTAGGCCAATTATTGGCTTTGCAATTCGAGGTTGCCGGCTATCTGGGAGTCGCAGCTGTTCTTTTGACTTTTAATGGTATAGATTGAACTCAGATTCGACGAGGCTGCAATGGAGTTCACAGTCTCAGAAACCGCCTATTCGAGTTATTCTAAAGTTATTCATAGTGGCTCTAGTACAGCGCCTAGCATCCGTATATTGGTTTCTTGATTTTTAGAGCCTTTTAGCACAAAATAGCAAATAATTGAATTACCATCAAGAAAAATTACTATAGTCTGCAATTTCATAACCATCTTGGTGACCGTAAACTATCATAAAATGCTTTTCTAATAGTATTGACACCTAATCCTTTGTCTAAAATATGCTTCATTTATTTCCAGTATCAGAATTAAATGTTTGAAATCCTTCTTTTGAACCACTACATTTTTACAGCTTTCCATACATATCAAAGCTTTCCATACATATTATAAAAATTGCGTTCGCTATTCCTTCAAAACTTCAAGTATCCAAACAAAATTTTCAACTAACTGTTTTACTGCTCCTCTTTGCTGACAAATACTCTTCAACACATGTCACGATTTGTTATTTTCAGATTTTTCGAATGAATTTATGACACAGAGAATTTTTGCTATGTTAGAAATGATAGCGACATTGAGAACGCAAAGTGCAGTTAAATGGGTCATACTTTTTCTCCAAGAAAATAAAACATATTTATGTATTCAAGAAATTGCTAGTATAAAATAATTTGTGTACTTTGTTTTCCCTTTCCTTGTAATATAAAGATAAAACTACCCTGACTCCTCAAGCATTATTTCGTAAAAGAAAACAAAAAACAAAAGCAAAGAGGGAAACTTAAGACGACAAACGTAATTAAGTGAAAGAGATTACATTACTAATGAACGATACATTTGTTTCACCTTTCTTAACGAGTGGTTTCATTCACGTTATTTTTTATAACGAATGCAGCGAAAGATTTTAAAATTTTTAATGTAGTAATTATAGGGCTGTAAATTTCCCAAATGTTTAAGGCAATTATTTCACTTTTTCTATTGTTTACCATCTACGTTTATAAATAAATAATAAAAATTTATGAATGGGAATTATTTTAAAGTGCTAAAAATAAAATTGATTTTATGTTAGTAAAATATGAGATGCACTCGAAAAATTAAATCTTCAAATACATTTTTAAAACCACTAATGGATTTGTAAAAGCTTTTATCATATTATTTTTATAAATATAGTCTTACGCTGTTTTTTGAATCGAAGACTTGTAAACTTTATTAAAGAATAATTATATTGCAGAACGAAAATTTTTAAAATTTGCTAAGAAATCTAAATATTGTTTTAAATTCTATTATGATACGAATATTTCATTTCTGGTTCGATTTATAAAATACATTTAATTAAAAACCGCTTTTACATTTATTTTATCATTCCAGGTCTTTGGTTAATGATAATTATTACATTCCAACTGAATGAAAACAGTTTTTTTATTTCCCTGTCCGGTATTTCCCAATATCTAATATTTTCTTTTAAGGTTTCTGTCATGATTAATATTTCTTTCGGATTTTTTTTTTATTTTCGTACTTTGGTTCTTTCGCTTCTAATTTGTTTATGTTCATTACCTTATTCATTTATGAAATTTATCTGGAAATTTATTCTGCTTTTTTAAATAGTCTACTTGAAGATTTTCTATAGAATGAGATCTAGATAAGAGGTATTTATACAACCATAAAATGACTATATCTTGCCTTTGTTTAATGCATTACACTTTTCCTCCGTTCTACATCCCATTTTTGAAGAAAACACCCCACTTATGCTCCCAAAATAATTGTAAAGATTTATCTTTTAAATATTTCAGTATCCGACAACTCTTCGATTATCGCATATTGTTTTGCTTACATTTAAAATATAATCATATTTAGATTTATTTTACTATTTATTAAATTTAGTGGTGCAATTCCCAATTTTGCAATAATTAATATATCAGCCGAGGGGCTTTCCTCGACCTTCTCGTAATTTAATACTACAATTACATCCACAAGCTAATATCCCTTCTGTTGTCGTTATGTTCGTGATATATGTACTCTTGTACTATATTTATATGAAGGGCATCACTACTGTTTTAAAACTATGCTAAATAATACTAAACATGCATGCATAAGTAAAGCTGCATGGTGGACGATTATTTGTGTTAATGAGAAAAATACAAATATGTGATGCAGTATACTATTCTTTAGAGTACATAACGTATTTCATATGGCGTGGCCGCAAAACTCTCAAATCTCCATTGCATTGAAACACCTTTGTGGTGATATAAGTATAAATTTATTAATATAGGTTCAATGAATATGCCATTTTAATCAATTAATAATTTATCCGTTTATGAATTAGGGTTTAACATATGTACCTTTACTAAATCCATAATTAAAATTTAATATCATCTTTTTAAAAACGCTACTTCAACCTCAATTTTGATTTCATAATTGAATAATCTTCACCATTCGAGAGGGATAAATTAACTCATTATTTTTAAATAACTCCATGTATGATTCCCAGGACGGATTATAATATTTGTTTAAAAAAATCTCCATTTTCATCTATAACCTTGACGGTAATATAACGGTACATACCTTCCTGTACACACCTGTTACGCAGTTGTAGTTTGGGGTTTTCAATGTATTTCCTCAGCTTGGAAGACTTTTTATTGTATTCACAAAATAACAATATCCTTCACATCCCCGAAACTCATTCAACTCTTAACTCGGTCATCTCTTCTTTCTCTGATTGCTCTCTTTGGTAATAGGTAATAAATATTATCAATCATTGCTAAATGTTTCCCACGCACATTCTTCTTGATAGATTTTTAAGCTCCTCATTGATGCTGGAGGCCTGTCACGCCTCTTTACATGGTTGGCTGGAATTAGTACGTCTGGTAGATAAAACAAGAAAGATCAATCATGCATAAAGCATTGATTATGAAACACTTTCAAACATCAATGCAATTTTATTTAAACATCTCTAAAATGCGATACATTCCTCGGTAATATTTTTAAAATTAACATAACACTACATTAATTTATTATTTTTGAAAACTTAAAACTTCATCGAAAAAAATTAACTTCATTCAAATGGTGGCATTGAAATATAAATTGTCTGGCTTAAACATCTCTAAAATGCGATACATTCCTCGGTAATATTTTTAAAATTATCACAATACTACAAAAATCTGACGTGAGCAACACATGACTTTCCTTATACTATAATGCAATGAATTTACTACTTTTACAATAAAAAAATAGGTTTTTCTTATAGTAGATATTTATATTCTTTCCAAGATATTGAATTCCCGTCAATTAGTCGTCATCTTCATTGATTTAGTGTCATTTTTATCCATTTGGTGAGTTCCACCAAATTCGGGGCCAAAGTCCCGCCAAACGTTATGGACGGAGAAATAAGTAATTCTTATAGCAGATAAATTATTGCCGTTCAAATAAAAAGTATTATTCAAAGTATCTTTTCTCATGAATGGAACGAGCTAGATCCACGAGAATGATGTCACCAAATTTATCGCATGATATTACATATGAAAAGTGAACATGTTTCTCAACAGTTAATATATTTTTTTTAATTTATGGGATTTTTTGATAAATGTATTTATAAAATGTTTAATATCTCGAGAACGGTTCATGCTAGAGTTTAAAGTTTATGTCAATCGTTTTCTAAGGAAAAAATACATAAAAAATGTCTATTTGCATAACTTTATTAAAGATTTTGATCTTTTAATGATTTTTTCAATATTTCATTCGAAAATTTAGGGGGTTCTGAGCATTCGATTACTTTTAAAAACAATAGGTTTCCAGTATTCAAGGATTGTGATTTTTGTACCAAATTTCAATCGAATCGCTCTATTTGTTTGTGAGATATCGTCTCCACAGACTCACTGACACACACACACACACATACTTTCACAAACACACACACACAGCCATCACCTGAAAAATGTTTGAATCGTGATCAGGGATGCTTGAAACGTACTCTCCCGTCGAAAACTCGAATTCGAATTTTCGACCCCGTCACATTACTTTCCTTATACATTATGTATATAAGGAAAGTAATACCTTATTATAGTATTTGAAAACTTCCTCGAAAACAACTGACATTTATTCAAATGACGTCATCGAAATATAATACGCCTGGCTCTCTCTATAAAAGCAACATTTCATTCATAAACATTTTTCCATTCATTTCATTCATCACAATACTATAATAATTTATTTTATTTAAAAACTTAAGACCATGCAGGTACAAGTAATTAAACTCTATGCTTAAAACTTCATCGAAAAAATCGTCCTTCTCTCTGTAAAATCAATGAAAATTTCATTCATATCAGCTACATTGCAAACTCCATGAGCTAAATAATTTTACATTAAAGAAATGCAGCAATTCTCATACAACTCATTCTACATATTTTGCTGTTTACATTTACCGTAAGTGAAAAGTAGGCTTCGTTGTAAAAGTAATCAAATTTGAATGATCATTTAAACTCAAATATATTGTAATTGCGTTGTTTCAGTATGTAGATGCACAGAATTTAAGCAAAAATAAAGCGGTTTTAGGACGGATACAACACGAAATATTAATTAAAAAGAACTTTAAAAATCACGATTTTGACACACGATGGATGCCATATTTTATTTTGAAGTGGGTCACGTGATCTCTTCATATAATGGTCACGTGATCGCTTCATATAAAAGGTGTAATTATTATTTTAATTTTTATTTAAAAAACTACTGAGTATATTTTGCTGAAATTTTTTTTATATATTTTATGGGATAACTTGAATATTTTCTGAAACTTTCGAAGCAATTTGTGAATTTTAAATCCGCTTAAAAAATGTTTGAAAAATTAGGTCCCATAAGGTTCAATGTATTTCATTTTTTCAACCCGGGTTCAATCCAAAATTAATTGGGTGATATTATTCATTTATAGTCCCTTAGGTCCCACAGACCGTCTAAACAACATACTAAAATTTCATTTTGATAAATTCATTTTTACGGCAGTTATCGTGCTAACGGACAGGCAGACAGACAGACAGACAGAATGGATGAATGAACAAAGTTATAAACACTATTCAACTTTGTTGTAAAGTGTTAAAAAAGCTGCACTTTTTGATTGGAATATGTCACTTTCTGCTGTCATACAGCAGGCCGAAAGAAGGCTTTTCAGAGGAAGCCATTAGAAAATCCGTGTCGACTCCCTCCCCAAATAACGAAACCAAAGTCCCTCACTTGCGGCAACTCTGTAGTCTGCGTTAAAATCCACTGACGGACACAAAATTATAATTTTAACAATCTCAGCACAAGTAGATCAATTTATATATTGGCTATACCTTCCGCAAACCACGTAATTTTTATAGTTCCAGAAAACTGCGAAAATACAAAATTGCTCCCACTTCCCCCTACCCTGCGGTCACACACGTGGATATATATCCTCAGAACGTTTCCTGCTTAATGTCTAGAGCACATCCATTATGCGCCTACGAGAATGTCGACGTGGACCTTATACGTATTTTCGACAAAAAAATCACTTATCTTTTACAAAAAATGTAAAATTTTTATGCCGAATTTAATTATCAACCATTCATGATACAAGCGATTCTGCTAAAATCCACATACACCCTAATAAATATTAAGCATCGTTCGTCTGGAATTCCTGGTTTTGCTTATCTATGGTTGCCAAAATGGAGGGAGGGGGCATTTATTATTTAAAATTTAACCAATTTTAAATGTCTAATTAATTTTATAAAGCCTGTAGGGGCAATAGATTCGCTCACTCCTATAAAAATTATAATTAATTAACAGGTGGCTTCGGGATATATTGGAGCAGTGTGCAATATATAAAGGAGCTGCTGGTGAATTATAAACATTGAATTGCCAGTCAATTATTTTTATTAAATTTATTCTGGGGCGTTTAAACACACGAAAAGTACGAGGTAGGATTCAAAAGTTCCCGGACTGAGTCTATAACTTAAAAAATATTATCAATTAAAATGCTGAAACACATCCTCCTTCGAAATAAGACCCTTGCGCAACAACACACTTTTGCCATCGCTTGTAAAGGTCATCGAAACAATTCTGGAATCCATTTTTAGCCATGTCCTTTAACTCAGCCGGCGATGCACTTTTAACTTCATTTGCGGATTGAAATCGACAACCCTGCAAGCGACTTGCCAGTTTAGGGGGCGCAGAGGGCGAGGAGTCGCAGGGGGCGAGATCAGGAGAGTAAAGAGGATGTGGCAAAACAGTTGTTTGCGTATTCGCAAGAAAGTCAGCGGCGAGGAGGGATCGGTGTGCAGAAGCATTGTCCAGCAAAAACACTCATGATCTGATCCCTTTTGGTCTCCCGTTAACATGCGGGGAGCGATGTGTTGACACACCCTATGCATGTTAAGATCCTTAGTCAGCATCCGTTGACATGTGACCTCGGATATCCCAACTGATTCTACTATTTCCATTATTGTTTGCTGAATGTTCCCACGTACCGTCGCAATTACCTGTTTTCAGCGGTGCGGGAAGTTTGCGAACGGCCAAAGCGTTCGTCGTCATCGGCACTTTCCCTGCCTTCTCTGAAACGTCAATGCCACTCAAAAGCTTGAATTCGCGATAATGTATCACTGCCGTACACATGCTTCAACATTTCGTAAACCTCCGTAGCGCTCTTTCCCAAGCGAACACAAAATTTGATATTAATTCTCTGCTCAACCAACGCCATTTCTTTCCATCACCGGTCACTAAATGCCCCCATCTACAAAATACGACGTCGTGGCGAGCCACCGACCACGTACTTTGGGTCAAACCACTTTTAGAAGAGGGAGAGAACTTAATAACACAGCAACGTTATCGTAGTCGCTCTACTACAAATATTTTTTAAGTTATAGACTCAGTCCGGGAACTTTTGAATCCTACTACGTATATGTTTTCTTTAAAAATTCACGAAAATCCGTTTATTAATTGTATGAAATCCGTTGAAAATTTGTTTGAAAGAGAATTTTTCAATATTTCCGAGATGGAAACTCTGATATTATTTTCGATTGCTAAAAAACTACTTTGTGTGAAAATCGGGCTAAAGCATAAAAGAACTAAAAAACTAATTCAAATTAAAAATAATAACGACGAGGTGCACCTACCAGGGTATCCTAAAGTACCTGTGTACCAAATTTCGTGACCTCACGATCCTTCGATATCACGCTTCAGACAACACAGGCGCGCACACACACACACAGGCAGTCGTATTTTTTGTTATGTACTAGAATATATACTCGGCGTTCCCGAGGAGATAAAACAGAGTAGTTTTATAAAATAACAAAATAAATGAATTTTATTCATATAAATGACTATGGAAATTGCATGAAATCCATGCACATCAACACAACGTGCGTGACACGACCCGCCCCCTTCCCCCTCACCAAATAACGAAACCAAAGTCCGTCACTTGCGGCAACTCTGTGGTCTGCTTTAAAATCTACTGACGGAGACAAAATCATAATTTTAACAATCTCAGCACAAGTAGACCAATTTACATATTGGCTATACCTTTCGCAAACCACTTAATTTTTATATTTCCATTAAACTGCGAAAATACAAAATTGCTCTGTCTTCCCCCTACCCTGCGATCACACACATGGATATATATCCTCAGAACATTTCCTGCTTAATGTCGAGAGCACATCCATTATGCGCCTACACGAATGTCGACTTGGACCTTATATGTATTTTCGACACAAAAATCACCTATCTTTTACAAAAAAAGTAAAATTTTTATGCCGAATTCAATTATCAACCATTCATGAGACAACCGATTCCACTAAAATCCACAATCACTCTAATAAATATGAAACACCGTTCGTCTGGAATTACCGGTTTTGCTTATCTATTGTTTCGCTTATCGCGAGACGCTTATCTATGATCCTGCCATCGTGGCTCGACCCCAGTTTTATTGAGTTTTTACCGGTCGCGAAGAAAATTCAGGCCTATAAAATAAATAAAAAACTAATTCAAAATATTGAAAAATAATTCCGAAGTTTACGTATTCGGGTTCTGAAATATCTATGTACCAAATTTTATGGTCGTACGATGATTAGACAAACAAACACACACAAAAAAAATAAAAGACACAGATACACACACAGAGACATTCTTTATTAAGAAAGATAATTTATATTAAAATTCTGAAAGTGATTTTAAATAAATCGACATTAAATAGACGTTTTCCGGAATAGCTGCAATCCAGCATTATATTAAATTTCCGCCCAGCTGCTATAAACCAGCATTTCACATAATATATACTGAATGAACTTAATTGAATTGCTGGCGGGGGTTCCATTTTATTAATTGCCTTACTTAACTTCAAAATACTCCCCAAATAAAAAATCAAATCGTGTTTTTTTGGTACGGGGTAAATACTATGACGAAGTAATAAACGGATGTATCGGAGCAGTTCCTGTCATTCTGAAACTCAGAAGGAAAAAAATTCAGCGGAGTTATTGCAACCTGAAGTAAGCTTCAAAATGTCAAAAAGGGAAACTCCGAGAATGTTATTAAGGTGTCACTTGCATGTTCGTTCCATTGGTAATATACTTTAAGATGAAAGCAAAAATGACGTTTATCTACATCAAATAAGTTTTTTTTATTGTTCCAATATCATTACATGTGAATGACTATTCTGAAATGTTGAAAAGAGACTCATCATAAAAAATGATTTACTGAAAAGAAGCATTTCGAATTTAATGATGGAGAAATGTTTTACAATTGGGTTAAAAGAACGATTTCTTCATTTTATATCAGCTTTGATATTTTATTGAGAACCAGAAAAGGGAAATTTTAAAGACGATTAAATAATTTTATATATAAATGCAACATTCTTATTTATGTGAAAGTTTCTTTTGCAATAATTGATTTGTTTGTTTCTAATTCATTACAAACACAGAGAAAGCCTAAAAAATTATTTTAATAAAATAGTTAAACAAATAATTTTTGAAATTGTATCATCAATTCATAATCTAACAAATTTAACAAAAAAGCTTCAGTTTATGAAAATCATTTTGGCTTCGATTCGCAAGAATTATTATCAAAATATATAATTTTATCTTATTGCCATGCAAAAAAGCAAAATTAGATAATGTCAAATATAAAATATCTAAGCACTCTATTATATATTGGTTTTTAATTTAGACTAAATACTATAGGCATAAATGAATTTTTGTCTGAAAAATAGTTATTAAGCACACATTTAAATATTTAAATATTTAAATAGTTTTCACCATATTTTTTTCTGACCATCCAACTTCAATTCAGAATTTGTGTACCAGCTGTTAACTAACCAGAACTATATTAAATCTCGGAGTGATTGCTAACTCGGCATTTAAACTTACAATCTCAATGGTCATAATTCAATAGATAGCTTATTTTGACTTTTGTTAATTACCGTATCTAAATAACTGGATATTTCTCTATATGAGCTATTCATTACAGTACATAAGCATATATATAAGTATATAAGCAGTATATATATTACAGTAAGCTGTATGAGCTACCTTCATATAGTACCGGGTGTGCTTCCTCATACTCTGTAGCTTGATGCATGTACTCTTTCAGATCTGGATGTTAATAACGGTTACATTGATAAAAAATATTTTAATTTAATTAAGAAATTATACATTAGTACTAAGCATTCCTTTGAGTAAAATCACTTTCTACAAATGTCCCTACTACTGTACAAATTAATTGCTTAGAAAAAAACATAATTTCATTTCTCGGGTACTGAATTTAAAAATGCGTATCTTTAATTAAATTATGTATTGGTAAATAAGTATTTGTATTTAACGGTATTTAAGTGGGAGATTTGGCTTTGAGGAATCCGTTACCAACCCATTTTATGTGATATTTATATGCCGTATTTAAGTTTATTTCTTTGTACAATGTCGCGTGTTGGTTAATGAAGTACATAGATGAAACATTCGTATTAGTTGACAATATTTGTAATATCTCTAATTTAATTATTTTTATTAATTCAATTCATTCCTACATTCAGTTTAGTAATTAAGTGGAAAGCAACAATTAACTTTTTTTTCTTGATGGTCTGGCATCGAAAATTAATTCTACAGTCCCTTCTACCTGCTTTCTATATTTTTCCTATTTCTGTGCATCCTCATGCTTGTTTCAATCATACTATTCAGTAAAATATATCTGGATTTCATACTTACGTTTATCAGGCCATAAAATTGGGTTCTGGTGATCGAGCACTTAATTGTAAAATTAACTATCTTACATATAAGCCTTTTCTAGAGTGTATAATCCTTTAATTAGTTATTGCCAAGACAAAAAAAAATCGACTATTTTAAACGTAACGACTGTGTGTGCGTCTGTCTATTCAGTACATTTTATGTCAAAACTACAACACCCATTTTATATAGTTAACTGAGTATTTAAGTCACTTTAAGTTCTGGTTATAGATAAGGAAAAAAACTAGCCTCTGTTTTAAAATGGCTTGCAAGAAATGGCAAAAAATGATAGAAAAATATCTTACTTAATAAAGGAAAATGTATCTATCTCTCTCTATATATATATATCTGTGTGTGTGTGTGCAGTCTGTAGAAGTAAATCTATGCGTCATACGACCATGAAATTTGGTACACAGGTACTTCAAGACCTGAATAAGTACACCTAGGTGTTATTTTTTTTATTTAGAATTTTATTTTTCTAGTTCTTTTATATTTTAATCTGATTTACAACTATTTTGGCCCATATTCATACAAATCGTTACCTACCTAAAATATTATCACAAAGTTTCCATTTTGACACCATCGGAAAGAATGAAAAATTCTGTTTCAAACAAACTTTGAACGGAGGCCATACGATAAATAGACAAATGTTAATTAATTTTTAAAACAATATATCGTGAATTAAGTCTTGTATTAAATAGTAAGTCGTAATTTTAAAATACTTTTTGTGCATTTTATGCCTCTCCGATTTTAACATTACGATGTATTTAAATTTATGCATCCAACATTCCAATCCAACAACCATCCAACATTCATATTTTTTCTGCAACTGCTTAATATCTCATAGACCAATTCAGTAAAAATTATCTTACAAACCCATCCGTTGATTTCTTATAAATTTTTATTCAAAGCATGTCTTTGATTTTATAAGGCAGTTAGCAGGCAAACGGACACTGCTATTACCGGAGATCTTCTGTCAATTGAATCCACACTCCATGTGCCAGGTGAATCGTGCTCTTTTTCCTGAGCTATTGTACTTGCTAAAGCCAATCCCCACGCAGAGGAGGCTTTTCGTACGTTTTAAACCTCTCCGAAGCGCTTCGAACTAATTAAAGTATGAAGGTATGGACCGGTTTAAGATACGACTGCGCATACTCTTAAAACCTGTATTCATTCCTGTGAAATCCTTGTTGAGATTTAAGCTAGGTATACATTTAGATGTGATTTCATATCATGCACGTTGCTTTTGTCTTCCTGAGAGGTAAAATAGGTTTTGATGTTCGTATTATTTATAAAGAGTGGGCGCTTATTTTGCACCCGGGCAACAACGGATAATTCGCTCTAGTTCCTAAATTTCTTAATTAAATACTTTTTTTCGCAAAGTTCAATCTTAACGGCAATGAATAAAACTTATCTCGTTACGCTGAAATAGAAAGTTCTCCATATATTTCAGTGTTTGAAATTTTAGCAAATTTCTACATTTTAAAATGCGGGAAATCATCAAATGAAAAGGAAAATATTTTTTGAAAACCGCATTTTTTGCATATTTTCAAATTAGCATTTTTGTTATGTGTTATTTCATGCCATAAAACTCGCATTAAAGTATATATAAAGAAAGATAAAACAAATTTGAGTACAATTGAAACAAATTCCGTAGCAAAAGTCATATACAATTAACATAAGATATTCTTACATTCTGTGATCATGCGAAACAAATTCGTTTTTCATGCGTGCTATGTAACATCTCTTATCCCACACTATTTTAAATTTCCGTTTTAAACATAATGTATAAACTATAAATAAACATAGCTGAATTGATGGTTCTTTTATATTTCCATAGCTTGCTTTGCTTTCATAGTTTTAAAATGCTCCCCAAATTAAAAATACCATTATCTACTATTTTGGTACTGGATTAATATGGAGGAATCAATAAGCTACGTGTCAAAGAGACCTGACAGTGAAATGCAGAGGAAAATCGTTAGAGAAGATATTGCTAGTCGAAGTAGGCTTCGAAACGTCAAATAAGAGGACGTCAACAATGTTAAGATGTCACTGCATATTCGTTCAACAGATGATATATTTTAAAATCATAGCAACAATGACGTTTCTCTACATTAAATAAAGTTTTATTTCAATGTCCTTACAAGTTAATGGTTATTTTGAAATGCTTCATTGAAAAGTGTCTGACCATAGAAAATATATTCTGAATGTAACATCTCCATTTTAACGATGGAGGCACACTTATTGTTGCTACCTCATTGTTGCTACAATATATTTGTGATATATTTTTAAATCATGGCAACAATGACGTTTCTCTACATTCAATAAAAGTTTTATTAGTTTTATTAGAAATACTTCATTGAAAAGTGTCTGACCATAAAAAATATTTTCTGAATGTAATATCTCGATTTTAATGATGGAAACATACTTTGCAATTCGCTTCTAAAATAATTGCGTTAATTAATACCACTTAATAATTAATTTTGTAAGAAATCTAAGTGATTTGGTATTTTATTTAGTGGGTAAAGGGAAATACTTTGCAGCCATTAAGGAATAAAGACTAAAGCATTTAAATCTGTAGTGAAATAGGGCACTTACATAACAATAAAAATTAACTGATTTGTATCTTTCAAATTCTACAAGAAAAATTTTGAAAAATAGTTATTGTGGTTTCAATTAATTACAATTATAACGTGTTATTCTTAACTTTAAAGAGCTAGAAAAAATCTTTCGATCGATACCTTACTTGACATTGTAACCCCAGTGGAGGGTAACTTGCCCTTTATATAAAGTTTCGTAAATATCCATTAATATTTGTGGTCGCTGTCGTGTACACAAAAATCGACTACAAACAGGTAGACGGCCATCCCTCCAAACATAGCCAAAAGTGTACAAAGGGGGAGGGGCTAAAAATCTCGAACAAAAATGAATTGTATGGCGGCTATTTTTCACAACAATGATTGAAACTATTAAGTCTCGTGATCACGAAATTCATAGAAGTGTAATAACAATTTTAAATTGATTTCTATTTATTCTTCAGACCATGTGAAATAAATTTATATTTTGAAATTTTACACAACAGTTGTTATCCAGCACTTTATTAAAATTTCGCATATCGACTATATATATATATATATATATATATATATATATATATATATATATATATATATATATATATATATATATAACCATTTTTATACCTACATGAACACAACCGTAAAACTGAAAACATACCTATAGGCGCCAAGCAGCTCAACCAAGTATATTTATATAAATGAAATATAATAAAAGAGAAGAACAGCAATGTATCAAAAGTAGCCGGGGGGGGGGGATTGTGACACACACTTCCCGGTTAAGCCAGCTTTATGTCATGACGACACTCCCGGAAGCAGATACACTGCCGAATACCAAGTACTCAATACTTAAAACAGAAAATATATAGCAAAAAAGTACATAAATTACAAAATTCCCATAACAATAAAAATTGCAACTCCTATAGCAGCATATCAAACATCTAACAGATAATAACACAAACGAACCTCGTACATACATCATAACCCAAACGGAAGCATCAACTAAGTGTCTTTCTTCTCTTACCATTTTGTATAAAAACACCCGGCCACCTCGTTTCCAATATGTCTATGACAGTGTCATATTTCTATCTGCTCAAACTTCATGTGTAATACTGTATATATAATATATATATATATATATAATATATATATATATATATATATATATATATATATAATATATATATATATATATATATATATATAATATATATATATATATATATATATATATATATATATATATATATATATATATAATATATATATATATATATATATATATATATATATATATATATATATATATATATATATATATATATATATATATATATATATATAATATATATATATATATATATATATATATATATATATATATATATATATATATATATATATATATAATATATATATATATATATATATATATATATATATATATATATATATATATATATAATATGAAAATACAGTGAAATATAATATTATAAAATCATCAGAAATCACACTTAAAAGGCGCAAAGCTGCACTAAAAAAAAAGGATTAAAAATATTTTCAAAATGAAAAGAGGTATGGATGGAAACAATATACCAAAAGATGGCCGGGGGGAGTTGTGACCCCCTCACATATATATATACAGGATATATACTGGATGTATATATATATATATATATATATATATACAGGATGTCCCAAAAACATTGACCTCGGCTTTTATTCTTTAAATATTGATCTTAGATATATATAATAAATTACAAATTTGCGTAAAAAAAAGTACAGAATTTTATGAAATCGATAAAAATTTTCAGGGGATTAAATTTGAAGAAATACAAATTTAAATTTTTACTTCCGTTATGTCGATGATGTGATAATTGGGGGCTATGAAAACACCCCATGTTTTGACTTTTCATTCTACCCAAGCGAATTGGACCTTATTGAAAATCCAGCGTGTGAGGACGGATCGGTAAAATTCTTGGATTTAGCTATCAAAAAACACAAGAAATATGGAATATACACAGTGTTACACGACAAAAGAGATTCATATAGGATCAAGGTAAATCATATTATCGATTGGAATTCAAACCTTGCAAAGTATGTCTTCAGAAATATAATAATTGGACATTTTAGAAGAAACCAAAATTATAATACTTTTAGGAAAGACTGCATTTGCAAATGTAAAAAATTTGCAGATGAAGCTATAAAAAGAAATTATCCAGTCAATTTTGTACAACATTATTACAAATCCTTTTTTAAAGAAAATTTGTAATCTGATTGTTGATATAGAGATTTAATATTCATGACTGCGTAACTATTATCCTGATATTTCTCTGCGCATGAGCAACTTTACTTATATAAAGAGACGTTCCATCGGGTTGGACTAGCGGATGTTTCTTCTTCATGGATTCGTTTACTTCTTTGGTTCTGAGTCTGTTCTGGTGCTTTTATTTTCGCACATTTGGGAGGCTGACCATGGAATTATGTTGGTTCCGTGAGCGTTACCCGGGATGTAAAAGCTGCTTTAAGCGGGAAAGGGGTGTCGCAATCCACCCCTACCATTCTTATGTAATTCATATGGTCACTCCCGTTCTTTTCTACTTTCATTCATATATATATATATATATATATATATAATATATATATATATATATATATATATATAATATATATATATATATATATATATAATATATATATATATATATATATATATATATATATATATAATATATATATATATATATAATATGAAAATACAGTGAAATATAATATTATAAAATCATCAGAAATCACACTTAAAAGGCGCAAAGCTGCACTAAAAAAAAATGATTAAAAATATTTTCAAAATGAAAAGAGGTATGGATGGAAACAATATACCAAAAGATGGCCGGGGGGAGTTGTGACCCCCTCACATATATATATACAGGATATATACTGGATGTATATATATATATATATATATATACAGGATGTCCCAAAAACATTGACCTCGGCTTTTATTCTTTAAATATTGATCTTAGATATATATAATAAATTACAAATTTGCGTAAAAAAAAGTACAGAATTTTATGAAATCGATAAAAATTTTCAGGGGATTAAATTTGAAGAAATACAAATTTAAATTTTTATACGGCACCCGTACAAGAACATTTTCAATGAGTAAAATGTGCCCCATACACTAATAAGATGATGTACAAAATTTCAACATTTATCATAAAAAGTCCCAGAGATATGAAAAGACACAAATGCTGACTTAAATCACTTTTGGATGCATCGACATGGGTTCTCAGAGGGGAAAAATCATATCGGCAGATCGCGTATCAGGGGTCATACACAAATTACGAAAGAAAACAATGATTACATAAATAAATAATAATTTTGCTATTTATTGGTACTAAAGTATCTACACTGTCTAGAAATAATAACTTTCCACAAAGATTGCAAAGCTTGTTCAAAATGTTTTCCATCCATGCCAAAGATCCATTAGAGATAAGAGGCAGATATTATTTGCCTATGATGCATTTCTGCAATGCGTCATTTGCACTCGTACTGTGAACATTTACATTTTAATTTGTGATTAATCCCTCACCAAACTTGTTTAAACAAATCTCTGGGACTTTTTATGATAAAATGCTGAAATTTTGTACATCACCTTATTAATGTATGGGCCACATTTTACTCATTGGAATTGTTTTTGTGCGGGGGCCGTATAAAAGTTTAAATTTTGTATTTCTTCAAATTTAATCCCCCGAAAATTTTTATCGACTTCATAAAATTCTGTACCATAGTTTACGCAATTTTGTAATTTATTATATATGTCTAGGATCAATATTTAAGAAATAAAAGCCGAGGTCAATGTTTTTGGGATACCCTGTATATATATATATATATATATATATATATTACCCAATATTTAAGAATATGCATTATGAACTTTGATCAAACTTAATTTATTTAATACTTTGCTGATCTCTACTTTTGCGAATTGCCATACATAATTAATGTTAAAATACTATCCATATTAAAAACAAATCTGAAATATGAAGCTCCACTCGACTTTCTCCTACTGTCCTACTCTATATTTTAATATATGAACTTTATTGCTTATTGAGGATAGACGGTATGCCCATCATATGACGGAATTCAAAATTTGCAAAATATTGCCTCCCATTTAGCGTGATTTTTTTCAATTTGGCTACATTTGCGACATCCCGACAAATTTTTTGCAAAACGTCATGGACGGACGAACAGAGAAATGACTTTTTCTTATAGTAGATTCTTATATTCTTTCCAAGATATCGAATTTCATCGATTTGGTCACATTTTTGTTAATTTTTGTGATATTTTGTACAATTTTGAGACATTTTAAAAACTCGCCAAAATTGTCGCCAAGTGGGACAATTGGGATAGACAAACGCTGCCGAAACTTTATTACAATACTATCCCCTTTCAAAACACAATTAATTTATTGATTCGGCGTCATTTTTATCAATTTGGAGACATTTTTATTGATTTGCCATCATTGCTGTTAATTTGGCGATATTTTTTATCAATTTGGCGACATTTTAAAATTTTGCCAACTGTGTCGCCAGGTGGGACGGTTGGACTGACAAGCAAACGCAACCGAAATATGTCAATTTGACGATATTTTATAAATTAGCGTCATTTAAAAACTAGCCACTTTGTCGCCAAGTGGGACGTTTGGTGTGACAGATAAATATTTCCGAAACACCATTACAATACTATCCCCTTTCAAAACAGAATTAATTTCATTGATTTGGAGTCATATTTATCTATTTGGTGAGATTTTTATCAATTTGGCAACATTTTCATCGATCTGCCGATATTTTTATCGATTTCGCGACATTGATAAATTTGGCGACATTTTAAAAGTCGCCATATTAGTCGCCAGATGGGATGATTGGATTTGACAAACAATGGCTATCGAAACATAATTACAATACTATTCCCTTTCAAAACGCAATTAATTTCATTGATTTGGCGTAATTTTTATCAATTTGGCGACATTTTCGTCAATTTCGCAATATTTAAAAAACTCGCCAAGTTGACGATATTCCGTTAAATTCTTTTTGAGATATAAAAGTTTGAGATATTTCGCCAAATTCGTCGCAAAATTTTCGCCACGCGTTACCCAGAGATAGATAGATAAACAGACAGATAAATCAAAGTGTTTATATTATTAATGCTATCAATATTGTGATTGTCCATTTAGAGTTACGTGAAATATAAATTAATTGGGTACTTCGAAAAAGTTTTACATGTGTTCATCCGAAAGAACGTCAAATGTACAATTCAATATTAAAAACATCGTGCCGTATATCTTATACAGCATTTTTTCACTAAGGAAGAGGTAAATGCATTGCATTACATAGGGAAAGGCATGTGCTGTCCACATCAGATTTTTTTAAGAGAGCAAAAAATATGACGAAACTATAAACTAGTGTCAGTAAAGTTACTGTCAATCTAAAACGTTGGATAAATTCTCTAGCAGAAATATTGCACTTCAAAGAACAACTTTGGGAACCTTTTTGTTACTGCACATCTGTCCCAACTCGTATATAAATAAAATTGTGAAATCGGTCTGTATGTATGTCTATGTGTTTGTCTCATCATCACGGAGGAACAGCTGCACCGAATTTCGTGATACTTTGTAGGTAGCCGTGAAATAGCTCCATGTAAAATTTAGTCCATGTTTCGAGTTTCTAGGACCAAGAATTAATTTTAAAAAACCACAATTAAACATTTCATAGCATTATGCAGACGATATTTTTTCCGTCAATTTATTTGTAGAAAATCCTACATGTCGCTTAGCAACGGATTTAAATCCATTGTGCTTATGCGGCAGACGAAATTTATTAAATATTTTCCGATTTAAATAGTAAATAAATGTATAAAATAAATTATATCGAAATTACATTTTTAACTGGATTATATCGAAATTGCATTTTTAACTGGATTATATCGATTAGGGTCTTCAGGTTTAAAGATTACGAGGATTATTGATATTTTTAACACTTTGCAACATAGTTGAAAAGTGTTTATAACTTTGTTCATTCTGTCTGTCTGTCCGTTAGCACGATAACTGCCCTAAAAATGAATTTATCAAAATGAAATTTTAGTATGTCTTTCAGACGGTCTGTGGAACCTATGGAAATATAAATAAATAATATCACCCAATTAGTTTTTTATTGAACCCGGGTTGAGAAAATGAAATACATTGAACCCTATGGGACCTAATTTTTCAAACATTTTTTAAGCAAATTTAAAATTCACAAATTGCTTCGAAATTTTTAAGAAATATTCACATTATCCCATAAAATATATAAAAAAAATTTCAGTAAAACATGTTAAGTGGTTTTTTAATTAAAAATTATTTAATATAGGGAAAAAAAACAAATTCAATTAAATTCTGACTTTTGGGATATCCTCCAGAAAGAAAAAAGAGATATTATATAATAAATATATTTCCAAGAGTTTAATCATTTTGCATATGAGAGAGGCTTTACATTTTAAAATAAATTTGGTAGATAACAATTTTTCAATTATTTTTTAATTTAATATAACTCTTCATGATATACTTATTTGATGGCATTTTTAATGCACTTTCTTACGTCCTAGAGAGTTAAAATTTGGTACACAGCTTAAATTTATTGAACATTTTATTCTACAAAATCTTTAAATATAGATCATACATTTTTTTCGAAATGGCCTGCAAATAATCCCCGTTCACTTCTATAAATCATTGTTGTAATATTATTAAAAATTCTGATGAGGGCAGCACATGTGTTTCCCTGCAGACTCATATTCACGTTCTCTTTATTTTTCAATAATAATTTGAGTTTATCTGCACAAAATAACAGCCATAAGTATTTTGAATGACAATTTGCAAGTTAAACTTGAATTTCGTTCTCATTTGATAGCTGGACTTATTGTCAAATGTGACGTAGCGAAAACGCGAAAAAACTAGAATATCTCAAAAACGGCTAGCCCTAGAGTAATGGGGTTAGTCTTATTCCTTTTGTTGTCAAAAATCACGTATAAAATAGGAATCTAATTGATATAATTGAGCACACGTAGTCTTTTATTTTTATATTTAACGATTTTTGCGGGCCATTTCGCAAAAATAGCCAGTTCCTTTTTCCCGAATTGTACTAGAATAACCTACAAATGATTTATATACTAAATATTGTTAAATTTGGTAAATAAATCACTTGTAAGTTATTGAAATATTATACACCAAATTTTGTTAAATTTGTTCCACTAGTTTTTAGCTAGAGTGGATAAAGACAATTTCTGCCGGCCATTTCACAAATAAGGCAGATTCTTTTATTACGAATCGTATTATAATCTAATGAAAATCGGGGTTTTCCACAAAAAACGTACCTACCAAATTTTATGAAATTCGGTCCATTAGTTTTTCAGTTAGAGTGGATGCAATATCCTCACAGACACACAGAAACACACACAGATACACCCTTACACACACAGATGTCTTCCTAAAAATAGTTTTTCGTGTTCTAGAAGTCTCAAAACGTGTAGATCCTTCAAAAATTCGAGTTCCGATCTTCGGCACGATTCCAATACTTTGAATACATACACACACACACACACATATATTATCTGTGTACCTGTGTATTATCTGTGTATCTAAATTCCGTGCCTACGCACTTACAATAGTTGTGATTTTAAATGATCCCTAAACTTTTATTATTTCTTCAACGAAGCCTAATTTTAACTTATGCAGAATGCAAATATCTCAAGCGATTGTAAGGTGAGTTACATAAGAATTGCTGAATTTTTTTCACATAAAATTATTTAGCTCGGGAGTCTGGAATACAAGTTATATGAATGAAATATTCATCGATTTTGCATAGAGAATCAGATGATTTATATTTCGATACAGTTTTAAATTTTTAAGTATAATAAATTACTGTAGTAGTGTGATAAAGTAAAAGATATCACCACTGAATGTATCACATTTTAGAAATTTTTAAATGAAATTGCATTTCAGTTGGAAAGTGTTTCATAATCAATGCTTATGCATGATTGATCCTTCTTGTATTAAAACTAAATTTAATACCCAATAAAACGTAGAATATAATTTTTACTTTAATTCAAAATATTTTTGG
Organism: Amaurobius ferox; assembly: GCA_951213105.1. Taxonomy (NCBI): domain Eukaryota; kingdom Metazoa; phylum Arthropoda; class Arachnida; order Araneae; family Amaurobiidae; genus Amaurobius; species Amaurobius ferox. The sequence goes on along the minus strand of OX578141.1, from coordinate 46,835,040 downwards.
TGCTGCCATCTGTTGAACGTTGAAAACCCAGACCGTCCGACTCATCCAATGGACTTGAGCAACTATTTGGACGGCCGGGATGCTGCCATCTGTTGTCGCAATTTAATTCATACCGATTATTTTCATTTTTTAATGAACATTTTTATTAACACTTTACAACAAAGTTGAAAAGTGTTAATAAGTGTGACTAAGTGAGTAGTTTAAAAGTGTGACTTTGCTCATTCTGTCTGTCTGTCTGTCCGATTGCACGATAACTGCCGTAAAAATGACTTAATCAAAATGAAATTTTAGTATGTTGTTCAGACGGTCTGTAGGACCTGTGGAAATATAAATGAATAATATCACCCAATTAGTTTTGGATTGAACCCGGGTTGAAAAAATGAAATAAATTGAGCTCTATGGGACCTAATTTTTCAAACATTTTTAAGCGGATTTAAAATTCACTAATGGCTTCGAAAATTTTAGGTAATATTCAAATTGTTCCATAAAATATATAAAAAAAATTCAGCGAAATATGTTCAGTAGTTTTTTAAATAAAAATTAAAATAATAATTACACCTCTAATATGAAGCGATCACGTGACCATGATATGAAAAGATCATTTGACGCACTTCAAAATGAAATATGGCATCCATATTGTCTCAAAATCGTGATTTTTAAAGTTCTTTTTATTCATATTAAGTGTTGCATCCGTCCTAAAACCGCTTTATTTTTGCTTAAATTCTGTGCATCTGCATACTGAAACAAAGCAATTACAATATATTTGAGTTTAAATGCTCATCCAAATTTTATTATTTCTACAACGAAGCCTATTTTTCACTTATGTAAAATGTAAACAGCAAAATATGTAGAATGAGTTGTATAAGAATTGCTGTATTTCTTTAACATAAATTAATTTAGCTAATGGAGTCTGCATAGCTGATATGAATGAAATATTCATTGATTTTACAAAGAGAAGGACGATTTTTTTCGATGAAGTTTTAAGCATAGAGTTTAATTACTTGTAGCTCCATGGTTTTAATTTTTAAATAAAATAAATTATTATATTATTGTGATGAATGAAATGAATGGGAAAATGTTATGAATGAAATGCTACTTTTATAGAGAGAGACAGGCGTGATATTTTTTCTATGACGTCATTTGAATGAATTTCAGTTGTTTTCGATGAAGTTTTCAAATATAATAAATTATCGTAGTATTATGATAATTCTAAAATTATTACCGAGGAATGTATCGCATTTTAGAGATGTTTAAACCAGGCAATTTATATTTCAATGCCGTCATTTGAATGAAGTTCACTTTTTTCGATGAAGGTTTAAGTTTTCAAATATAATAAATTAATGTAGTATTGTGATAAGTTTTAAAATATTACCGAGGAATGTATTGCATTTTAGACATGTTTAAATAAAATTGCATTGAAGTTGGAAAGTGTTTCATATTCAATGCTTTAAGCGTGATTGATCTTTCTTCTTAATTTATTACGTCATCAGCTTTATTTTGGTAAAAAAATATTTTGACACTCATATAGTGCGGTACGGGTAATCTTCTGCTGATACACGGACATATCTTCTAATCTACGAGAATATAAGTAGTACTGGTTTATCTTCCCATAGAATTTTAGTGCTTTTATTTTGACATATATTGATTCAATTTCTTACTTTTGTAAATTTGTTTACAGAAGGAACCAGGATGCTTTATTTTTCAGATCTGCCTGTGAAGATAATTTTGTATAGCGAAAACAAAGATTCTTAAACTTTTTTTTGGAGCATCAATTGAAATATTTTAATAGAATGTTCATAATTACAATATCATTTAATGTACTATACAAATTTGCCCATGATTGTTAATTTTAAGTTTCTTTATAATGTATATTCCGTACAAAGAACGAGTATATTACTAGTATAAGATAAATGTAATAAATCAATAAAAGAATGCCTATGCTGTTCCCGTCAGTCAGAAACTTGAGGGAGAATGGTTAATAGTGAGATTGCAACATGAAGTAAGCTTCAATTGGCAATAGGGAACTCGGGGAATGTTATTAAGATGTCGCTTACGTGTTTGTTCTAAAGGTTATATAATTTAGGAAGATAGAAACAACGCTATTATGTATTGCGCCGAAAAGACTTCATTTTAATATAAATTAGATTTGAATAATTTTTTGAAACTCGATGTTAAACCTGTTGTATAACGAAATGCATAAAGTTATGAAAAATATTATCTTTCATTCGCCCGCCTACAGCCCTTGCGATCCGAAAATCCCTGAATACAAGCGGACCACTCACTTCTGCTGATACTATGTTCTCACTTAAAAAGCCTGATTACTGTACGACCTCTTAACAAAACATAATTATTATACGAGCTCATAATTAAATATAATTACGATACGACCCAATCCAATCTAGTGTCAGATCAGGCGCCGTCGGGACTAGGCTCTATATTTAGTCTTTCAGACTCTTATGCTTTAGCAGTCAATGAATAGTACTTTACCCCATATTTGTTTCTCAAGTTGACATCTGTATATTCACTTGCTCACACAAACCTGCATTTATTATTTTATGTTCCCACACCTCCTTTGCCGAGTCATTACTGCAGATATGGGGTTAGATTTGTACCCCCATATTACTTTCACATCATTGTTAAGTGTATGGAGGAAAGGAGACTTTACTCCGAGATCATCGCTAACTATCATGTTCCAAGCACCACCATATTCTATTTTTTTTTCTTTGCAAACATGCATGTGTTGCCGTCGGAAATTTTAGCCCAATTCCTCTTTCATTCACTATTTTGATTTATTTTGCCTATCGGTAAGCCCTTAGTCCAAATTCTGCACACAGAATCTTATCGATCTTCTCATTTGTTCCCATTATCATTCGTGCACATTTTTAAGTTTAGAAGATAGATCAATTTACTATTGGAAGCGCCAGGCTAAGCCGTTCAATCCGTCGCTTCAATCAGTTTGGGACAAGCCATCTGACCTTTATCCCTCATATCCATTCTCATAATCTTTAGCAGTTACTCGTGACCTCTTAATCTCCATCACACATGGTCATGTGAGTATATGTGTCCTAAGTGCCACATATATCCTGAAATGAATATTAACCTAGAAAGCAATAAGATAATCAATAAATACATAATTTACCTGGAATCTTGGTATCTTCCATGTCTCCCGATTGCAGACAAATATCTTTCATAACTTAGGTTTCTTTCACATCACAGATTTCTTTTACATCAGTGTTGAGCTCAAGTGAGAGAAGACCATCACCCCAAGATCACCGCTGACTATCTATCTTCTTCCGAGCGCCACCATATTATATTTTTTTTCGTTGCAAACTTGTGCATGTTGTCGTAAAAAATTCTTGCTAGAGTCCTCTTTCATTCTTTATTTTCGTATATCTTGCCTGTTGGTAAACCCCTGGACTAAAATCTAGTCCCTTATCCGGCTTCTCATTTGTTCCCATTACCCATGCTTGCACATTTTCAAGTTTAGAGGCTAGATTAATTTACCATAGAGCATGGGTAGGTGACGTCAAGCGGAAATGTATGTCTCTACATTTTTAAAGGAAAATACTCGTATTCTTAGCAGCATGGGAATTTTAGTTATTTCTGCATTAGAAACGGCTATTTTAGAAATTTACATTCGCTTATCCCCAAAATTTTAGTAGGCTTTATCTACATTTATCTTATTCCATGGATACTAGTGTCATACTATAAATCGTTCTTATCACATTCTAAATAAATGGACTTACCTTTGATACCCTCACTTAAGGTGGAGGAGTATGAAATCTCCAGTAGCTGTCGAATGTCTGAGAATGACATGAGACAAAATTCAACAAATGTTTAAATTTAAATTGACCAAATCCTTATTTTACATGCCTTAATATAAGCCTTAATATTTTACATGCCGCATTTTACATGTATTAATATTAAATTGCAATCATTAAATTTAACGTAGATATATATATATATATATATATATATATATATGCAAATATGATATTCAACAATACATAAATATTCTTTTATATTTTAATTTCAGAAATATAACTGTCATTTGTTCATATTTGAGTTCTTACTCAGTTACTGATGTCAGTACTTAAATTATCTATTCCTTCCGTGAATAATTTTAATACTGAAAGACTAAAAGGTTGCCTCAATTTGAATGGCATTAGATGAACTCTAGCACATTCTATGAATATAGCACATTCTAGCACACAGATTATATTGCAGTGGGAGCACTATTTTTGTAAGTATCGATTATAGATGCTCACGATACTGCGAGGTCACTTATCAGTCCCTCAGCAAACACATTGCTATCACTCAGCAATTATTATACTGACTATGTACACTTGCTATTGTTCGCTGCATGCTGGCTAACCATCGAATCTCTGATACTTCTTGTCACAAACTCTTATTCTGTGGGAAGACACTTGTTCATCCCCCCCCCCTGTAATGTTACACCACCTTTTCTCATTTGCTCTTAATGATAGAGGGGATGAAAGTGGTTTATTTATGTTTGAGTTCACATTAATTCGCGTGAATGTACTTCTTCGGTTATGTTGCATTTAAAGTACCTTATTATCTTGATTGACACTTGTAGTCAAAATGTCAACATGTCGTGCGACAACTATTACTTTACCGGTAAAGAAATTATTCACTTTCAATAAAATATAAGTTTAAAAACATAAATTTTAAGGTAAATTAGTTATGTGTACCTTACTTTTATCGCTCGCATATACACTGAAGAATCTGCAAGTGTTATTTGTTTTCTAGTAATATGTTGTTGCTGTTGAGACCCAGACCGTCCGACCTACCAGAATGGTGTAAGCAGACCTCCAGGTGTCCGACCTACCAGAATGGTGTATTTAGCAAATGTTTGGACGACCGGGAAGTGCCACCCAATTTAGACCGGGACCCAGTATGGGAGGCATCCACAGGGACCGTACCCTCCTTCCCCTACCACCAACCTCTCGGAAGGGCTTATGGACCCATATGTTTAACGTGATCGTACTCCACGTTAACACGGCGGCAGTTTTGGCAGTGGCGGGAATCGAACCTGGACCTATCAAGTGCAATTCCCGCGCGCTAACCACTGGGCTACCGCGCACTTGCTAGTATTATGTTGAAGACCCAGACTACTCGACTGGCCAAAAGGCATGCAGCAGGTAAATGAGTGGTCGGGTGCTAGTACTATATGTGCTTCTTCATAACGCTAGCTAGTGACTAAGGTAATAACGAATAGTAGTGTACATTAACATAAAACCACTTAATGTGCACTTTAGCAAATGAAATGTTTAAAGATATATGACTGAAGTTTTCTATACAACTTATTTGCAGCACAAAAATAAATTTCTATGCTTAATGGGTCTAGTTTTAATATTTATTTAGTATCATCGTCAATTTACCATTACCCATCTATGGTAAACATAATTCCCTTTCGCTCTTATTTTCTGGCCATTCTACTATTCAGGCTGTTTATTTACATTCGTGTCCATGCTCTATTGACAGCCCTAGTATTGACTTCTCGACTCCGTCGCTTCCATCTGTTTGAGACCGTCCATCTGATCTTTGCCCTCCTTAAAAACACTTATCATAAACTTTAACAGCTACTGCTGACCTTTGAACATCCATCACATAGTATTATCATGTGAATAGGTGTTCCCTAAGCGCCACATATATTCTAAAATTTATGAAAATATCCAGACGCCAGAAAAGTAATCAATAAATAAATTATTTACCGGGTTTCTTGGTATCTTTCATGTATCCCGGTTGCAGACGGATCTCTTTCACAGTGTTGAGTTTACGTGAAATGGGAGATTTAACTCCGAGATCACTCTTAACTATCATTTTGGAACAGCCACCATACTTTATTTTTCCTGTTGCAAATATGCGTCATATGTTATGATCAGAAACTTTTTTTCAAGTCCTCTTTCATTCGTTCTTTTCTTGTATCTTGCCTATTACCTTGGGCTAAAATACAATCCCAGATCCGTATGTAGCTTCTCATTCGTTCTCATTGCTCATACATGTACATTTTGAAGTTTAGAGACTGGAAAAATTTTCTATTTGCAGCCCCAAACTTGGCCTCCGTCGCTTCCGTCAGCTTGGAGCCGGCCATCTGAGCTTTGTCCCTTTTTCATATCCCTTTTCATTATATTTGACAGATAGAGTTGACCTTTTAACCTCCATATATCATCATGTCAATATGTGTGCTCTGCACACCTCAAAGCGGCAACTACAGATATATATTTTTCAAATTTAATTACAGATCTTTCATTTATGAAAAGATTGTATCCATCTTATAAATATGCAAGACATCTAAACAAGAAATTTATGAAGGAACCTTCATGTGGTAGCAAGTGATGTGTACACTTCATTCTTAACAAAAATTTATTCTCTTTTGCTCACTCTTTCTTTCTTTTGCTTCGTACAGTCATGCAATTTTTTAGAAAAACTGGCAGCCCCAGAAGTGGAAATCCTTCGTAAATCCCCTCCCCTCCCCCCTCCCGAAATTCGATACTGAATTTATGTCACTCATAATCTCAGCTCTATTAAAACCATCCCTGAAAAATAGATGTTGCAAAGAAAATGTAAATATTTTATTCAGAACTGACATCTCCAGAACAGGAAGCGAGACCCCCCTACTCCCACTAGAATGTTATGCTAAATATATATCAGCCATCTTCTCAACTATATCAATAACCGATTCTAAAGAAAAAATATATTTAAAAGAAAATATTTTTGACCGGATATAGAAAAAAAAGAGTCGTCTACCATCTCAGAAACTTGATTCAGAATCCATATCAGTCATTATATAATTTCTATCTATAGCCGATTCTTAGGAATAGAATTTTCAAAGAAAATGAAGGTGTTGAACCAGAATTAAGAAAAAATCCGGGAGTGGAAATCCTTAGTAACTCCCTGCCAGTCTGGAATTTAATGTTGAATACATATTAGTCATCATCTAAGATTTAGCTATAACTAATCCTCAGAAATATATGTTTTAAGGAAATTATTGAACAGGAAGTGGGAAAAATACGAAATTGGAAATCCTTACTGAACACCCTACGGCTTTCGATATCTGTTGCGGATTTATATCCGATCTTGAAAAACAGATGCACTTTTTTACTTGAAAGTACCATCTCCAGAACCGGAACTAGAAATCTTTAGTGGGTCATCCAACCCCCTCAACAATTTAATGCTGAATTCACATCAGTCATTATATAAGATATATAACCATTATATAACCACTCCTGGATAAATAGATGCTTCAAAGAACTTTTTAAGCGGAAGTTGAAAAGAACCTGGAAAAGGAGATTCTTGTGAACTCACCCTACCTCAGCTAGGATTTAATGTTGAATCCATACCAATTATTATCTAAGCTCTATTTACAGCCAATCTTGAAAAATAGATGTTTCCAGAAAATTGAAAATTTTCAACCTGAAATGAGAAAATAGTCAGAAGTGAAAGTCTTTGGAGAACCCTCATGCCTCCTTTGAAATTCGATGCTGAATCCATATCAGTCATCATCTAAGCTCTTTCTATAGTCGATCCTGAAAAATAGATATTTCAACATATTTCTGGAGTAAAAGCATAGCCAGAAAATTTGATTGCCACAAATAAGTTCATATCAAGAAAACGTATTCTATTATTAATTAAGTGTTATAAATTCAATTATAAAGTTTTTGTAAAATAAATATTCTAAACGCTTAAATAAATTACCTTCCTAAAAATAATTTCAAGTACTTAATAAAATAGGGCAAAAATATTAAGAAAAAATTAACTCAGTTTTGAAGACAATATTTTTTACTTTCCCTACAATACATGGTAATGTATAGGCAAAGTATTGGAATCGTGTCGAAAATCAGAATTGGAGATTTCGACTGAACCCGAAAAAACTATTTCAGCGTGACGCTTGTGTGTGTGTATGTATGTCCGTCTGTCTGTATATTTATCTACATGTCTGTTTGTGCACTGTATGTAACCACTCGTCCTGAAAAACTAATTGATCGAAAATCATAACATTTGGTAAATAAGTCAGGTGTAAGTTTCGATGGTGCTGATTGGATTCGAAATAAAAGAACTTGCCTGTTTTTGCAAAATGGCTCGCGAAATGTATATGTGTGTAGCCGAGAAACTAATTGACCAAATTTCACAAAATTGGGTATATAGATTACATGTGGGATACTTTGGTGCTAATTAGAGTTTGATACGATTTAGAAAATAGAATCTGCTTATTTTTTTAAAAATGACCCACAACAGTAGCCAAAATCTATATATATAAAATTGAAAATCTGTCTGTCTGTCTGTCTGTTTGTTTGTCCCATCATCACGAGAGAACGGCTAAACCGAATTTGATGAAATTTTGTGGGTAGCCTGGAAATAGTCCCACTTAAAATTCAGTCTATGTTTGGAGTTTCAACGACCAGTGGTTCTCGAGATATTAGTAAAAAACGAAACTTTCGTTTGTCTCATCATCACGAGAGAACGGTTGAACCGAATTTAATGAAATTTTGTGGGTAGCCTTGATATAGCGCCCCATAAATTTTGTCCAAATTTCGAGTTTCTAAGACTAAGGGTTGTTGAGATATTAATGAAAAACGGAACATTTTCCTAGGAGTTCTACTCTGACTCCGTGGTTTATCCAACTGGAAAGGAAGAAAATCGTTTGTTTAAAACGTCAAAGAGAAATAAAACTTTATTTCTGAGTTTAGTGGAGATTTTTTGAGCGAATTAGTCACTATCTGAAAGCATGAATTGTTTGAAACATGAATTTACATGGAAAAATCTACCTCCATGACTTACATTTTTCACAAGCATTTACTCAACGATGAAAAGTATAAGAAATCAAAATGGTTATTTAATTTCGCATTTTATGAGGAAGATTCTATCTTATATCATGTTGCTCGGCAACGCAATAAAATTAAATGTGTTTGTTAATGATTATTATTATTTTTTCGATTTGAATAATAAATAAATGGATATAATAATATATTTTAGAAAAAAACGGTTTGATTTTTCTTTTAATTATATTAATTGCGAACTGCGTACATCACTTTCATTTATTTTGGCAAAGAGGTTTCAAGATTATATTGTGTTTAGCTAATAAACTCATATATTCTGTCTACCCAATAAATTCATTTATCCGATTGTTGAAACAGAAAAAGAGTAGAATGGGTATATCTTCTGATAATATTTTGGTGTTTTCATTTAGTATATACAAACTGGATCACGATATTTTATTCAGATCTGCAAATTTAGAGCTACGAATTTGGCTGGATATCGTTAACTTGGCAAATTTCTTAAATGTTGCCAAATTGATTGAAATGTCTCTAAATTGATAAAAACGATGTAAATCAATTAAATTTATTTTGTTTTGCTAGAAGAAAGTACTGAACTGGTGTTTCGTTAGCATTTGTCTGTCAGTCTAACCGTCTTACTTAGTAACACATTTAGCGAATTTTAAATTATCACCAAATTGATAAAAATGTTTGTAAATCCATAAAAATATCTTGAAATTGATAAAATTGAGCTAAATAAATGAAATTGTGTTTTTTTAGGGGGGATAATATTTTGATGATGGTTCGTCAATTTATCGCCAAGTGGGACTGTTCCACTTGGCGATAAATTAAGCGATTTTTTTAAATGCCGCCAAACCTTCATTAGAGATCGCATTATTCAGACGATATTTTGACCACCAATTTATTTGAAGCAAATCATAACATGTCACTTAGTAGCGGATTTAAATCCAGTTTGTTTATGAGGGAAAATATTTTTATTAAATATTTTCCGATTTTAATAATGAAGATATCTATATAAAATAAATTCCATTGCCATCGTATTTTTGACTGGATAATATCAATTACGATTTTCAGATTTAAACATTATTATTATTGATGTTTTCGGGGATTATTGATTCAAAGATTAGTGATATTTTCAATTTCTTATGCCATTGTTTTATAGCGGCAAAAATTGTTGAAACTCATATATTGTACGTTATACGAGTAATCTTCTACAAATGCACGGCTATATCTTCTAATCTATGAGAATATAAATAGTACAGGAATATTGGCATATATTTTGGTATATATTGGAACTAAGTACGGCCATCTGGTATGAAGATTACGGGGAGTATTGATATTTTTAATTTATTAATTAATCTGTTTTATTTTGTCAAAGATTTTTAAGACTCATATTATAATACGGATAATCTTTTACTAACACTAGGACATATCTTCTAATCTACGACATTATAAGTACTACGGGTATATCTTCCCATATAATTTTAACACTTTCATTTCGGAGCATATTTGAATCAATTACTGTCTTCTGATTTAAAGATTACGGATTTATTGATATTTTCAATTTATACATGTATTCTACTAATACAGGTTATATCTTCTAATATTTGCGTATATAAGTAGTACGGGTCCTATACAATTTTAACCCTCTTATTTTGCATATATTGATTCAATTCCATATTTTTTGTAAATTTGCTTACAAAAGAGGCCAGGATGTTTTATTCTTCAAATCTGCCCGTGAAGATAATTTTGAATAGCGAGAACAGACATTCTTAACTTTATTTTAGGAGCATTATGTTAAATATATTTTAGCAGAATGTTTTGATTAAAAATGTCATTGAGTATATTATAGGAATTTGCACATGATTGTGATTTTTAAGTTCCTTTATATATTATATACTCCGTACGAAGAACGGGTATGCTGCTAGTACATAATAAAAGACTGCATGTGTTTAAATGAATCAATTAGATGCTTATATTATACGTAATTTTTGACGACGAAAAGGATATGATCAACCCCATAACTCTAGAACTAACCGTTCTCGAGATATTTAACCGTTTTTTACCTATTTATTTTGCATTTTATCCACGCCTTTGAAAATACGTCCAGTCGCCAAATGAAAACAAAAATTGAAATAAAACTACCCATTCAGTGTAATTACAAATAATTATCCATGTTATTGTGTTATTGTGCTATTAAACTCAATTTAGTGAATTATAAAAGAAAAAAAGAGAAAAATAAATTATAGTCTGTAGGGAAAGTCATGTGCCGCCTAAATCAGGTTTATTTTTATATCCGGGCATTTGATTATCTAATCATTTGTCCATTTTGTAAACAATGTGGAGAACAAATTCAGGGAGGATGTCCGTATTATTACTTTCCTATAGATACTATAATGTATAAGGAAAGTATTATGACGAGGTCGAAAATTCGAATTCGAGTTTTCGACGAAAGAGTACGTTTCAAGTATACCTGTACACGAATCAAGCGTTTTTATATAATGTCTGTGTGTCTGCCTGTGTGTGTGTGTGTGTGTGTGTGTGTGTGTGTGTGTGTGTGTGTGTGTGTGTGTGTGTGTGTGTGTCAGTGAGTCTGTGAAGACGATAGACGATATCTCACTAACGAATGGAGCGATTCGAACGAAATTTAGTACAAAAATTACAATCCGTGAATACTGGAAGCTTAAAATTTTTATACGCAATCGAATGTTCAGAGCCCCCTAAATTTTCGAGTCAAATTTTGAAAGAATCATCAAAAAATCAAACCTTTAATAAAGTTACAGAAATGTCCATTTCTTATGTAATTTTTCATTAGAAAACCATTGACATAAATTTTAGTACGCTACTATGAATCGTTCTCGAGATATTGCACATTTAAAAAAATTATCAAAATATCATATAAAATAAAAAAAAGTATAACTATTGTGAAATATGTTTATTTTTCATAAGTAATATCATGCGATAAATTTAGTGATACCATTCTCGTGGATCTAGCTCGTTCCATTCATGAGAAAATATACTTTGGGTAATTTGTATTTGGATGACAATAGCCATTTACCTGCTATACGAATAACTCATTTCTCCGTCCATAACGCTCGAGATTTGGGCGGAATATCGCCAACTTGGCGGCTTTTTTAAATATCGACAAATTAACGAAAATGTTGCCAAATTGATAAAAATGACGCTAATCAAGAAAATGACGACTAATTGATGAAAGTTCAATATCTTGGAAAGAACATAAAAGTAGACTATAAGAATAACCCATTTCTCCTTTCGTCCATCTGTAAAGCTTGGCGATAAATTTTTCAGGATGTCGCCAACTTGGCAACCATTTTAAATGTTGCCAAAGTGACAAAAATATCGCCAGATTGATAAAAAAAATAACGTCAAATGGGAAGTAATGTTTCGCAAATTCTGATTTCCGTCAGACTACGAGAATACCTTCTAATATATAAGAAATGTTCTTCTCTTCGTGTGTCTGTAATACTCAGTGATGCATTTGGCGAACTTGGGTATATTTCGCCCCAGATTAACAAAAAAAGTCATAATAACAAAAATGACGCTAAATGAATGAAAATTACACCTAATTGATGAATAAATTATTAAAATATTTTAATATATGGACTATATCGCTTATTGAGGATACTATCAATATTAATTTCAATATTAATTGTTCATTTAGAGTTACTCAAAATATAAGTTAATTGGGTATTTTGAAATAGTTTTACATGTTGCCATCCGGAAAATCGCCAAATGTACAATTTGACGCCAGAAACACAGTACCGTGGATGTTATACATTATTTTTTGACTGTAAAAGTCGTAAATTTATTGCATTATATAAAAAAGTCATTTGCTGCCCACATCAGATTTTTTAACTGCTGTTATTAAATATCCGAATGTCTGCAAATTTAAATTTTAAAAAAATTATATCTGCTGTGAATGAACTTAACTGCGTACTCGTATTTATTTTTATGAATTGTCTAACTTCAAAATGCTCCCCAAATTAAAAGTGAAATTTTGCTCTTTTCGATACGGGCAAATGTGACGAAGTAATAAATTGATGTTCCAAAGCACTTCCTGTCGTCAGAAACGCAGAAACGCAGGAGAAAATCGTTAGTGTAGATATTGCAGCCCGAAGAAAGCTTCAAAATGTCAAATAGGGGAACTCCGGGAATGTTATTAAGATGTCACTCATGTTCGTTTCATAGGTAATATACTTTAAGATGATAACAGAAATGACGGTTCTCTGTACTGAATATTTTTTTTTATTTTAATATCATTAAATATGAATTCTCTGAAACAGCTCTAGCTATTTAAAAAAGTTGATACGCACAGCGCGTATTTTTGTCCAAAACCGGACGTATTTAGATATTCTTGAAAAACAACAAAAATTAGGGCTTTCTTGTGAATTAATTTAGCTGGAAATCAGGAATTATTGTTATTAACGATTAAAATAAGCGGACCAAATTTCATGAAAGTCATTTGATTATTTTAGGAAATATCACGCTCCTTGCGAGGAAAGTATTATTTCTCACATCTCGGGAACGTCTCTCGATAAATCCTAAAAGAATTTTACTGATTTATGGCTGAAAGTAGTTAAAAAGTACCCACGCAGTTGATAATAATAAATCAAGGAAATGTCAAACGTGACTAAAACTCACTAACTTCGGTTTACCTCGTAAAGTCATTGGTGGAAAATGCGACCGCACTTTATATATTGCCTTCCAAATGACGTCATAATTTTAAATATAATACGAGCAGATTTATTAAACTATTAAATATTTAAATGAAGATATTAGACATGTATTAATGCTAATTAAACACTAGACATTTTATATTTTTCTAAACATGATTGTCAGTGTTGCCGTTTCCACGCACTTAAATATTATAAAATCAGAAATGAAAAGAAGCAGCTGGAATATAGATTAGATTAGTTTCTACGAAAATAACGCGATTACAATAATTCATCGCAAATACCTTTTATATTATTAATTATGTTTTTTTACACATAAAGTAATTAAAATCTGATGATTTGAAGTTCAATTTAACGGTATCAATGCAAGCTTAGATAACGAAAATATTAGTTATTATTAGTTGAATGTGGAAAATCTTGCTTCATTGAGTATCATTAAAACAATTATATTAAAATAATTGTTTTATGACCATAGTATATAAAAATTTATTTGAAAAAGAGTTAGCAACATAGAGATAAGAAATAGAGAAAACGTTGGCCATCTCCCCTCGATAAACCGTTTATATCTCCAATTTATGGCTTTGTCTTATATCTGCAAATCAGCAGTTTGGGCCAGGCCGGCTTGGACACATGCTTTAGATTGCCAAAATGTTTTCGAGACTCTATATATATATACCGGGTAAATACCGAGTAAAAGTCTAAAATTTCGACCCGTATGTATAACATATATCTTTAAACATTTAATTTTTATTATATTATTTCAGGTATTAAATAAATATACCTAATCTATTACATATGCATCAGTCCCACCCCTGTTAATTTAAAACGTGTGTGAATATCGTTACCTAAGGTGTTGCAACTCCCGAAGTAAGCTTGTCAGATAAAAACTCACATAATATTAAAACAAAGTCAGATAAAGGAACTCACATAACATTAAAACTAATATAACTAATAAAACATTTATACCTATTCATATAATATTATTAGCAGTTTGCATCGTCGTAATAAATATATCATCCCAATATCATTACATGCACAAAAGTGTATCTTTTGAATCCCGTACTGATAAAAAGCTGGCCATAAAAAATGATTTACTGAAAGGGAACAAACATCTCAATGTTTTATGACAGAGAAATACAATCAGTTAAAAATAAAACGATTTAGCATTTAACGATTTAAAAATCAAACGATGTAGCGTTAGTTTTCGTACGAAATTACTAAGGCATATATAAATTATGGAATTTTATAAAGAACTTAACATATAATATTTTTAAGATGTTAAACAGGAAAATTTGAAATGCAGCGTATTTAGTAATATGAAACTTTAGATCATATCATTTTTAACAAAATTTTCTTTTTCACTTGTGAGTTTCTAACAAAGTCTTAAAATAATTAATATAAAAACTTATTAAAATTTAATTATATCGATACATTTTCTTCCAATTTTATCGAAAATATTCAGTTTTTGAACATTATATTTAACTTGACCATGCGAAAGATCAAGGTTAATTACTATCAAGAAGAGAAAAAGGTAGATTATTACTCAGGGATGCTTAAAACTAGTATATCCTATAAGTTCGATTTCTACCCCCTCACTATATATTCTTTTTATATAGAGTATCTGTGGTGCACAGTTTTAAACAATAACTTTAAGTTAACCTTTAAGATACATATTTAATTAATCTTAGAACATGGTCATATATCGTAATTCGTGAAACACGTTATGTTGTGGCGCTAATAAAACCCATCATATAATCCTCAGTGCCAGTTCCTGTAATAGAATATTTATTAACATAATGCTACAAGTAACTGCACCATTTTTACTTTAAAAAAACATTATATATTATGAACATTCTCTTAATTATTAAATTAATTACAACAATATATCACATATTATTTTGCGGAGGAGATTGCACATGTGAGAGCAGGTAAATTATATATATCAAAATGGTCTATGACCTTCTACAATAATTGATACGCACATACCTTCAATTTCTCTTGCAAATTTGACACACAGCTCGTACATTGGTTCTGTTTCATCTATCGTACTCTGTCTGGTATTCTTATATCAATGTATATCGTACTGGTACTAACTAAAGGTGTTGTACTCCTACTCATACTGAAGTCGATCATATCTTACTGGTACTAATTCAAGGTGTTGTACTCCTACTCGTACTGAAATCGATCTCTATAGTACTACATCTGGTACTCATCTCATCTGTCGTTTAAATGTTTATCTCAGGACATTTCGTTGAAATCTCTCTGGAATCTTACGTTCAAGTGATCCTAAATTTAAGGAAAACTGAAATGAAGAACACCAGAGTTTGACCTCGACTATTTACAAGGCGAGTATAAGAAAATAATGCACAAGCTATTGAAAGATAATTACGCGGTATTTTCAAAATCATATCAGACATTGGGAGAATCTGGTGCGATTATTCCGAATATTGAATTAATGCCGATTTTCCTATTCGGATAAAGACATATCCATTACCAAATTCTTTAAAAATTGTCGCGCAGAAAGAAATAGAAGAATTATTAAAATTTGGGCTGATTGAGAAATCATAATCAAACTATTGCTTCTCAATTTTGATGGTGAAGAAGCCACGAAAATAGGGGCAAGGAATGAAGTACAGAAAGACCTTTTATTATAGAACTTTGAACACTTTTATTCCATTACTACCAGTGGAATTGCCCCGGATCAAGGATATCTAACATAAAATTTCAGAATACACTTTCTATACTGTGTTAGATCTGAAGGCAGCTTTTTTTAGATAAAAGTACAAAAGAAGGACAAGAAAAAATTAAACTTCAAAACGGGGTGCCTAGGACATTTTAACCTAATCGCCTTCCTTTTGGGTTAAAGAACTCAGGAGCGTACTTTCAAATTTTTATGGACAGAGTTATAGGCGATCTGCGGGATCAAAATATTTACTTTTATCTTGATGATTTGGTCATATGGGGCAACTCCAACCTGGAAATTATGCAAAAAATGCAAACGGTGTTTAACAGATTGAAGGAGAAAAAAATTTTGGGGATCCTCATAAAGTGCAAATTTGCAAGAGAGAAATCGAATTTTTAGGGTACAAAATTGGCAACGACGGCTTTTGCCCATAAAAAAAATTGTGCTATGATTCAAAATTTTAAAAATCCTACTACTATTAGACAAGTGAAATTTTTTTAGGCACCACAAATTATTTTAGATGGTCGATTCCAAATTATGAGCAAATTGCTGAGCCATTAATTAACTTGACTAAAATAATGTAAAATTCAAATGGACTAGCAAGTGTGAGGAGGCATTTGATAAATTAAAATCAGCAATTTTCAATGAACCGACGGTTAGAGCTCCGGATTTTAAGGAAAAGTTCATTTTAAACACAGATGGGAGTAACACCGGGATATTGGGAAATATCAAATAACAGATGGGGGAATATCAAATAACAAATATCAAATAACAAATGGGGTCAAAATGGACCTCCTGAATTAAGAATTCACGTTCCATACATATTTTGTTCGATCGGAGTTGGCAGTTGTACAGGGCTAGAATTAATTTTAACAGCTGAAGAAAAGATCAGTGTGAAGGATTGAAACTAGTCTCTAAACATTCTACCTATCTTTTTTGTTCAGGCGATATTATAGAATATTAGATCTAATTTTAACTGATGAATGGAAATCGTCAAATATGTAACCAGAAGAGACTTCGTATTTTTGTACAAGTGACATTTCAGACCATTAGACCTAATTTTAGACTTTTAAAAGACAATCGACCACAACCGAAGTTAGAAATAGTCCTCCTAGATTACAACTAGACATGCTACCTTTATTTTTATGTGGGCGTCATTGTAGATTATTGAACCACCTTTTAATGACTAAAAAACTGTCGTAATTATTAGAACCGATTTTAGTAACTGAACTAATTTTAGTATTAAAACTAATTTTAGCAGCTAAAAAAATCGACCAAAGTGAAGGATCGAATTTAGCCTCCTACCTATATTTTTCAGGCGACATTCTTGAGTATTAAATCTAATTTTAACTGGTGCTAGAAAATCGTCAAGAGTTTGTAATCAGAAAGGGCCTCATAAATTTCGACCAGACGTTATATCTATATTTTTGTGCGAGTGACATTTTAGATTATTAGACCTAATGCTAGCCTTTTAAAAAACAATCGGTCACACCCGAGATTCGAAACAGGGCTCCTGGATTACAACGAGACGTGCTACCTTTATTTTTATTTGGGCGCCATTCCAGACTGTACACCTAATTATAACTGCTAAAAACATTGTCAGGAACCAGTAATCATAACGGGTTTCCCAAAGTCAGACCACATGTTCTATCTATATTTTTATTCGGTCCCTGTTGTAGAGCATTAGAACTAATATTAGCCACTGAAAATAATGAACCAGAGTCAAGGATTGAAACGAGTCTCCAAACATTCTACATGCATTACTTTTGTTCATGTAACACTGGAGAGCATTAGTCCTATTGGATCTAATTTTAGCGGGTAAAATAAAATCGTCTAGTGCCTGGAATTGTAACGAGTCTCATGACTTGCGACCAGATGTTATATCTATAGTTTCGGACAAGTGACATTTTGAGTATTAAACCCAATTTTAGCAGCAGCAAAATTTATCAGAGTCGAGGATTAAAAACGAATTTCCAAACGTTCCATCTGTATTTTTTGTTCAGTCGTACATTAACCACTGAAACAAAAACAGGCAGAACCGCGTAACAAAGCGGACATCCTGAATTATGACCAGATATTATTATTTTAGATTCTTATTTTAGACCGGATTCTAAATTTTTTTGTTCGGCCAGCGTTATTGAGTATTAAGCCTCTTAGAAATCTTATCCACAACCAATCATCGAAACAGGCCTCTTAGATGATGACCAGACATACTATCTATACATTTTTTCGTGCACCATTGCAGAGAAATGGATATAATTTCAGCCGCTGAAAAAAAATCTGATGTGAGCAGCACATGACTTTCCCTGCAGACTCAAATTGATTTTCTCTCTATTTCATTAATAATTCATTAAATTGAGTTTAATTGCACTAAATTACAAGTATAATTAATTGAAATTGCACTGGATTTACACTTTTAATCAGCTTTCGATTTCATTTGGTAACTGGATTTATTCTCAAAACAGGCGGAGCAAAAATGCAAAAAACTAAAACATCTGGAGAATGGCTAGTCCTAGAGTAATGTGGCTGATCTTATTCATTTAATCTTCAAAAGTTACGTATAAAACAAGCATTTAATTGATATATTTGAGCATACGTAGTCTTTTATATTATATTTTAACGATTTTTGCGGGAAATTTCGCAAAAAAGGGTAGGTTCTTTTTACCGAATCGTACCAAAATCTAATCAGCACCAGAGTAACCCACAAGTAACTTATCTACCAAATTTTGTAAAATATGATCGATTAGTTTTTAGCTAGAGTACGGATACAAGTAATTTTTGCGGGCCATTTCGCAACAAAGGCGGGTTCTTTTATCCCAAATAGTACCAAACATTAATCAGCACCAGGGTCACACACAAGTAACTTACCTACCAAATTTTACGAAATTTGGTCTATTAGTTTTTAAGTTAGATTGGATACATGCATTGCACAGACAGACAGACACATACACAGGCGTTACGCTAAAAATAGGTTTTTCGAATTCTAGAGGTCCTCAAACATGTAGATCCGTCGAAAACTCAAGTTGCGATTTTCGGCATGATTCCAATACTTTCCCTATACATTACCATGTATTGCAGGGAAAGTAAAAATAAGCTCAAACCCGGGGAACGAAACGGGCCTCCTAAAATGCGATTAAACTTTCTACTTATGTTTTATTTATGTAAATTGTTTGGAGTAGTAGACTTAATTTTAATCTCTCAAATCACGATTAGCCACAGCCAAAGATCAAACAGAGCTTCTGTACGACCAGGCGTACTAACTACTACACCCCTCTAACCATGCACAAAATTATTAGAATTACTTTACAGATTCCATTCGAGCTGCATGACAATCGAATATGAAAATATTCTAAAAGTGAATTATCTGTGTTTAGAATAGCTAGCCACTAGTCATGTTTGGAACTATGCAATGTTGATTTAATTCGTGAATAATTTATTCTCACAATGGCCTTGAGAGATAAGCATAGCTTTCTATTTACTGTTGAGCTTGAATACGTTAATGTCGCAAGCAAACATTATAATAATGGCATCTCATCTTTATTGATGAATTTTACTTTTTTAATATTATTCATTTTTATTAAAAGCTACATCTATAATGTCCCTTTCCCGTACTTCACAATTCTCTTAGCGAAAGAACAAAATGTGCATGGCTCTGTCTATTTTTAATTAAATTTCGCAAAAGTATCTTACAGTGAAATGCAACGCGGCTTTAATTCATTTTTATTAAAAACTAACACCATCAAATTCAGACATAATAAAATGCTATAAAAAATCATGAAAAACAAATATTTTAAAAATGAGTAATCATTTTAATTACCATAATTAACAACTTTAAAGTAATTAATTGTCTCCGGTAATTATGCATAAGATTTATCGTACATGAAAAAATCAATTAAGTGAACCTCATAGAGAAATCATACACTTTCTTAAAGGATGAAGTTCTAATTTATGCGTATATAATTAATTTTCAAAGGATCTGAATGCAAAAAAGTTTAAAACCGTAAGCATCCAAATTTCTCTAAATTAGGTGCATTTTTCTCAGCTGGAAGTCTTATCATTTTCTATAGAATATCTATCATACTCCTTTTGATAATTATTTACTTTAGGGAATTTTAAAAATGTTGGATTTTGTCAAATTTGAAAATAATTTTAATCATGGTTTTTGTTTATTCACTTTTTAATGAAAATATTATATGCAATTGTATAAAATAATAAACATGCTTTAAAAATTAATGGATTTAAACGTGGCTGATTGATTTAAATACTAACCACAGACATCAAACAGTGAAACAATACCGGCAACAACTTAGAAGTGAAATAGAGAGGTTTTCAAGTTGAAAAATGAAGACTTCGCCCAACAGATATTGAAGTGTTTTCATTATTTTCCTAGCATACGATTTAAATGAGACTAAATATTTATTAAAAGTTTTATTCTATAATCATCATATTTTTGGAGGAATTACGACTTCATTTGGATACTGTCTAAAAATATTTTATACGTAACAAGCAATCGTAGATTTCTTGCAGATTTATTTGTTTGTACCAAATATATACTTCCCTTGAGTGAAAAACCGAACAGTGCAGCACATTTTTTTTTATAATCCCATTATTTGAATTTTAAAGAATCAATTTGCTGTATTTATTCACGATTTCTACTTCAAATTTGATGCTTGCTACGGAAGATTGGAAATACATTTAGGGAATATTCGTGTTTAAAAATATATCGAGTTCGACGGTAAACAGATAACCATTGAACAGATAACCATTTCACAATTATAAAGCGCGGACGAAATAACTAGTTTTTTCATAGTTATCACTTCGAAAGTTATAATATTTTAGTAATATAAAAAGATTATTAAAAAATACATGGATTTTGGCTCAGATATTGTTAGAAACTTTTAATGATGCCATTTCCTATTCAAGTTTTATTTGTGCTTGAATACGTTGCTTAAGTTTTCCTTGCCTTTTCTAATTCGAGAGGATAATTTACCTGAAAATAAAAACATTAAAAATGCCCTAATTCTAAAGTTGTTCTAATTATCATTCAAAAAACATTGCCTTGAACTTAAAAATTGTATAAGATTGTGTAAATCAATAAAATAAATTTGCATGCGTGATTTGCATATGGAAGATTTGCATTTAAATAATTAAATTAGCACAATATTTCTAGAGAAGGATGAACATAGTTCACAAGTAAGAGTTTAAAATATTCTACGACTAAAATAAAGTATTTACCATATGTTTTATGTGTTCTCCGCTGTGGTTGGTTATACATGGAGTATTTCTAACTGTAGCACAGGGTGCCCCGAAAAGATTGAAACGCGCTTTAATTCTTTACCTGTTGGAGATAATTAGGCAATGTAAATTGCAAAAATGTTGAAAGTAAAGTAGGAAATAAGACTAATTTAATGAAATAGTCGTCCCATTAATTTTCGAAACGTTACACTTTATAAATTTTTATACGACCCCCTTAGACAAATTTGGTCAATCAGAAAATTTTTATTTTTAATGCAACAAGATCCATAAAAAAATCGTATATCTGTATCTTTAAAATCAACTGAATTATGATAAAGGAAAAAATCTGACTTATGCCACTTTTCCGTACCATGTGTAAGGCTGTTTCATCAGTGAAAATAGGAATCATAAACAAATTGACGATGGAAATTGTTTAGATCAAAAATACGTTAATATGTGTCAAAATTTTTTATCACAAATTCATCTAAATAAAGCATTACACAAACAGAGATCATATACAGCAGTGGTACTCACTACGCGGTTGGGGCACATAATTAAAATATGCATACATTGATAGAAGACTACTGATATAAAGGGACAAATTTCTTTACAAATACTAGAAAATTATTTTACTATAAACATTTGAAGCTGCTAAATTAGAATTAAAGGAAAGAAAAAATCGTCTGTGAGTTCTATTCTTCGATTTGAAAAATTATGTTAAATTTCAAAATCAAATATATACTTGCATTTGTTTATTTATTTATTTTAATTGTTTCAAATAAAAAATGGCATGTCTCAATGTGAAAAGTGCTTAAGAATCCGTGATTGCATCGTGAGCCTACGCGGAATTCGCAAAAATGTCTCCTATGTATTATTATCCAGTTTTATATTTTATGTGATATGTCACAAATTTACATTCCTAATTTGATATATGGTCCCCACTCACAATGTTCAATTTTCAATTAAATATAACTCGCTCAATTTTAAAGATACATATATGCGGTTTTTTTAATGATCTTGTTGCATTAAAAATACAAATTTTCTGATTGATTAAATTTGTCTAAGGGGTTCGTATAAAAATTTAAAACGTGTAACTTTTTGAAAATGAATAGGAGGACTATTTCATTAACGTAGTCTTATTTCCTACCTTACTTTCAACATTTTTGCAATTTACATTGCCCACTTATCTCCAACACGTAAAGAATTAAAGCGTGTTTCAATCTTTTTGGGACACCCTGTATATACTAAAAGCGCGTTTCAATCTTTTTGGGACACCCTGTATATACTAAATCAAGACAAGCAGAAGTATAAATTAAGGATAAAACTTCTGAGCAGGATCATAAATTCAAAGTTTAAAATTTCAATATATATGCATTTAAAGCATCCTCGTATATGAATACGTCCAATCTGTGTCAATAATTAAATGAATGTTCATTAAGTGATATGCTGATTTTTTGTACATTTTGTGGGGATCTTTTAAAAGCTTAATAGAGCTTAATCATAGAACTTTCATCAATAGATCCATAAGTAAGTACTTCTCAATTTTTTCCTGGGCATGATTTTATACTGGTGCATTAGCAATGTTGTTGAACCTTACAATTTAAATGAAAGAAAGTGCCAGTAATAAAATTTGAAGCTACGTAAGGGAGGAAAAAGAAATTGAACTGAGAATTCGTTAAGGCCAAGAGGGATCAGCCTCAAATGTGTTTGGGGAGGTTGTAAACATTACGAACAAAGTAAACATTCCATCAATATGTTTAAACATATTTGTTTTTTTTTCAGTTTTTAGAGGCTATTTCAAAAAAGGACCAGTTCTATTTTTCTAGATAATAATAAAACTTAATCAGCATCAGAGTAAAGTATAAATAACTTCACTTCAAAAATTTTCAAGTCTGGTCGAATAATTTTAGAACTAGAGTGGATATGTACATTACACTGATATACACAGACATACACACAGAGACACGTCATGATTAAAATAGTTATTTTGTGTTCTAAAATGACCAAAACATGTAAATCTATCGGTAACTAGAATTCCCATTTCGACCTCATTTCATTATTTTCCACATATATTACTATGTATGTTAGGAAAAGTAAAAGTTAGTATAATGCGTCACAAAAATTGGAGTTTTATATACGTGCGTTTGTAATAAGATTTCCCTTTCATCACTGACTTGCCTTTTTTGTTCGAAACATTAGAACTGTAGCTTAAGAGTCACAGGTTGAGTTTGCGAAGTTCACTATAATGGTAAAAGTCTGCGACACCGTCCCAGTAGTTCAATGGTACAGCATCGGCTGGCCAATACAAAGATCCGCTGTACGATTCTCAGTTGGGGCAGCAAGGTTATTTACAAAGCACCTGTACACTTTTGAGTGCAAAGGTACTCCCTGAGCGTGTAGAGATGTTCACAGTGGTTCAAAATCGTTGACCAATACTTCAATCGAACTGCCCTTAGCCTGCCTATTTACCGTTATGAGCATATTGAATAAAGTTGATATCCGCCATAAGGGACTCCAACTATAAGAGTTATCATTGTTCTGTTAAAGTGGAACTCACTTAATGCACAGTGCATTGATAAAATTCCGCATGGACCAATACATGAGGGTGGGGCCTTTTGATATGGCGCTCAGTGCTGTTCACCTCTCAGCACTCAGTTCGCATACCAGTTACAGTAGACGTTTGAAATTCATTTTAGACAATACGTTCTGTTCAATTTAATCCTCTTGAGCACGCAAAAACCTCAGAGGCCTAAACAACTCACCTTATATTACAGTTACAAATAAACTTGTTTTATTTGATCTAATAAAGGACATTCTGCATTTAAGTTTTGATTTCTTCAGTTTTCCATTTTAAAATTTGTTGTTTTGATACAAATATTTTTATTATAAGTTCGGAAAAATACGAGTAGTTCAGTGAAAGATCAAACTGTAAAGCTTTTAAACGTTATAATTGATTGACACAATGAACAAAATCAAATTCACAATGCGACGAAGATGAAGTTACAATGTTGTGTGTAACACAATATTTGTATTACATGTTTCCACCCAATTACAAATGCCAACCTAGCCATTTTCCAATTCCAATTGCGGATGCCAACCTAGCTAATGAGCTATTTAAATGCTGCGGAGGGAGCCAATGGCAATACAAACATAAATAAGCAGCGCATCCCCTTCTTCACTTCAACGAATCAACAACGACACTACAATGTGAAAAGAAAAAGGTTTGAGAGAATGTTCTAGAACTTTCTAGGAGATGCAATTTTTGCGACAGCGTCCTAAACGCACCTGAGGTTTTTTAGTCGACTTAAAAACTTTCGAACGAGTCAGCATCATGTTTTCTTGGGTTTGTGAAAAGTGTATATAGAACGTGAGCAACAAAATGGTAGCGAGTACAGTTAGATGCGTAACGGTGTTCCTACATCATTGAAATAGCACGAATATGCACGTAACACAAAGAGAAAAGGTAACCAACTTTCAATTGTCACTATTAGCACGGAAGGCACACCTTTTACAATTATTAAATTAATAGACTACCAGTTCGTATGAGTAGACCATATGAACGAGTTCGTAAATATTGAACTATAAGAACTATTCTTTATCGATTGTTTAAAGGAAACTGTTTTTAAGAAATTTAAGTCAAAGTTATTATGTGTGTAAATATATATATATATATTAATGTAATATTGTTAGTATTATGTGTCTTTTAATAATTGATTTAATTATAGCATAGTTACTCCAGATACAATAGATATCTATTAAGTAAAATATTAAAATAAATTGAGCAATTAAGCATGTGTATTTCTTTATGTTGTGTGTGTTCGTAGTCCGAGCTTGAGAACCGGGAGCTTACATGCTCCACCTTTAGTAGCGGCATCATAGGTAAGTCCTATACAGGTAATTTTTGATAAGGACAATTTTACCTTATGACATGATGTCGCCGCGCGAATTGGTGCCGTATGTGGTCAAGCTCGGAGAGAATTAATTTTCATAAGAGAAAGTAAAAAATATAAGTAAAAGGCAAAATTAAATTTAATAATAAGTTTGAATATAATATTAAATTTAATAATGAGTTTGAATATAATATTAAATTTAATAATGAGTTTGAATATAAAAGTGAATTTAATAATAAGCGGAATGTAATATTGAATTTAACAATGAATTTAATAATGAGATATAACTCAGTAGAATGATAAGAAAATGCATGAAAATGATAATTTAAATATATATTATATGATTGTATATATATGTATGTATTAGCATAAATATTTAATATAGAGTTAGAATTGTATAACAGTGTAGTAAATCATGGCGCCGAATAAAACTAGGCAAACAAATAAAAGAGCGAGGCAAGATCCGCCGATTAATGTAAATAGCAGTATAACAGATAATTCGGCTGTAGCAAATAATGCGATCCAGATACAGATGCCCGCAAATCAAGCGCAGCAAAATACATCGTTGCCAATTATGCAGATGTTGCCATCATTTGATGGACAAAAAGAAAATAATGTCAATTTCTTTATCATACAATTTAAGGAAATAGCGGAGTTAACATCATGGTCCGAACAAGAGAAAATCATAATTGTCAAATCAAGATTAAAGGGAAAGGCTCAACAATTTCTAGCAGAAAATATTGCTCTGCAAAAGGAAAAATCATATGAAAAATTCATGGAGTTATTAAAAAACAAATTTGAAAGGAAACAAACATTAGTGCAAAAACACAACAATTTTAACAATCTGAAACATTTACCAAATATGACAATTAAGGAGCTTGCACAAGAAATCGAAAACCAGGCGATAATTTTTCTAGAAGTAGATGAAACAATGGACGCAAATGTAAAAAAAATTACAGAGAAAATTAAACTCACCAAATTTTTACAGATAGTCAGAGAAGATTTAAGAACAGAAATAAAAAAAAATGATCCGAAAACTTTTGAGGAAGCAGTGAGAATAGCTGAAGTAATAGAATCCGCATTGGAGGAAGATAGTGATTGTATAAATAGTATTGAAATAGAAAATAAAATAATTGAGAATGTAGAAATAAATCATGTAAAAACTGAAAATAATGCAGAAAAGCCGCCACAGAAATTCTGTATAGCGTGCGGTCGCAACAATCACTGGATGTCAGAATGTTTTACGCTGCAAAAAGTACAAAATAATTTAAAAAGGGCATTCACAAATGAAAACAGCAGTCAAGAAACCACCAATTATCAACAAAGACCCACTAATCAAAATAATTATGCACACTATAGTAGGGCGAATTTCAGAAGAGGTAATTTCATAAATAACCGGGGAATACGGCGGCGTGCAGGAAATAACAACAGACAATTTCAAAGTAATAACAGAAGATCATATCAGAAAAATGGACCACATTATGAAAGCAATCATAGGCAATATCAGAATAATGAATATTTAAACTAAGAAAGGGACCTCGAAATAAAAGACATATAGAAAGTTATAAGGCATCAAATAAGGATTCGAGATCCCATAAAATTGCAAGCAAAATTCATAAGGATGCACAAAATTTAAATGAACATGTACTGAATTCAACATATGGACAGAGTGACGCATTGCCAATGATTAACATAAATTTAGAGAACATAAAAACAGTGGCTCTCATAGATAGTGGCGCAAGTGTCAGTTTATTATCAGATCAAATATTTCAAAAAATCAAAAATAAAATTAAAATTAACTATTTATCTAGACAAGTAAAAATACAGACTATGACCAAAGAAAACATTCAATTTTCAAAATGTATCAGCTTTAGCTTTAAAATTGAAAACAAAAGATGCAAAAATTCTTTTTTCATAACTAAACAATTAAATAACACCCCTTATGAAATTATTTTAGGATTTGGTTTTCTCAAAAATCATCATGCCATAATTGACACAAATAAATTAATATTAAAGTTTGTCAAAGAATCCATATCCATACCATTTCAAGACAAAAATCAGAAAAAAGCACAGCAACCAGAAAATAATAATACAAGAGTTGAACATATTCAATGCTTAAATGCAAGCTTAGCGCATAAAATTAAATTACTCCCTCAAGAAACAAAATCAATAAAATTAAAATTAAATGAAAACTATTTTGAGGATAAGGAGGTATTGTTAAATATTACAAAGTCATTAAAAGATTTACACGCTGAGCATTCTTTACATTATGTAAATAATAGAAAATTTATTTCTACTCTTTTAACAAACAAAACAGAAGAAGAGATTCATCTAAATAAAAATATGATATTTGGTACTGTAACACCGCAGTTTGAAATTTATGAAGAGAAACATGATACTGATAAAATTTTACAGATTAACAATATCGAAAGCTTAAATGATCCACAAAAAATGGACATTTCAGCTTTACGAAAAGCGGAATTAACACCGCAAGATTTTAAACTGGATCACTTACAAGAAAATGAAAAACATATATTGCTAAAATTACTGTTACAAAATTATGATGTATTTTCGAAATCATACAAAACGCTGGGAATGACAGAAGAAATAGTACCGGAATTTAATTTACTACACCAGTACCCAATACAGTGTAAACCTTATCCCTTGCCAAAAATGTTAAAACCTGTACTAGAAGCTGAGATAAAACAATTGTGTGAAGCAGGAATAATTGAAAAGTCTAACAGTAACTACGCCTTCCCATGCATATTAATTAAGAAAAAAAGCAATTTTAATAATAGTCATACAGATAAAGTACAAAAGTATCGTTTAGCCGTAGATTACAGATTATTAAATCAGATTACTGAATTACTGCCCGTAAATATTGGTAAAATTAGCGACATTCTGCACAACATCGCAGGCCACAAATTGTACACGGTGATAGACTTAAAGTCCGCGTTTTTTCAAATAAAAATCAAACCTGAGGACAGTTTCCGATTAAATATCATAACAAATAATGGATCGTATAGACCTAATAGATTACCTTTTGGGGCAAAAAACTCATCAGCATATTTCTCATTACTAATGATGAAATGCTTAGGAGATTTAAAAGATCAGAAAATTGAATTTTATTTAGATGATATTGTAATTGCCGCAAATTCATTCGAGATAATGTTGGAGAAATTAAAAACGGTATTTTCGAGATTAGCTAAATTTGGTTTAACCATTGACCCTTCAAAATTACAAATGTGTAAAGAGAACATTAAATTTCTAGGATTTAAGATAAGTAAGGAAGGCATAACACCTTCAGATGATAATGTACAAAAAATAACGAATTTCCCTGTGCCAACGACAGTAAAAAAAGTAAAATCATTTTTAGGTTTATGTAATTATTTTAGGCAGATCATACCAAATTTTTCTGAACTATGCAATCCTTTAATTGAGTTAACAAAGAAAGATAAAAAATTTATATGGACGGAGAAATGCGAAGAAGCGTTTATAACATTGCAAAACGCGATTTTATCGAAACCGGTAGTCAAGGCAGCTGATATGTCAAAGCCGTTCTTTTTGTCGACTGATTGTTCAAAAGTAGCCGCGTCAGGAATTTTACTTCAATCAGTG
This sequence comes from Amaurobius ferox, assembly GCA_951213105.1. NCBI lineage: Eukaryota > Metazoa > Arthropoda > Arachnida > Araneae > Amaurobiidae > Amaurobius > Amaurobius ferox. Next base: position 46,806,122 of record OX578141.1, on the reverse strand, counting down.
AACGGAAATTTTCATCCTATCGAGTATTATAGCAGGAAACTTTCAGACAGTGAAAAGAAATATCCGAGCATGAAGCTAGAATTGTTAGCAATTCACGACGCTATAATACATTTCAAAGATTTTTTATATGGTACGCATTTTACGGTATTTACTGATTCTAAAGCTTTAACTCACTACATACACTTAGAAAATCAAAATTCTGATTTAATCGCAAGATGGTTATTAAATTTACAACAATATTCTTTCGATATAAAATACATTAAAGGACAAGATAATACCAGTGATTTTATGTCGCGACAAATTTTTTCTGAACAAACTAAGACTAAATTAATAAATAACATTATTGCTAATGACAGCGCGATAACAATAGCCAAAATTTTAGAAGAGCAAGCAAAAGATAGAGAGATAAAGAAAATTATTAACGGACTGAATGCAAAATTTAAACAGCCAAAATATGTAAATAAATACTATAGAGATGTAAATACAGGATTAATTATGATAAAGACTGCTAGAAATATCAGAAATCCTATGCAAAAGGACAGAATTCTAATACCTCACAGTCTAAAATTCGCAGTTATTGAGTTAGCTCATACACCACATTTTGGAGTTGAAAAAACCTATCAAATTCTGAATAGAAAGTATTACTGGAAAGGAGCATACAGTGATGTAAAGAATTTTTGCGCATCATGTGATGCATGTTTATGTTACAAAAATAAGGCTATAAGACCTATGCCATTACAACATGTGCCACGTCCATGTCAACAAAATCACACGGTGGCATTAGACATTGTAGGGAAGCTACCGAGAAGTAACGGACAGCACGAGTACATCATAACGATGATAGACCATTACTCGAGATTCCTGGAGGCAGTACCCGTGAGAAATATTACAACTGCGAGTGTATTACAGGTCCTAACGAATTGGATTTCACAAAATGGCGTTCCTATGTGGCTGCTGACCGATAATGCGAGGCAATTTAAAAGCGAGGAATTTAAAAAATTCGCAGAGCAACATGGTATAAAAATAAAATATACGTCTATTTACAAACCTAGCTCAAATGCAATTTTAGAAAGAAGCCACTTAGGAATAAAAAATTCTTTGGCAGCAATGGCTGACCAAACATTTAATTGGCACAAAGTCTTGCCATATGTAAAATTATTTCATAATGCAACACCCAGCGCAAATATAGACCACAGTCCCGCTATTTTGTTTCTTACCAGAGATTTGAAATTACCTGGAGAAAATAATCTGGAAATAGCGGACCCTGATGACAGTCCGAATTTAACTAAAACTGAATATGATAATTTCGCATCGTAAAGGTGATTCGTAACAATAATTACGCTATCACACCTATGTACGATCCAAATAAAAAATGGATAGTTGTTCACGCGAATAAATTATATAAAGCAGAACCGCGTAAAAAGTATTTACAAAATAAACAAACACGGCGAACTGTTGACAGAAGTCAATCGCATGTAAACAAAGAATATAACGCCAATAATCATAATTATCAGAGTCCGAGACGTTATAATCTGAGGACACGCAAAAAATAGTATTCGAAAGCATTCTACAAGATGTGTAGCAGTCTATAATGATTTTTAAAGTAAATTAGATGGTATTATAAAATATATTAGTTTCCTACAATATTTTGAAAGTAAATTGGAAAGCATTTTGAAATAATTTTGGTAGTCTACAGTAAATGTAAAAATTAAGTTGGAAGGTAGTCTACAAATAGATATTTTGGTTAATGTAAAGAAAATGAATATAATTATAATAATAGAAAATTTATGTAGATAGAGCAACTTTCAAAATTAAGTGATAAATAAGTTGGAAGGTAGTCTACAAATAGATATTTTGGTTAATGTAAAGAAAATGAATATAATTATAATAATAGAAAATTTATGTAGATAGAGCAACTTTCAAAATTAAGTGATAAATAAGTAAATAGACAACAAGTGTGTTACAAATAGCATAGTGCCACAATATGTGCAAAACATAGGGCAGCAAAAGTATATGGTTATTTTAGTATGTATTGTGTATTGTATATTATGTATGGTATATTGTGAAAACTGTGGTGTTGAGGAAAAGTGTGTAGTAGTGAAGACTTAGTGTGAGGATAGGCATGATTGTTATCCAAAATGCACGGTAGTCAACAAAATCACAAAATTAAATAAAACTTCAAAAAAAAAAAAAAATTGTCTGGAGGAAGGCAAGTCCAGCGGATAGGAATTTTTAAATCATGGATTTTTCTGCAACAACAGCAACAAAAAAAGAACAGTAGGAAAGTTTATCAGCGGGTTGACTGGTTAGCAGTAATGTTGTCAATAAGTATCAACGTGTACAACGTAAAAGTATTAGCGCCAGCTCATTTTATTAAAATTATCAGCGTTTCATCAAGTAGCAGTACAGCAAAATTAAAAAGTTCTAGATTCCCGTCCCTTTTATGCAAGTAGATATTAAATAAATGAACGGACAATGATAAAAGATAAATAATTTATATGAAAATATAAGTAAAATAAATAAATTTAATCTTAGAAAATATAAGTAAAGTAAATAATTCAGTGGACGTAAAAAAAAAAATAAATAAATAAATAAAAGATATCTGAAGTATAAACAATATGTAATACAATGATGATTTCAGGAAATTAAAATGTTTGAGAACAAAATAAAAACGGAGACTCGGAAAATTTTGAAGTGAAAGAAAATAGTAAATAAATGTTTTTTCCCTTCCAAACAAAATAAAAATTAGTCTACGTTATAAAAATGGACATTGTCAAATACTATGTAAGTGGGGATAAGAGCAGGGAGATTCGGACCTACGAACTCGTAGGGCAGTTATAAAATAAAATAAATATGAGGATAATATTTTTTGTAAAACAAATATGAGGATAATATATTTTGTAAAATAAATATGAGGATAACATATTTGTTAAATTAATATGAGGATAATATTTTTTGTAAATATGAGGATTTTGTAAATATGAGGATAAAATAAAAATATAGGTAATAAATAAACATTTATGTATGGATACATTTTATGAATAGAGCAATAAATATCAGAAAAAATTTGTTGAAGTGATAAATAATACATACAATACCCCTCAATGTTCTAAAATAAAATAAACTAAGGTGTTAGAAGAAAAAAAGGAGAGAGATAATTAAATTTCACTTACTTGCAATTTGTCTTGCTTGAAAACGAAAGGTGGTAACAGTCAGTAGTGGGCATCAAAAATACAAGTCTTCCAATGATAGATGCTTAAATCAAGGTAGACATTCCAATGATAAAGATGTGTGGGATGGAATTCTTCCCGATATCGTTTCTTTTTTCTTTTTTTCTCTTTCATTTTTCTTGTGCGGGTCTTGAAAAAATAGTATAACATAATTAATAAAATGCAAAATAAAGTCATGGAACATGGTAAAAGCAAGTACAGGATATTCAAAATCATAAAATTATTAATTAATAGTTTATAAAAAGCTGACAGAATAAAAGCAAAATCATAAATAAATAAATAAATAAATGTGTGAAGTCAAAATAAACACTCACAGCTGATGTAAATAATAATTAGTAAATTAATAAATATATATTGCATAAATAGTATATACAGACCTTTTACGAAAACACGCAATCTAAAAAACAAAATAAAAGTTAATTACATATATGGATTAATAAAACTTGAATGAGTAGGATTAATTTCCCAGCCGTCACACTCAGCGTAACAGCTCCATATATGGCCATTGTACGGCGAAAGCTAGTCACCTTCAAAATAAATAGCCAGGCTAAAAATAAACATCAGAGAAAATCTCCCCTGCATAGTACGTGAATAATACAAAAAAAGTTCTATTGTAAGCATACAATCAATGTATCAAAATTTAAAATTATAATTGCTGGCAATTATAGTTATTTAAAAATACCGGCCGGTATATAAAAATAAAATACATTTAGGAAAATGCAGAAAATTGTATGTAAATGATAAATGATTGAGTATTATTAATAAATTAATGCATTAATTAAGTATCACTGGAAATAAAAAGAAATAACAGATAAAATTAAATATGAAAGAATATATTTAAATAAATAAATATGTAAAGTTATGCTGAAACGGGAACATAAAGTCAGTTATATCAATAACATAACAAAAGCATGGTATATTCATAATACTACACATAAAATAATATATCACGCGTTGTTGCAACAAGGGATAAATAAATCCAATAAATTAGAGGTACATGAAATCAAAATAATAATTCAACAGTCAGATCTGTGTTAAGGTCATAAGATAAAATATATATATATGTTAAATTAAATAGAATTAATAACAACATATGTAAAATAAATATATAATATGATACACATAAAATATAACTGTAAGTAAATTCCTTAAAAGGATACACTTAAAACCTCCCACGTCAATGTTAGCTCGTACATTCACCACCGGACAGTCTAAAAGCCCGCGCTTGAGAAGACGATACCGCCAAAGTTGCACGATAACGATTAATCTTTAGCGATACATGCAAAGGCAGTTAAAATCCCTTTTACGTAAGTTTGCGCTCTGCAAACAATGAAGACACTCATTCAAGGCTCGCCGTAGGGGTCAACAGATTCGCAGTTGTCATAGAAACGCGTTGAGAGGAACAGAAGAAAGCTACGGGTCAAGCGAAATTTTTTCTTTTTTTCTTTTCTCCTTTCCTCCCGCGCAGTTGTGTCAGACGAAAGTGCAGTCGAAAAGGAAATTTAAAGTGCGTATTATGAGATGCACAGTAGTTTGGAGTAGCGAAATGAGTAGAGATATGTGATATTTTAAATGCCGCGATGTAATATGATAAATATGGGGTTCAAATTAGCCATGATTGATACACACAAAAATATATAACATGTTAATTATTGTAACAAATAAGAAATATATACAGCTAAAAAATTGTCGAAAAATTATTTCCGTCTGTGAAAATGAGAAATCAAGGTAATGAATTGTGTATAGTTTAATGTAATGTTGTGAACTTGTATATAAATAGAAATGCAAATAACAATTATGATAGTCTTCATTTGAAGTGTACAATAGACTGTACTAAGCAACATAATGAAAATATAAATATTGAAGTACCGGAACATTGAAAATTAAGTCACAGGATGGTGACTCATTCTTCCGTGCTCATGATAATTCCATGTGGCAATAAGGTGTCTTCCGTGCTCATGATAATTCCATGTGACAATAAGGTGTCTTCCGTGCTCATGATAATTCCATGTGACAATAAGGTGTCTTCCATGCTCGTGATAATTCCATGTGACAATATAGTGTGCCTTCCGAACAGTCATAATTTCTTCATGTACACCAATATATGTGTTACCAAGTACGATATGGTGTATCTTCCGAACAGTGAGTTCCTTCATTTTAGTGACATGTCGGTTGTAATGCACCGATATATGTATGTCAATGTTACAATATAGTGTGTCTTACATGCGGTGATCTGCATTTCTGTGACAGATATATGTGCAGTGGATCAAAGCAACATTTCCACAGTGGGCGCAATGTGTACACATATGTGTTCAGTGCGATGTTTACCGTGTGCTGAAATTTTCTCTCTGCAAGGGGGGATATCATGTAACACAATATTTGTATTACATGTTTCCACCCAATTACAAATGCCAACCTAGCCATTTTCCAATTCCAATTGCGGATGCCAACCTAGCTAATGAGCTATTTAAATGCTGCGGAGGGAGCCAATGGCAATACAAACATAAATAAGCAGCGCATCCCCTTCTTCACTTCAACGAATCAACAACGACACTACAATGTGAAAAGAAAAAGGTTTGAGAGAATGTTCTAGAACTTTCCAGGAGATGCAATTTTTGCGACAGCGTCCTAGACGCACCTGAGGTTTTTTAGTCGACTTAAAAACTTTCGAACGAGTCAGCATCATGTTTTCTTGGGTTTGTGAAAAGTGTATATAGAACGTGAGCAACAAAATGGTAGCGAGTACAGTTAGATGTGTAACGGTGTTCCTACATCATTGAAATAGCACGAATATGCACGTAACACAAAGAGAAAAGGTAACCAACTTTCAATTGTCACTATTAGCACGGAAGGCACACCTTTTACAATTATTAAATTAATAGACTACCAGTTCGTATGAGTAGACCATATGAACGAGTTCGTAAATATTGAACTATAAGAACTATTCTTTATCGATTGTTTAAAGGAAACTGTTTTTAAGAAATTTAAGTCAAAGTTATTATGTGTGTAAATATATATATATATATTAATGTAATATTGTTAGTATTATGTGTCTTTTAATAATTGATTTAATTATAGCATAGTTACTCCAGATACAATAGATATCTATTAAGTAAAATATTAAAATAAATTGAGCAATTAAGCATGTGTATTTCTTTATGTTGTGTGTGTTCGTAGTCCGAGCTTGAGAACCGGGAGCTTACATGCTCCACCCTTAGTGGCGGCATCATAGGTAAGTCCTATACAGGTAATTTTTGATAAGGACAATTTTACCTTATGACATTGTGCGCTGTCTAAATATTGAGTCTTGGTAGTTTTGAACAAAACTCAGACTTATATTGCTTAGACTTATATAACAAAAACTTATATTGCTGCACAAGGACATATATAATGTAGAGTGACTAAAAAACCATAGTACAAAAGTGGATATTACTTTTAAAAATTCTATGAATGTTGTTGAAATTTAATCTTACACGTGACAGTATTCTAACCAATTAAAAAAAACAATGTAAATAATGATTTTTTATAAGAATAAAACTATTTTCTTTTACATAAATACAGTAATTCAAATAATACATCAGTGATACTTATATCACTAAATATCATAAATATCTTTGAATGTGTATGTGTATATATATATATTTATTTATTTAGTTTTGAATATTTTTTATGCTTTTTTTTAATATTTTTAATTTATGCCTTTTGAATTGTTGGTCAAATAGCTAATATTTCCATTTTCATTTGAATATACATAAATACGAGTATAATAGGTTAAATAAATATATATGCTAAAATAAATATAATAGGTTATTAAATAGTGCAGGTAATTCATGTATATTGATACCAGAATATAAAAATAAATCAAGCTATTGCGCAATGATGCAAATAAAATTATGGATTTATAAATAAAAATATTTTAATAAAATATATGTAATAAATTTATATTGACAAAAAAACCTTACCTCAGCATTTGGATTATATACTTGTATATTCTCGGCAAGTAAAGAAATTTATAATATATTATCAGGTTGAATAATTTTAGGTAACTTATCTGTATAATAGGACTAAACTGAAAAGCAATTATTTATATCTAATGTATACAGATAATTTAGCCTAAAGGACAAATTATTCAAAAACATATCAAAAACGCTATAAATAATGTAATTCATACATATAATTATATCAAATTTATTTCATGGAAAAGAGAAATGGTTGAGGAGAAAAAAGGTGAAAAGGAGGTGAGTAGTAATTAAAAATCGATATGTATTTTAAATAAGGATAAGATAGACGTGCTAGGCTGAAGGTAAAACTTCGATTAGAGGAATATATAATAATGAAAATGTAAAAAGAAATAACGTTCGATTTCTATATTCATTAAAACTGAGTCATTAAAATAATGATGAGTAAATACGAATAAAAAGTATATAAGCATTAAAACTATAGGAAAGGGAAAGCGCGTAGCTAAAACTGGAGGTTAATTTAGATATGAACTCTTCATCAAGTTAGGCGTTTATACTAAATTAACCCAAAATATATGCCTGTTTCAGAAAATGGCGGTAGTAAATAACAATAAACCTAATTTGCTCTGGCTACAGTCAGAATGAAAAATACTGAATATATTAATCAAAAATGAATACTAAACTTTATAAACCGGATTCCAAAAGGCTCATTTACAATACCAATAATATTCAACGTAGAAGTGTACCGGAATGAGCAGTACATTCCGTAAAATAGGTAATAATTTATAAATAACCACCTGATACTTAAGTAATGCATTTTCAGGTAACACTACTCAATTTCCAAGTCTTACCTTTAAACCCTAAACTGCCGCCATATCCCTACGCACGCTAAATATAAAATATGCGTTCTCCGCAAAGCAAAAGAATAGACGCCCTCCGCGAAGCAAAGAATAAAACATTCAAACGGAATCCTTTCTCGAGCAAAGAGGCGTTAGGCGCATACACAGTCACGTACGACGGACAGTAGAGGGGATAAGTAGCTTTAATATTGCTAACATCGATAACTGAATATACGTTTGTTGCTTTTATGCGTTCGCTTAAAATATTATGGGAAATTAAATTACGTATTCATTAAAAAATTGTTTTTCATAGAATGCGAAGATACACTTTTTCAACGTTTCCTGTGACTTACTTCTGATGTGACATTTTGACATTTCCTTGAGGCAGCAATATTAAAGCTAATTACGTTTTTTTCCATTCTTCAACATGTCCTTCATAGTGTTGTATTTATTAATTATCAGATCTTGGATAATAAAAGAAGGTTCCTGTGTGTCTGTGTGTATGTGCGATCTGTAACGGGATATCTAAGCTTACAATTTGATACACAGGCACTTCAGGATCCGGAAATGTGCACCTCGGTGATTTTTTTTTATTTAATTCGAATGATATTTTAATAATTTATTTACTTTATGTTTTATCCCGATTTTGAGCGATATTCACAGAAATCGGTTCCTTAACGACCAAATGTATTGTCACAGAGTTTCCATCTTGACGTCATCGAAAAGGTCGAAGAACATTCTATTTAACGATGTTAAAATAGCATCCTTTAAAACAAGTCCTTCATATTTATTTATTTTTTTAATACATCGAAATTTACATTTTTTAGCTTATATGTTACATTTTCGCCGCATTCGAAAATCTAAAATTAGCATTAGAAATCAATTTCTATAGTTTGACAAAAAGTTGGAGTATGTCGTCGCCTTCTAATATTTTTGTTTATTTTATAAATAATTTTTTGCTATTTTTTTAAACGAGTGAATTTGTAATATTTTCAAAGTTCCGCAATGCAGTTCCGTACATTTCTAGATCTGCCGATTGCGCATGCCCTCCCGACAGTACTATTTAAACCACGCCTACAGAAGGGAGAATCCTTTTTAGGAGTTCGTTTATTTATTTCATTTATTTTTTGTTTATTTTTTATTTATTTAGTTGTTTTTGCTTTCAACGTTTATGGAACAGTGTTCTTTCCGCTTAAATAAGGATTCTGCTCATCGTGGTGATTTAGATTGAAACTGATTTGGCGATTTGAAATCTGAGTGGTATTATTTAAATCTCGGGGGCTTATTTAGGACCGGGGCAACGCCTGGTAATTCGTTCTAGTATTTAACTAAATATCACTCGAAAAAAATGGTCTTTTATTGCTCTACATATTTTAATTTACTTTTAGGCATAATAAAGTATGTTTGAAATTTAAAAATCGCATGGAACTGTATTATAAATATCCAAGCCTTTATAGAAATATTTTCGTGATAAAATAAGTATTGATTATCCTTAAAATGTGTTATGCACTTGTAATATTATGTTTTGAATCTGACAATTACACTTTTTAGCTGTCAGAACATGAATTTGCGGGAGGCGTAAAAGCAGCACAACTCCTTTGTCATGAAAATTGTAATAAAATGCATATATATTGTAATAATGGACTTATATTTACCTTTTCCAGACATGAGATCTAGGGGTGGGACAGCTCAATGGTAAGCTCGCGAGGATCGCACTCGAACGACCCGAGTTTGATTCCTGGCTCTGCCCAAACTGTCTCCGTGTTCACGCGAAGTACGGGAACGATAAATATGTAGATCCCTAAGTTATTATGAGAGGTCGGTGGTAGGTAAGGAGGTCACGGTCCCTGTGGATGCCGTTCCACTGGGTTCCGGTCTAAATTGGATGGTAGTTCCCGGCCGTCCAAACAGATACCGTGCACCTCGGACGCTCTGGGTCGAAGAAGAAGACCTGACAATTGGTGATGAGTGATGAAAAATAGCAGAGATAAGTGCATTACCAAAAACATTAAATTTATCTCTACAACGTGTTGAAGGAGCACACGTTAATCCAAAACCGAAACTAGTTAAATATTTTGTGCAGTCCCAGTCACTCACGTTCAAACCATTCAATGAAAATGAGGAAACTTTTAAGTTGTAAACTCAAAGATTGGAGAACTTTATCAAAATTAAAGGATTTACCGGCACCAATAATGAAATTAAAGAAGTGAAAATTATCGTTCTAGTAAACTGCCTCGGATGTAAACACTATTATTAAGTTTTATTTAGTTAAACTACTCCAGATTTGCCAACAACTATTTCTCATCAGGATTTAATGCTAATAGTTCGAGAAAATTTATCTCCCAAAATCAATGTTTTGACAAAACAGCAAAAGTTTTATCTTGAATCCACAGACAAGGTGAGTCTATTTCCAACTATGTTACATCTGTACGAGAATTGTATAAAAGAGTCGAATTGAAAAGTTGCTATGCAATAAAATGTTGCGATTATATATGTATAATGTTGCGAACTCAATTTGTTCGTGACTTTCAAGATGCAGAAATTCGAGAAAAATGTTTTGCAATAAGCAGATTTATCTTTTAACTTTAGAAATCGCCTTGCCAACTGAAGCTTCTAACATTGAAAACACAGAAATTTATAAGAATGCACATATTTCTATTTCTATCAACAAAGTGTGTAATTAAAAATCTAATTATGGACGAGAAAGGCATTCTTGTTCAAATTCGAAAATAATATATGAAAAAAGTTCGAAAATAAAGATCAGAAAATCCATTCAAAAAGAAAATAAATTTTCAAGAACTAGGGTTGCAATGATTATGTTCACGAATTATGTTGTGGTAAAAATAATCACCGAACTGTAGAAAAATAAGCAATTTAATATGTGATTTTTATTTCAAATCTAGTCATTTAAGAACGTTTACATTATCACGTTAATGAATTGTAAAAAAAAATCCCGCAATTCGTAATGGCAGTTTTGTAAGAAATGAAATACCAAATGATTTTAATGTTAATTCTGTATTAAATGTTTATAATTATATTAAAAAATTTATGAGTGATGACAAAATATGCTCAAATGTTCAACTAATTAAAGTAAATCATAGGTTTATGATTGAGAAAGCAAAATGAGCATTAACAATATGGATGACTTTCATCGCCTACAATTTAAAGCACTCATTCTGAAAACAGATACTTTTTTTGTAGTAGTTATACTGGACAAATATTTCGGTATTGTCAAAATTACTGTTTCCTATCATAATACATCTAGTTCAATGCATTTATATATTATTAAACAAAATTGAAATTATATCCCTGGCAGCGATTGGATTAGAAAATTTAATATTAATCTAAATGATAGCATTGCTACAAATAATCAAGTAACTCCAGTTCACAGTTTAAAACTTTCAATTCCTGAAATCGCCGAGCTATATGCAAACGTATATGAAATGAAAGTTGGAAAGCTGCCAAAGAACACTTGCTCCTTGAAGTTATGGGACGGAGTGAAGTCAGTGTTTGTGAAAGTGCGCCCAGTGCTGTACCCATTAAAAGAAAAAGTTGAAACTGAATTGGATAAATTAGAGAGGGGGGGGGGAAATGAGGTTCTTTTCGAGAAAGTGGACTATTGCGCAATGGATCATGTGATTGTACCTTAGACATTTAAAAAGCGTACTTACACTTACAAGTTGACAAAGAAAGTTAAAAAAGATCAAGCTATTTCACCAAATCGTGGAACCTATTTAGCAATAATATTACTTATTTAAATAAAAGCTTCTCCAAATGAATTTCATACATTTATACATCAATTTGTACGAGACGTGGAAGGGACAACTGCTTAAGTCTAATTATCAAAGGACGTACATATGAAGGATGTCAACAACGCTTAACCAAGGTCCTAGATAAATTAAGTGCTAACAGTTTACACCTTAATTTTGATAAATGCATGTTTTAGAAAAATAATTCCAACACCTGGGTCATGAAATTACTTTTGAAGGATTTCAAAAATAAGAAGACAAAATCAAAGCAGTTTAAAAAGCACCGCGATTTCGAAACATTGATCATGTGAGACAATTTTTAGAACTAATTATGTGCTACCCAAAATTTATAAAAGTTCATTACTATATTAAATCGACTTCTAAGAAAATTTTTTCCAGTTAAATGGACAGCCGAGTATGAAGCAGCATTCATACCTGCTATATTTTCCATATCTAGTAATCAAGTTCTGATTCCATTCGATCCTGATCTTCAATAACATTAGCAGACGACGCCAGTTCATTTGGACTCTCAGGAGTATTATCACACATTATGCCTGGTACAAATGAATGCCCTATAACATAAGCATCCTGATCTGTAACTACAACAGTTATTAACCTTTTTATATCGTCGATCACTCAAGTTACCGCAGACAGCAAGTGTTTTTCTGCCATTTAATGTATTTACAGAGCAGACGGAACATAGAGTGAAAAATCTAAAAAATTTATCGTGAATCTAGCACATTCCATTCATGAGAAAAGATACTTTATGTAATACTTTTTATTTGAACGCCAATAGTCATTTATCTGCTATAGAATAACTTATTTTTTCATCCATAATGCTTGGCGAGATTTTGGCGATGAAGTTGGCAGAATGTCGTAAACTTGGTGGTTTTTCTAAATGGTACCAAATTAACGAAAATATCGCCAAATTGATAAAAATGACGCTAAATCAATTAAAATAATGATTAATTGACGAAGATGCAATACCTTGGAAATAATATAAGAATCTACGAGTACTATAAGAATAGCCTATTTTTCCGTCCGTAACCATTGGATAAAATTTTAGTGACGAATTTTTCGGAACATCTCCAACTTGGTACCTTTTCAAATATTGCCAAATTGATGAAAATATCACCCAATTGATAAAAATCCGCCAAATTGATGAAAATGACGTTGAATCAATGAAATGACGACTAATTGATGAAAGTTCAAAATCTTGGAAAGAACTTAAGAATAGATTATAAGAATAACCTATTTCTCCGTCCGTCCGTTGGTAAAGCTTGGCGAAAAGTTTAGCGGGAAGACTCCAATTTGGCGACTTTTTAAATGTTGTTAAAGCGAAAAAGTGTCGCCAATTTGATAAAAATGACGCCAAATAAGGAGCAATGCTTCGCGAATTTTGATTTCAGTCATATGACGAAGATACATTCTAGTATATAAGAAATGCGCTTCTGTTCCTTTGTCGATAACACAATTGGCGATGTATTTGGTAAACTTGGTGAAGAATCTAGAAAACAGTATAGCCAGCTTGGCAATATTTCGTCACAGATTGACAAAAATTTCCTCAAAACTGCAAAAATAACGCTAAATTAATGAAAATGACAGATAATTGATGTATTAATTATTAAAATATTTTAATATATGGACTATATCCCTTATTGAGTATGCTATCAATATTGATAATTGTTAATTTAGAGTTGTGTGAAATTTGGGTACTTTGAAATAGTATTATATGTTGTCATCCGGAAAATCGCCAAATGTACAATTGAACGTTAAAAACACTGTACCGTGGATCTTATACATTATATTTTGACTGTAAAAAGAGTGAATTTATTGCATTATATAAAGAAAGTCATGTGTAGCTCACATCAGATTTTTGTAATATTGTGATAATTAAAAATATATATATCACACACACACCGCTGAATGTATCGCATTTTAGAGACGTTTAATAAAAATTGTATTTCAGTTGGAAAGTGTTTCATAATCAATGCATTATGCATGATTGATATTTCTTGTTTAATCCTTATTTCTTCCTAGTAGCTGGTGCAAAATCAAAATGGTCAAAAATTTTTGTAATGAGAAAGTACCTACGGCTTCCATTACTATTTCTTATTTGCGCGAAGCATTTATCCGCTTTGGTCTTCTGAATATATCGTTAGCGATCAAGCAATTATTTTCATATCTTTTGAATTAAGAATTTTTCAAACGTAGTGGAGTATGCCAACTCTTAATTGCAACATGGCATCCAACTACGAATGAGCAAGCAGCTGTATTTTTTATTATAACTGTATTTAGGGTGTATCAAAGGAGCTTAATTTGGGCGTATTACACTCGTGCAGAGGCGTATATCAATATTTATTGAGGACGTATCAAAAGATTTTATTTATGGCGTATTAAAAGAGCTTATTTAGGACACATTAAAAACGCTTATTTAGGGCGTATCAAAAGAAATTATATAGAGAGCATCAAAAGAGTTTATATAAGTCGTATCAAAATTCTTATTTAGAGTGTATCAAAATAACTCATTTAAAGCGTTTTACGCATACGCATAAACTAAAGACGTATTTAGGGCGTAATATTTAGGCGCATAACGCTTAATTTTTGATGTGCCCCTCGCCGGGACCAAAACATATTACGTTCCCACGCAGCGGACTCAGGTGTGTTGAGGTACTTATTTAGGGGTAATATGCCCGCTTAGCGTGTAGAGCGCAACCGTGCGTGGGTGAGTACATCTTTTGAAAAACTCAAGGAATGCATTCGATTTATCTCTGGTTTAAATCCCGAAACACGGCGGATACATTTTCTTGTCAATGATAATTTGTCTTTCAGGAACTTTATTTGACATCATCATGTAAATATCTTTGCAATATTTCCTTACACATCATGACCCGAAACTTGTGTACAATATTTTTGTGCATACCATGACCCAAAACTTGCATAAAATGGTCATTAACTTCGTGTAAGCTATACTATATTACTAATCATAATTCCAAAATTTTGACAAATTTCGACGTTTACGGAAATTCTGTTTCCTCAAAAACAATTTATACTAAATACTTAAATCAACTACCTTTTTTCTCATTATACAACGGGCTAATACTTTTCACATAACAAAGTTTCACTGATAATTCAAGTGAATATCCAATGTTTTAACCTTTTGCTTACGGGTGGGGCAGCTTCAATCTCAAACGAAGAACCTCTCAAAAAGACAGGCATTTGACATACCCTATCCCAAACAGTTCGATCCCTCTTTACAGACATTGGTGTCCTGGACTCGTAAGCAAAAGGTTAAAGATGTTATTTATAGTGAAAAGAAAATAATGCAACGGTACAAAAACCAAAAATTTAACATTCCAAATATTTTATACTTTTATAAATATTATGCATGCGCTGAATTCTGGGTCATTTTTGAAAAGTTAAAGAAACTAAAGTTTTATTAATACTAAAGTTTAAACATAGCTACGTTTTGATGATCCAAAAGTTTTACATAAACTGAAACATAAAAATGGTAAAATTATTCATGTATGACGTGAGAACGTTGCAACGTATTTAAAATGCCACTTTTCTACTTGGGTGATCTAATTGCTGAAAATTTCATTTTTTTTCATCTATATTTTGTAAGAACGCAATATAAAACTATAAAATAACTTTAATTAAATTGAGCTAAATCTATAATTTGTAACATAAAAGCATTTAAAATATTTAGTTCTTCAAAAAAGTGGCAATTAAAAGTGATCAAATAAATTCAAGTTCCAGGACTTCATTAGTTTCGCATTCGAAGCACATTTGCTTTAAATAAAAGCGAAAAGGGGGAAAAAACAGAATTTGTAATAGAAATCAAACTGAATGTATTATAAGAAAAAAAATACAAAATATATAATATCATTAAGAATTGTTATGTTAATGGAGGTCGTAAACTCGATGTGTATCTCGATCCATTTTGAGCCCTGGATAACGTCCAGAGACATAAAGTTTATTTTATTCTATGTCAAACTAAGGCATAATGAGACAAGAAAATCACTATAAAATAAAGAGGCATCAGATATTCCAGCATCGCTTAAGTAGCCATCATTGGGGCAGCTTTTCAAAAAGAAATATATAATGCGAATAGATTTGGCGTGAACTTTAATAAAAATACATATAGTTTTTTGTAAATTGAATATTATTAAATTTAGAGAAATATATCTTTTGGAAAAAACTTCAGGCATTCAGATTGTATTGTGTACAGTTATTTTAACATATTAAAACGTTTGAAATAAGATGTATGTTAAAAGTTTATAATTAAATAAGATTAATGACATACCTTTCATTACAAAATGCCAAAGAATTGTTTACTAAGAGTAAATCTAGATGAAGTATGAGACATTAGAAAAATTTAGACACTTTTTTCCTAAACATATCAGATATTCTTAGTTTAGTCATTCATACACATCATTACGAAATTTTATAAAATATTGAATAATTTTTAACATTTGCTATCTTCATATTTAGTACAAAACTGCAATATCTGGACGAGAATGGCTATATTCTTTGTTGATTTCCCCTTTCGACCGATAAAATTACATTATTAGATCAAAATCGAACAAACAACCACATGAGTACTAAATTATTATTTTTATTACTTTTTCTTTCCACAGTAGGGAAGAAAAGTAAAGTGCCACAAAGCAATGTTTGGTTTTTTAAGTTCTAAAATTAACAAAATTACTTGTCTACCGGTATATGTGACGGTTTACCAGAAAAGAGTGGAGTTGTCAGAAATGTAAAAATTGAGTTCGAACCTTGTTCAGATTACTGATTCTGAAAACCAAAGCTGATTCTAAACATCTGATGTGAGCAGCTTATGACTTTCCCTAGGGACTCAAATTACTTTTTTCTTCACTTCTTTATTAACCCATTAAATTAAGTTTAATTTCACAAAATGCAACGGATACTTATTTGAAATTATATTCATTTACAGTTTTAAAACATTTTTCTTTCATCTGGATTATCTCATTATGAAACGTCGTTAGCTTGGAAAATTAAAAAAAATTAAATATCTCAAAAACGGTTTATACTAGAGAAATGGGGTTACTTTTATTATTTTCGTCGTCAAACATTACGTACGAAACAAGCATTTAATCAATACATTTAAATATATTTAGTTTTTTTTCTCAGATTTCATCGATTTTTACGGGTCATTTTGAAATAAAAGGCAAATTCCATTTTTCGAGTCATGCCAAAAACTAATCAGCATCAGGGCATCCTACAAATGACTCACCAAATTGTGTAAAATTTCGTACATTATTTTTTGAGATAGAGAGAATACATACATTGCACAGATACACAGACACACACACAAACACCCACACACACGAATACATACGCACACACTGTGACACCACGCTGAACATGTTATTTTCGTGTTCTCGTAACGTGCAGAACGGTCGAAAACTCGAGTTCCGATTTTCGATACGATTTCTATACTTTTCCTATGCATTGCCGTTTATTGTAGATAAAATAAAAAGACTGATCAGGGCTGATTCTAAAAAAATGTCTTTACGATAATTTCAGCTCCGCCATTGATTTAAACCATGGTGTGCACTGCTTAACCATGGTGTGACTACTTAACCATGGTTTGCACAGCATGATCACCACTGCTTAAACCATGTATATATTAACCTGGATTTTCTTCAATAAAGAAGCTAATATAGCTTAGTAATATTAGTATGTAGCTTTTTAGCTACATTATAAGTTTAATAATGTTTTTAACTTTTGAATTCTTGTGGTTCATTTGTTTTTAAAATGATTGTTTTGTACTTTAAAATGTCAAAATCTTGATGTTAAAATTTATACCGGCAGTTTTTCTTTCTTTATTAGATTCTAATTACATGGGCTGAAACACAAGAAATGTTCATAAATTAAAACTCCTTTTGCATATTGCAGTAAAAGTAATGAAAACGTACAGTAAAAGTAAAAAATAATAACGAAATTATTAAAAACAAAAATTGCTAAAATCAACTGTCCTTCAAACAAACGCAAACATTTGTTTCTCTTAAATAAAATATTCTTTCAGACAAAAAAATATACCCTTTTAATGGATATTAAAATGAATAAAAAATATTACCAATTGCTTTTATATTGGACATTTAAAACTTCCCTCGCGGGTATAAAAGAGATCTCTCATTCTAAAAATTCTTTCTTCCCTTACATTATTCCTTTAGAAAATTTTATAACTAATCATTTGAAGTAAAATAAATTCGAAATAAATTGCTTTTATGCAATATTTATAGGTTAAACTTGTAATAGTATTCTTTGGTAGGATAGACACAATTTTTTTAAACTTAAGTTGGTAGCAACGGTCTTGCGCTACTATCTAAGAAAAGTAACTTATAAATTTTAGACCTAAAGGAAAAAAACAAATAATATTCAATTTTGAAATTTACAGAAAGGCCACAACGTTATCTTTTATGGCAGGGATTTTAATTAATCATTATTGAGGATCCTATCTTTTAATGGTCTCCTGAAAACAAGTCTGAGGACTGCAAGTACATAAACTGAAATCCTAAACAATTAAGAATATAATATACTGATAACAAAAATAAACAACACATCAAAATTTATCAATTTAAATATACATATTGGAATGGTAAGAATAATGATTAATCGCATATTACTCCTTTAGTTGTTACTGCAGCAATATCGACACTTAACCAAACAAAAATGAAAATAAAATACCTACTTCTTTTTCTCGCTTTATACAATATTTCATTATTTAAAGACATGCAAAACATACACCCAACACAATTTTCCTTTTTTCAACTCTTTCTTGAACTGGATTTTTAAATAGGCACTTTTTGTAAAGGCACGGTACGACGACTACACTTTCAAAGTGGTTCTGCTGACCCTTATGTTCTCCAGTCGGGATGTCACGATGTGGCACAAAAGACACGGAAACACAAATTTCAGGATATGAGACGTAAGATGAAGTAGTGCGGGCCCAATCAACTAACCTAGGTGCTGCACTGAATCCACAGACGTACCAGAAATGATGGAAGGGAAATACCGCAGGTCAGTAGCATATAGCATATGCAGTCGTTACATGCGAAAACAGAGAACCAGCTCAACGTTTGACAAACTCCAGCCATCATAAATTTACAGAGTTTACAGAGAATCAATCGGATCAGGCGATGACTATGCAAACGTGAACACATTCTGAAGAGTGGTCGGAAATATCCTTTAGTAGGCATACATAGGGCACGATTTCGCCTTCGCAAAAGTGCCTCACACTGAGTAACGTGTAATGGAAGCTTTAATGCTCCAGTGAAACTAATATTCACGAATTCTGAGTCTTCCACTTTTTGTAATTCGTTCAGAAACCGATCAAAACAACCCTTCAACAGTTGAAGGTTAGGAATTCAAGTGAGTGTTTTGTGGCTCCTATCTATTGAATGATTCCATTGGCTACGTAACCGCGGAAGAAGCTTCGCTGGATTAAAAATTTGGCCATGAGACTTATCATACGTCAGCATATGTCCGCATCAGTCTCTTTGGCGGATTTCCTTTCTTTACCTGTCTAATATGTACCTCAAGAAAATAGTTTGCTCCGCCAACCCCTACTTCTAACCGTTTGCTACTTGGCACCTTTGGCCAGGAAATCAGTCTTTTGAAAATGCAATCTCAGAAACATCGACATTTTTCTGTTGCGTAATTTAAAAATAAGCATTATTTCGGCTCTAAAAATAACCATATCAAATTTGAAAATATAAGTTTTAATAAAACAAAAACGTTCATTCTCAAAGCATTATGACATTTTTGGAGGGTCCGGAAAATACTGTTCCTGCAATGTAGGAAATTTTTCATCTAAAGAATTTAGATCAAACTTATTTGTGTATTTATCTTCTAACATGCACTGCGTAAATGTTGAATTCAAATTTTATGGTTTCTGTGTCGTTTTTTGTAAAGGGAGTGAGGGTGTCAAGCTTGAATATTTAAGTCGTCTTTAGTTTAAATAATCTTGGAAATTGTATACTTGTACTGATCTCTTTATTTAGATATACACCAACAAAATTTTCTGAATTCTTCTTAAGTAAATCTGTTCCTTCGAGTTACTGGAAACTTGCATACCTGGTTTTCAGGGTAAAAACACTCTACTTTGCGGTAAAAAAGGTGGACGCCAGGAAATGCCATACCGCTTAAGTACGACAATTTTTGTTTCACTAAAAACTCATTTCCTCCATGTGTTAATATTGGAATTATATCTTTCTGTAAATTTATGTGAACTCATGTGGTGTTAAAAATTCATTATTAAAATATCATATCTTAATAATATATAATAACTTTATATACTATAACTTTGAAGGGCGTGACACCCTCCAATTTCTTTGCAACTCGACCGTGCTGAAATGTAACTTATTATTTATAGTCCAATAACTGCACAATTTTGATTCATTTAAACATTTATTTAGTTAGGTAAGTTAATTATCAAATATAAATATATTAAGCAGATTACAAATAGTTCATGCATTAGCAAACAAAAATATTGTTAATGTTACTTATCTAATAATCAAGATTGGTATCACGTCTGCATTCAATAGATACAATTAAGGACAAAACGTTTTAAAAAACGAAAGGTCTTTTATTTAACACATCCTAAAAGACGTACAAAATATATAAAAACTGCCAGAGCGCTTTCGGACGTATATACGTCCTTCATCAGTGGCTACATGAATAGTAAAAACATGGAATGTTTATATATATAGAAACCAGTTTAAAGCAAAGTTGCATAAAATATAAAATGATAAATGAACTTACTAAAAGTAATACAAGAAATATACACGGAAATTACTCATCTATTCAACTAATTTGATAGATTAATTGGAGTAAGTACTTGTACGTATTATGACAATGTGAAGACCAGTAAACTAAACTTATTATTTTGAGTTCGCTTAATTCCACTTTTAACACTTTGCAACAAAGTTGAAAAGTGTTTATGACTTTGTTCATTCTGTCTGTCTGTCTATCTGGTTGTCTGTCTGTCCGTGATTATTAACACTTTACGACAAAGTTGAAAAGTGTTTATGACTTTATTAACACCTTACAACAAACTTGAAAAGTGTTTATGACTTTGTTAGCACTTTACAATAAAGTTGAAAAGTGTTTATGACTTTGCTCATTCACGGTCTGTGGGACCTATGGGAATATAAATGAATAATATCACCCAATTAGTTTTGGATTGAACCCGGATTGAAAAAATGAAATACATTAAACACTATGGGACCTAGTTTTTCAAACATTTTTAAGCGGATTTAAAACTCACAAATTGCTCCGAAAATTTCAGGTAATATTCAAATTGTGCCATAAAATATATAAAAAAAAACCAGCCAAATATATTCAGTAGTGTTTTAAATAAAATTTAAAATAATAATTACACTTTTTATATGAAGCGATCACGTGACCATTATATGAAGAGATCGTGTGACCTACTTCAAAATAAAATATGGCATCCATCTTGTATCAAAATCGTGATTTTTAAAGTTCTTTTTAATTCATATTTCGTGTTGTATCCGTCCTAAAACAGCTTTATTTTTGCTTAAATTCTGTGCATCTACATACTGAAATAACGCAATTACAATATATTTGAGATTAAATGATCCACCAAATTTGATTATTTCTACAACGAAGACTACTTTTCACTTATGCAAAATGTAAATAGCAAAATATGTAAAATGAGTTGTATAAGAATTGCTGCATTTCATTAACGCAAAATTATTTAGCTCATGAAGTCTGCAATATGGCTGATATGAATGAAATATTCATTGATTTTACAGAGAGAAGGACGATTTCTTTCGATGAAGTTTTAAGCATAGAGTTTAATTACTTGTACCTCCTTGGTCTTAAGTATTTAAATAAAATAAATTATTATAGTATTGTGATGAATGAAATGAATGGAAAATGTTTATGAATGAAATGCTGCTTTTATTGAGAGAGTCAGGAGTGTTATATTTCGATGACGTCATTTGAAAACATTTCAGTTGTTTTCGATGAAGTTTTCAAATATAATAAATTATTGTAGTATTATGATAATTTTAAAAATATTACCGAGGAATATATCGCAATTTAGATATGTTTAAACCAGGCAATTTATATTTCAATGCCGTCATTTGAATGAAGTTTATTTTTTCAGATGAAGTTTTAAGTTTTCAAATATAATAAATTAATGTAATATTGTGATAATTTTTAAAATATTACCGAGAAATGTATCGCATTTTAGAGATGTTTAAATAAAATTGAATTGAAATTGGAAAGTGTTTCATAATCAATGCTTTATGCATGATTGATCTTTCCTGTTATCTTTATTGAACTCCGCCTCACAATATAATACTGAATACAGGCATTTTGCTTTCAGCTTTGTGTTGACACCTGTTATTGGACGGCACCTCATCTGAAACGGAAGAGTGAACACCAGTTAATCCCGTAGATTATTGGCCTTCTCTTGGGCTCTTTCAGCCTTTCACTTGAATGAAGCCAGGCATTTTGTACCTTCTACCACGGCGGTACAAAAGTTGTACCCCTGGAAAGGGCTCATCGAGCGACTAAGGTACGGCATCTGTACCAGCGTCATTTACCCCCTTTTTCTGGACAGAAAGACGCAGGTATTGTTTCCACTTGAAATAATTTGGGCACTCCTATTGTAAGAATTTCAATCCCTGCTTGGGATGGTTTTTAGATAGTGGAACGAGTTACGCCACACAAAAACAAGGTATTTTTTGTTTTTCTGCCGTTTTGGATTAGAAATAGCGGTCTGTGAATAGTAGACCTAAATGTAAAGTTAAGCTTTTCTAAATGCACCTCTTACAACTACCTACTAACTCCCAGTCTCTTTTTTTTTATCTTAATGAAAATCCATCTGTGTACTTTGACTCTACCCATTAGCTCTGACGGCCGAAACATCTTCATAGCTTACACGTCAATGATTGGTCCATTGGTTACTTCAAAATCTAACATAACATTAAGATTTTTTTCATTGGTTTTAACTTACTTGTGAAAAGAGCGCCTGGGATTGCAAGTTTTTCTGGGAACACTTGCCTCATCATAAATAGTTAAATTTAAGATGTTGGTCCTAACGCCAGTCTGGCTTTTGCATTGTTTAGACCACCCAGATCCGTTGTACACGTAAAAATGTTACATTTTTGAAACATTTCTCATACTTATTGTTTTCCCATATTTGTATTCACAACACTAACTAACTCAGAGCCATAAAATGATTTTTGATTTGTTTATGTTGTATACTGTAAAATGTGTTTACTTAGCTGCTTTGTATCAAAAAGGAATGGAACTGTCCTGTAAAAAGCAGAAAGTTTTCCTATTAAGCACAGATTTATCAATAAATATTTCTTCACTATGTGCTTTCATCTCTCAAATAAGATTACATTGGGTAATTTTGTGCTCTACTGTTCTTTTCATGCATGCCTTGCAGATACCTTGATCGGGAGCTGTAATCTAAAGGCGATTCTGCAGCACAATGACCATATATGCAAGCACAGTGCTCTTTACCCAGGAGCGGAATTAAACATGTATCCTATGGATCTTTAAACCAAATAATATACCGTTTGTGCGCCTTGCAAATTGAAAACAGTCTCTTTTGGGTAGAATATATGTGTTTGTGACTCAAATAAATATTTTAAGATATGTCTTAGTTCTGAAAACACATGGTTTTCAGAAAGAAAACAACAGTTTTACTTTTCATTAAATACATTGTTTACAGTGCAATTTGATAAATGATATTGTAGGATAATTTTCAGATTGAAAATAAGTTATAAGTTGTTATCATTTGACTAATATTACCAGCTTATTACTGGCCAGTTTGTAATAAATTTTGGTATATTTTTCTAAGCTAAATATATGATTACCGAGATAACCCGCAATAAGCATTAACTAAAAAAAATTAAAGAGTATGTTATATCGAAACCAAATACAATCATTCGCATTAGCCGTTTACCCGCCGAATTCGGTTACAGTTAAAATTTTACTAATTTTCATTTTCTTTCTATTCGATTACAAATTAATTAGACGAAAAATAAAACTATCGTGAGAGAGAAAAAATTTAATATAAGATTTAAGAATTAATTAATTTTGAGGGAATTCATTTGTACTACACATTTACAAATCTGATCTCTAGAAGTTGCCAAATCGTCAATTTGCAATAAATATGAATATAATATTTTTTACTTTCCCTGCAATACATGGTAATGTATAGGGAAAGTATTGGAATCATGCCGAAAATCGCAACTCGAGTTTTCGACGGATCTACACGTTTCGAAACCTCTAGAATACGAAAAAACTATTTTTAGCGTGACGTCTGTGTGTGTGTCTGTGTGTCTGTCTGTGTGTCTGTCTGCGTGTCTGTCCGTGCAATGTATGTATCCACTCTAAATCAAAAATTAATGGACTGAATTTCATAAAATTTGGTAGGTAAGTCACTTGTGTATGACCCTGATGCTGATTAGTTTTTGGTACGATTCGTGAAAACAGAACCCGCATTTTCAAAATGGCCTACAAAAGCTTGTATCCAATCTAGCTAAAAAACAAATTGACCAAATTTCACAAAATATAGTAGATAAGTTACTTGCGGGATGCTCTGGTGCTGATTAGATTTTGCTATTATTCGGAAAAGAACAGCCTGCCTCGTTTTACGAAATGGCCCTCAAAAATCGCCGAAAGCTAAAAAAATCTACGTATGTTCAAATATATCAATTAAATGCTTATTTTATACGTAATTTTTTATGATAAAAGGAATAAGAACAACTCCAGTACTCTAGGACTAACCGTTCTCGAGATATTTGAGATTTTCGCATTTAGTTATGCCGATTTTGGAAAAATGTCCAATTAACAAATAAAAACAGAAATTGAATTAAAAATGCAAATTTAGTATTATTTTGTGCAATTAAACTCAATTTAGTGAATTATTAAAGAAATAAAAAAAATGAATTTTAGTCTGCAGGGAAAGTCATGTGCTGCCCACATCAGATTTTTTTTTGTTGTTGAAGCAAATTATTTTACATAAACTGCCACTCAAATAGAGTGATTGAAATAAATATGTTATCATGTAAAATACGAAAAATAATTATTTTAAATAACTTTTTTTTAATATTCTCAATTGCAAACATTGGCAGGTAAACGTTACTCAGATTTTATCATTTATTATTATTTTTTTAATTCTTCTTCTTGTTTTTTTATTATAATTTTTCCAACGTTTTTCTAAAGTTATTTTTTTTAATTTTTCCTAGTTTTCTAAATGTTGATCAGTAATCGGTTTTATTCAAGCATCAGAACAAAACTGTAGAAAACAGTAAAAGCATCAGAATTCATCATATTTTACATTTATGAATGAACAGAACTTATATAAGGCGTTTTTAAAATGAAGAATTCCTGAAGGAGAAACTTTATATAATAGACAGGTTGTATTTTTTTAATTTATAGGAAAATCATGCAAAATTCCATTCAGGACAAAAAATGAAAATGAGGGCAGAAACCATTAACTTAAAATGCAAAACTACAGGCATTAAATTGGAAGAAACCTTTATTTTGACATGCCACTGAAAGTGCTTACCCAGCAAAAGAATTCAGTCCAAAAAATCCTTTTTTGTCATTTTGAAAGCGTTACAGACAACTTTACATTTTAATTCTTTAGAAGCTTAGGACTATTTTGAAAAAATGAGATTTAAGGGTTGTCTGCCGAGATTCAAAGGGAATAATATTTTCAAATTATTCTCTAATAAAACAATTTAAGTGAATTTTTTTATAAATTATGCAAATAAAATTAAATTTCCTGATATCATGCATTAATTGCATTGCAAACGTTATACGCATTATTAAATTCTTAATACTTGGCATGAATATAAATACTTTACATACCAAATGCGGACTGAAAATTATCAATATATTTTATTTTAATATATACAATATTTTAAATTTTATTTCTAAAATTTTAGTTATAGTGCTGTTTTTAAACAAAACAGTAAATTTCAGCCTTATATTCACCAGAATTTTTTTTAACTAATTAAGAAATCTAATGTGGGCAGAACATAACTTTCCCTACAAATTCATTTTTTTCTTCTTTATTTCATGATGCATTATATTGAGTTTAATTGCAAAGAACAATATGAATATATTTTAATAGTATATCCAATTTGCAGTTTTAAGGCATGTTCGTTTCATTTGAGAAATTTATGTACTTTAAAGTCTTCAATACTTCAAAATTCAAAAAAACAGAAATATCTCGAAAACAGTTCATCCTCGAGTCATGGGGTCAACCTTTTCGCTGTGCTATCAAAAGTTACAGAGACCCTGGTGTTGATTAGTTTTTGGTAGGATTCCTAGAAACAGGACCCCCCTTTTTTTGCGAGATGACCCATAAAAATTTCATGTATCCATTCTAACTAAAATACTAATTGACTAAATTTCACAAAATTCGGCAGATGAGTCATTTGTGAGTCACCCTGGTGCTGATTAGATTTTGGTACGATTCGGAAAAGAACAAACAACCTGCCTTTTTTTACGAAATAGCCCTCAAAAATCGTCAAAATCTAAAATAAAAAATGAGTATGCTTAAATATATCCATTATATACTTGTTGTATACGTAATTTTTAACGAAGAAAAGAATAAGACCAACTCCATTACACTAGGACTAGCCGTTCTCGAGATATTTGAATTTTTTCGTATTTTCTCTACGCCACCTTTGAAAATAAGTTCAGTTACCAAATGAGAACGAAAATTGAATTAAAAGTGAATTAAATTTAAATAAAATAAAGAGAACGTGGATATACGTCTGCAGGGAAATTCATGTTCTGCCCACATCAGATTTTTACTTTCCCTGCAATACATGGGAAAATACGGAAAGTATTGGAATCATGCCGAAAATCGCAACTCGAGTTTTCGACGGATCTACATATTTTGAGACCTCTAGAATACGAAAAAACTATTTTTAGCGTGACGTCTGTGTGTGTGTCTGTGCAATATATGTATCCACTCTAACTCAAAAATTAATGGACCGAATTTCATAAAATTTGGTAGGTAAGTCACTTGGGTGTGACCCTGGTGCTGATTAGGTTTTAGTACGATTCGGGATAAATGAACCCGCCTTTTTTGCCAAATGGCCCACAAAAATTGCCTGTATCCACTCTAGCTGAAAAACAAATGAACCTAATTTCACAAAATTTGGTAGATAAGTCGCTTGTGGGTTACCCTGGTGCTGATTAGATTTTGGTATGATTCGGAAAAAAATAACCTGCCTTTTTCTGCAAAATGGCCCCCAAAAATCGTCAAAATCTAAAATAAAAACTACCTATGCTCAAATATATCCATTAAATGCTTGTTTTATACGTAATTGTTAACGAAGAAAAGAATAAAATCATCCCCATTACACTAGAACTAGCCGTTCTCGAGATAATTTAGTTTCTTTGTATATTCTCTGCGCCACCTTTTGGAAGTAAGTCCAGTTACCAAATGAGAACGAAAACTGAATTAAAAGTGAATTAAATTTAATTAAAATAAAGAGAACGTGAATATAAGTCTGCAGATAAAGTCATGTGCTGTCCACATAAGATTTTTACTTTCCTTGCAATACATGGTAATGTATAAGGGAAAGTATTGGAATCATACCAAAAATCACAGCTCGAATTTCCGACGGATCTGCACGTTTCGAGACCTCTAGAATACGAAAAAACTATTTTTAGCGTGACATATGTGTGTGTGTTCTGTGTATCAGTCTGTTTGTCTGTCTGTCTGTGCAATGTACGTATCCACTTTAACTAAAAAACTAATGGACCGAATTTCATAAAATTTGGTATGCAAGTCACTAGGGTGAGACCCTGGTGCTCATTAGTTCTTGGTAGGACTCTTATTAAACAGAACCCGCCTCTTTTTGCGAAATGTCCCGTAAAAATTTCAAGTATCCACTCTAGCTAAAATACTAATTGACCAGATTTCACAAAATTTGGTAGATAAGTTACTTGTAGGATGCTCTGGTGCTGATTAGATTTTGGTATGATTTGGAAAAGAACAACCTGCCTTTTTTACGAAATGGCCCGCAAAAATTTCATATATCCATCCTAGCTAAAATACTAATTGACTAAATTTCACAACATTTGGTAGATAAGTTACTTGTGGGACACGCAGGCTCTGATTAGATTTTGGTACGATTTGGAAGAGAACAACCTGCGTTTTTTTACGAAATGGCCCGCTATAATCGCCAAAATCTAAAAAAAAGACTATGTACTGTATGTTGAAATGCATCCATTAAATTCTTCTTGTTTTATACGCAATTTTTGACGAGAAAATGAATATAACACACTCCATTATACGTTATGACTAACCGTTCTCAAGATATTCGAGATTTCTCGCATTTTTGTTACGTCTCTATCAGAAAAATGTCCAATTACCAAATTAAAAAAATCTGATGTGAGCAGCACATGACTTTCCCTGCAGACTCAAATTCATATTTTTTTCTTTAATTAATCATTAAATTGAGTTTAATTGCACAAAATAACACTAAATTGGCATTTTTAATTCAATTTCTGTTTTTATTTGGTAATTAGACATTTTTCTAAAAGTGGCATAACTAAATGCGAAAAATCTCAAATATATCGAGAATGGTTAGTCCTAGAGTAATAGAGTTGTTCTTATTATTTTACCCATCAAAATTTAAGTATAAAACAAGCATTTAATTGATATATTTGAACATACATAGCTTTTTTTAGATTTTGCGATTTTTGAGGGCCATTTCTTACACAAAGGCATGTTGTTCTTTTCCGAATAATACCAAAATCTAATCAGCACCAGAGTATCCCCCAAGTCACTCATCTATCAAATTTTGTGAAATTTGGTCATTTAATATTTTAGTTAGAGTGGATACATGACATTTTTGCGGGCCATTTCGTAAAAAAAGGCAGGTTGTTCTTTTCCGATTAATACCAAAATCTAATCAGCACCAAAGTATCGTACAAGTAACTTATCTACCAAATTTTGTGAAATTTGGTCAAATAGTATTTTAGCTAGAGTGGATACATGAAATTTTTACGGGCCATTTCGCAAAAAAAGGCGGGTTCTGTTTTTACGAATCATACCAAAAACTAATGAGCACCAGGGTCATACCCAAGTGACTTACCTACCAAATTTTATGAAATTCGGTCCATTAGTTTTTGAGTTAGAGTGGATACATACATTGCACAGACAGACAGACAGACACACACACAGACGTCACGTTAAAAATGATTTTTTTCGTATTCTAGAGGTCTCCAAACGTGTAGATCCGTCGAAAACTCGAGTTGTGAGTATCGGCATGATTCCAATACTTTCCCTATACATTACCAAGTATTGCAGGGAAAGTAACAAAAATTGAATTAAAAATGCAAATTTAGTGTCATTTGGTGCAATTAAACTCAATCCAATGAATTATTAAAGAAATAAAGAAAATAGGAGTCTGCAGGGAAAATCATGTGCTGCTCACATCAGATTTTTACAATTAATAAGGGGTTACCGACCCCCTGCTTGTTATAGTTAGCCAACCCCCGCCAACACCTCGCTTCGATCCCGGCAGCGTTAAGCTGCCTTCCATGATTGCAATCGGCAGCTACTGCTTCAAAACACTTTGATGGGAAAATGCATCCTCCAGCAATGATAGTGCATATCCAACAAAGCAGGTTGTCTAATGATCTACGTAAAAAAAAGTTGAAATGGATTCCGGAAGTCTTAAACCCTGTTTATCCTTTAAAATCTCGAAATCGAAAATATTATGAAAAATCATACTTTCTCTATACAATAGTATAAGAAGGTAATAAAAATGCATACGCTATAATGCAAAGAAGTAACTGTCATTAATGAGTATGTCTTTTTTCGTTATTTGTCTCTATTTTTTAAATGTCTATAAAAGTCGATTTTAAGTTTAAAGTCTCTTAAATATTTTTAGCAGGAGCGAGTGAAAGTCCTGCCCTCAGCAGCCTTGGTGCGCATAGCCATCTTTTTTTTACCGCACATTGTTTCTTGATATACATTATCACATCTTGATGATCACTGTTGAGACGTGAAATAACGGCCAATTGCAAAATTTAATAATTTATTTTGTTGTGAAATTTAACTCAAAATATCGGGCACTAAAATATATAAATATGTTATTTCGCTCAATTTATTTTAATCTCATAAGAGCGTTTCGAAGAAAGGTAATACGCGAGGCATGTTTGCTCTGTCCGGAAATTAAACCTTGAGCTTTCAGATCCCAAGGAGAAGGAGTCCAGAGTCTTGTTACTAAGCTAACAGAGCTTAAAGCTTCTCCCATTATTCTGCCTTCTTTCAAAAAAGACATAATATTTAGCTTCTTAAAATATTTTAGTAGTTTTTCAAATCTTTATTAATGCTGTTTCTTCATGCCAACATGAATCCAGGGTTGAGTAGTAACTGAGTAACAAAAACAACATTACCAATAAATATTACTTTGCATGTAATAAATTCCGGTACTTGTGACTTTTAAAGTCAACAATCTTTGACAATACTTGATACTTTTGTGACTCGTTACTTCTGCAGTTACTTCGAAACAAAAGTTCAAATAGGGATTTAGGGAACGAGAAATAATTTTGAAATAAAATACTCAGGAAAGAAGAAACACTGGAAATAACCTATCGACGCATTTTATCATTTCCTCACTTGGAGTGCATAAATAAATAACTTTTGATACGATTTTAACTTTATTATTAAATCATGAAGTTTATCATATTTTACTTCAAATTCCTCTCAAATAAAATCGCCAAATCACTATTTTATAGTAAAATACTCATCCAGCAATACTTTTAAATAAGTGTGTTAAAAAGTTCTTACTTGTGTTGAAAATGTGTATCTGTCAAAAATATTATTTAAAGACACAGTATTGTACTATATTAATTTCTTATTTGTAATGTAAAAATGTTTTTGTATAATATTTTCAGTCTTATAGCTTCGTTATATTAAAACAGTATAAATAAGAGTTACTGCAGAGAGAAAAAATATTAAATAACTCACAGTGTAGGTCATTAAAAAACGTTATGGTAACTTGTAATTATAACGCCCACTTGCTTCTTATTATTCAGTAGTAACTGTAACAGTAGTCAGTTATTTGCTAATAAAGTGGCAGTATCTTACTCGTTACCTTTTTAATATTTTCAGTCTTACAGTACTGTAGCAATTAATTGAGAAATGCAGTTTTTTTTATAAAATTCAGTTTTATTCAAATTTTCTATGGATACATTTAAAACTAATAAGTGATATGACCTCCCCGAGACTTTATAACATCACAGACACGTTTCGGCATGGAATGTACTAGACTAGCACATGTAGTTTTAATTTCAACGTCTCTGAACAATATGTCAATAACGGCCGAAATTAGATTGTCCATCGTCGTACAGTCAAATTTGTGAAACCGTTTTTTGACAATAGAACACAAATGTTCTATGGTATTCAAGTCTAGTGAATTTCCGGGCCAATCCAGTACGGTAATATTTTTTTTGAGCAGAAATTTTTGATTCGCTTCTAAGTGTGGCATGGCGCGCTGTCTTGTTGGAAAACGCAATCTCCGTTCGACCACAGTTTAGCCGTGGTTGGAAGCACTTTTCGGGTCAATATGACTTCATAACTGGCACTGTTCATCATTCCCTCTATGGGAACAAGAGATTCTGTCCCCAAAATGCTGAAACAACCCCAAAACATCTTTTTGGGCGGATGCTTGGGTGCTTGATTGATGTGGTGCTGATTGAGAGGTTCTCCTTGGCTCCTTCTCACGAACATGGATCCAAATCCCTGAACCACAAAATGTGTTTCGTCAGAAAAGAGAACCTTCTCCCGTCCTTCTCAGTCCATGTTTTGTATTTCCCTGCCCATTCCAACCTTTTTTTTCTTTATGCGATGCGTTAGAAGCTGCTTTTTGTACGGTCGACGTGATCTCCGCCCGCGTTCTAACAGCCTGTATCGCACTGTTGAAGGTGCAATATCAACACCAGCTGCCGCCATGGACTTGGACAGGTCAAAACTGGTTAATCGAGGATTTTTAACACTCATTCGATATAAAATTTTATCGTCACGAGCCGAAGTTGATCTTTTTCGGCCGCATCTTCCAGAACGGGTGGTTCCAGCATTTCCTGCTTCCTGAAACCGCTTCCAGATCCTCCCGACACTTGCTGTACTCACTCCACATATTTTACCTATTTCCTCGAACGTCTTAGAAGTGTGTTTTCTAAGCGCAATCACTTTAGCAAGTGTTTCCGCGCTGATATCCATGACGCTAATGGCCCCCGCAACAACTAAGAAACTACCACTGCGGAACACCTGCCACCTGGCGGAGGAATTTGAATACCTGCTACTTACCAGGTGCATACGAGCACCTGCTACTTTGATAATAACTGCAATTTGAACTCTGAGCTAATTTGGAGTGCTTCTTCTTAAGCTTACATGTGATAAAACGAAAACAATGACATTTCTTAATTAATTGCCACAGTACTGTATAGCTTCGTTATATTAAAAAAGTATAAATAAGAGTTACTGCAGAGAGAAAAAATATTAAATAACTCACAGTGTAGGTCATTAAAAAACGTTATGGTAACTTGTAATTATAACGCCCACTTGCTTCTTATTCAGTAGTAACTGCAACAGTAGTCAGTTATTTGCTACTAAAATGGCTGTATCTTACTCGTTACTTTTTTTGAGTAACTTTGCGCAACCCAACCCCATTTTTAACACTTTACAACAAAATTGAAAAGTGTTTATGACTTTGTTCATTCTGTCTGTCTGTCTGTCTGTCTGTCCGTTAGCACGATAACTGCCGTAAAAATGACTTAATCAAAATGAAATTTTAGTATGTTGTTCAGACGGTCTGTAGGACCTATGGGAATATAAATGAATAATATCACCCAATTAGTTTTGAATTGAACCCGGGTTGAAAAAATGAAATACATTGAGCCCTATGGGACCTAATTTTTCAAACATTTTTAAGCGGATTTAAAATTCACAAATTGCTTCGAAAATTTTAGGTAATATTCAAATTGTTCCGTGAAATATACAA
Organism: Amaurobius ferox; assembly: GCA_951213105.1. NCBI lineage: Eukaryota > Metazoa > Arthropoda > Arachnida > Araneae > Amaurobiidae > Amaurobius > Amaurobius ferox. The sequence goes on along the minus strand of OX578141.1, from coordinate 46,773,283 downwards.
AAAAAATTCAGCGAAATATATTCAGTAGTTTTTTAAATAAAAATTAAAATAATAATTACACCTCTTATATGAAGCGATCACGTGACCATGATATGAAACGATCACATGACCCACTTCAAAATGATATATGGCATCCATCTTGTTTCAAAATCGTGATTTTTTAAAGTTCTTTTTAATTCATATTGAGTGTTGTATCCGTCCTAAAACTACTTGATTTTTGCTTAAATTCTGTGCATCTACATACTGAAACAACGCAATGACAATATATTTGAGTTTAAATGCTCATCTAAATTTGATTATTTCTACAACTAAGCCTATTTTTCACCTATGTAAAATGTAAACAGCAAAATATGTAGAATGAGTTGTATTAGAATTCCTGTATTTTTTTAACACAAAATAATTTAGTCCATGGAGTCTGCATGGCTGATATGAATGAAATATTAATTGATTTTATAAAGAGAAGGACGATTTTTTTCGATGAAGTTTTAAGCATAGAGTTTAATTATTTGTAGCTCCATGGTCTTAAATAAAATGTTTAAATAAAATAAATTATTATAGTATTGTGATGAATGAAATGAATGGGAAAAAGTTATGAATGAAATCCTGTTTTTATAGAGAGATCCAGGCGTGTTATTTTTTCTATGACGTCATTTGAATTAATTTCAGTTGTTTTCGATGAAGTTTTCAAATATAATAAATTATCGCAGTATTATGATAGTTTTTAAAATATTACCGTGAAATGTATTGCATTTTAGAGATATTTAAACCAGGCAATTTATATTTCAATGCCGTCATTTGTATGAAGTTCATTTTTTTCAATGAAGGTTTAAGTTTTCAAATATAATAAATCAATGTAGTATTGTGATAAGTTTTAAAATATTACCGAGGAATGTATTGCATTTTCGACTTTTTTTAAGTAAAATTGCATTGAAGTTGGAAAGTGTTTCATAATCAATGCTTTAAGCATGATTGATCTTTCTTGTTATTATTTCAAGTGATGAACAATCATCTAAATGTGTTCTATGGTTTGAGTTCTAGTAATTGCTACGGAATTGCAAGCTCTTATTATCGAAGTGGACTCTGCAACCTAATGATTGTCTTTACAACTGTCACAAAATAAAATTCTATAAAGAAAAATTGACGAAAGAAAGTACCATTAAGAAAAAACACTTTGTGCAAAGGATGAGGAAAACTTGAGCAACGTATTTAAGCACAAATAAGACAAAATGGTTCAAGGATATGCTGGATTCCCTTCATTAGTGCAGGAGAACCAACGAACCAGGAGTCAAAAAGATAAAATGGGCAGAAATAGAAGAAACAGAAGGGTTTATCGGCCCTAGACCTGGATTAAGAACTTACCTGAGAGAGTCAATCAGAAAGTAGAATGAAGAACAGTCTAGCCAATTCGAAACGAAAAATAACACAAAATTGGAGTGAACCGAAATACAACATGAATATCCCTAGAAGATTAGTCAAGTCCGAATAAAAATATATAAAACCCATCAAATTGAAAAATAAATTAAAACGACATATAACAGCCTTAAATGTTAAGAAATGGAAAAAAGAAAGTCATAGAATTTTTCTGGATATGGAAGGCTGATCATAATATCCACACCTGCTAAAATTCTTCCCAATTTATGACGAAAATTCGTAATGTAAACAATCGTGGTTTTGACTATGGTTTCCTTTGATATCAAATCATTATTTACCAATGCCTATGTTGAGGGAGCTTTGTCTTGTCTCAGGAAAATATTGTATGTATTCCATCTCTTTAAATTTGAAATTGATCAGCTTGTTTCTCTTACGAGCACTTGTTTATCGCAAAATTCTTTTGTTATTCATAATAAGTTCTACAGTATGTCTGATGGCTTGGCTATGGTAATCCACTCAGTCCTATTCTCAGTGATATCTATATACATAATTCATAAGTTAAGTTTTTCGAAATTATCCAGTTTGGTCCTTATAGTCATTATGGTGATGACAGCTTTGATCTTCTGGATCAGACTTCGAATAATATTGATGGTATTTGGGATATTTTGAATTCCATTGATACATTCAGCTATGTTTTCCTGTGAAATAGAATTCCATTCAGTTTACCTGTGAAATGAAAAATAACAATCACCTTGCGTTTTCGGATGTCTTGGTTTACCGCAATGATTATGAATTCTTACTACTGTCTTTCGTAAACCTCTTTTGGTATCTCTACCTCCACATAAAAGTTCCTGCGATCTGCCTAACCAGAAAATTGCTGCTTTCAATATGTTTATCCATTATCCTTAGAGCGTTTTTTCTACTATGAATTTGCTCAATTCTGAGATCAATTATTTACTGTCGATCGTAGTTTCTCTCCCAGCATTGTTGATCATGCAATTGAAACTTTCTCTAAACTTTCCTTTAAACTTACTTCTGAAAACGATTTCAATAACACTATCATTTCATCATTTTTACCAAAAATCAGTCAGCAGTTTGCTAAAATCCTTAAAGAATTCAAATTCGATATTGCGTTTAAACTTTCTAAAAAAATCGTATTTTCAAGTCTTAAAAATCCTTTAGGGTCATTAAAAATCCTTTACGATCTGGAGGAGTGCCCTGTAAATTTTTCCACTTACTTTTTTCCATTTTTTAGTCTGTGGGGCTCTTATGTGTCCTTTTAACTTATTTCTCGTTTTGTAGGCTCTCATTTTTTCTTGTTCGGACTTGACTCGTCTAGGCGGAATATTCCTGTTGTGTTTTGGCGCACACTAATCATGTGCGTTACTTCTCGTTTTGGATTGGCTGAACTGTTCTTCATTCTACTTACTGATTAGCTCTCCCAGGTGAGCTCTTAATATAGGTCGTGAGTATATACACCCCCTTCTATTTGCGCTTTTTCGTCTCTCTTACTTCGGGTCTGTTGGTTCTCTTACACTGAAGAAGGGGACCCAACGTATCCTCGAAACAGCTGTGTGCTGCATTTTTTCATTTATGCTTAAATACGTTGCTCAAGTCCATATATCCGTAAGCCCTTACGAGAGGTTGGTGGTAGGGGAAGGAGTGCACGATCCCTTTGGATTCCGTCCCCAATGGATTGCGGTCTAAATTGGGTGGCACGGTCTCAGCGTCCAAACAGATGCCTTACACCTTCGGATAGGTGGAACGGTCTGGACCGAAGAAAAAAAGAAGAAGAAGAAAAGAAGAAGAAGAAGAAGAAAAGAAGAAGAAGAAGAAGAAAAGAAGAAGAAGAAGAAAATAAAAGAAGAAGAAATATTTTATATGCATTTTTCAAGTATAAATTTTGTGAGATGCAACTGGAGGGCCATAATGATATAAGAGTCTAATTATATCCCGTAACTATGTACGGGGAATGCATATGTCAAACGTAATAAAATGAACACTAAATGTTATGTATTTGAGTATTCCTTCTATTATTTTCTTTATATTTTGATTTATTCAGACTAGTGCATAAACTAGTTTCTTTCAATTATCTTTCAGGCATTATCATATGACAATTTCTTACCCCAACGTGAAAATTTATGCCACAATCCTTTTAAGGAAATTTGTAAATTTTCATGCTTTTAACAGTTGAACACTCAGTACAGTGTTCCTACGAAAGTTAAGAACCTCAATAAATTTGTAAGAGAGGGTCTGTGAGTATACACGGTAGATCTATCTATAGTAAAGTAACTATTCCCGATCAAAAAGTAATTTCAGCGCCGTTGGTAGAGAACATAAAAAATGAAGATACAAACTTGTCAACAAAGCTCGACTAACGAGAAAAACCAATTAAAGTTACAAAAGTTATATATTACCGGAATTAAAATGTGAATTATTGCTAATGGGCCCCTTCACGAGAGGATTTGAAAATATCAATTTTTACTGTTTCGTTTGAAAATTAACAAAAGAGCAGAAATTACAGCAATAAAACAAATTATTAAAATGAGAAGATATACACCCATACTTTTGCCAAATCATAGAGTTTTGTTAATCTTCCATTGACGAATGCGGCGAAATAAAAAATAAAATATGCATATTATGATATAATAAAAAATATATAAATAAAGACGAAAGGAATATCCTACGGATTTGGTTCAAAGTTGGTTAGAAAGAAGGTTTTTTGATCTATTTGTTGATACCAGGATGGAAATTCTAATAATATTTTCAATCGCTAAGAAACCGATTTGTGTGAAAATCGTTCAAAATCGTGCTTCAACATAAGATAACTAAAAAACTAATTCGATTTTTAAAAATTCTCGCCCATTGTCAGAAGACCTCAAGTAACTTTGCACTGACTTTCCCTGTTGTCCGAAGATTCGATTTTTCGCAACAGACGACACAGGACAAACATCTTCTTCTAATGCTCTAATGTTACTTCTAATGAGTATGAAACAAGTCTAAGTACAACTAATTTAAGCTTTCTTTAGTTAAGTACTTCAACTAATTCAAGCTTACTTCAATTAATTAAGTGCCTCAACTAATGTTACTTCAATTAATGTTTACTTCTAACGTGTCAACTGCATTCGAATAACCCTTTGCAGTTACTTGGAATTGGACCACGCTTTTCTTTCTATAATATAGAACTTTTAAACAACCTCAGTTGAATTTAATTTCTTCTATATAAATAAAATTGGAAATCTATCTGTCTGTCTGTGTTTGTATGTATGTATGTTTGCATCATCATCACGGGAGATCGGCTGCACCAAATTTCATGAAACTTTGTGGGTAGCCGTGAAATAACCCCACTTAAAATATTTAGTCCATGTTTCAAGTTTCTATGACAAGACGTTGTCGAAAAATCAATAAAACACCCACAATTAAAACTTCAATAGAAATAGCAATATGCAGACGATATTTCTTCCTCCAATTTATTTGACAAAAATTATATCATGTCGCTTAGCAACGGATTTAAATCTAATTTGTTTATGCAGCAGACGATTTTCATTTTTTTTTTCCGATTTAAATAATAAAGAAATGTATATAAAATAAATTTTATCTAAATTGCATTTTTGACTGGACTATATCAATTACGGCCTTCAAGTTTAAATATTACGAGTATTATTAACATTTTCAATTTATTATGTCGTCTCTTTTATTCCGGCAAAAATTTTTGAAACTCATATATTGCAGTACGGGTAAACTTCTACTTACATATCTTCTATCTACGATATCTTCTAATATCTTCTGATACGAATATCTTCTAATCTGTGATAATATAAGTAGTACGGGTACTTTCCATACAATTTTAGCGCTTTCATTTTGGCATAAATTGGGATCAATTACGGCCTTCAGGTTTAAGTATTACGAGGATTATTGATATTTTCAATTTATTACGTCAACTGTTTTATTTTGGCAAAGATTTTTTAAACTCATATATTATAGTACGGATACTCTCCTACTACTACATGGGTAAGCGAATATATGTAGTACGGGTATATAAATTTAGCGCTTTCATTTTGGCGATTATATTTCATATCTTTTTGTGAATTTGTTTACAAACGGAGCCAGGATATTTTATTCTTCAGATCTGTCTGTGAGGATAATTTTTTACAGCGAGAATAGAGATTCTTATTGTAATTATTATAGTATTATTAATTAGTTATTTTTAGAACATTAATTTAAATATTTTAATAGAATGTTTTGAATAACAATGCCATTTAGAATACTATAGGAATTTGCACAAGATTGTTAATTTTAAGTTACTTTATAATATATATTCCAAACGAAAAACGGGTATACTGCTAATACATAATAATATATTACTACGTAAATCTAAAGTCTCATATCCACATGAGAACAAAGGCAGTACAATTCTATAAAATTTTCATCCTCACAAAAGAGTCATTATACGGCTTAACTAATACTATTCGGCTTAACTAATATTATTATTGTACAGAGACATTATGGCAACCACTATATGTATCACATATTTTGCAACAATGTGTGCAATTCGTGTCCAAGTATATAGTTCAATATTACTAGATTCTTGTAATATCGGCGAATTATAATGGCCATTGTTTCATATTATTTGAAACACTTTATAACCATACATGAGACAGGGCCGATAAACTATTTATGAAACTGTCAACATATACTGGCAAAAAGATTTATTATAGGAAAGCAGCGAGAATATATTTTGCCTTTGAATAAGTATATTTCCATCTATTATATATAAACGTGATCGCCTGTGTATGTATATACCCCGAAGTACGGCCTAGAAGCATGCAGCTTGTTTTAAAATTTGGTTATCAAAGCGCAGTTTCAAGATGTTTGAAAATTCAAAAAATTTAATAGATTTTTAAATATTTATAAAAAAATTTCATTTTGGGGGCATTAAAACAAGAGTGTGCGAGAAATGTATCTCCTCATTCAAAAATGAAGTTAGAACCTCGGTGTTTATTGAACGATAGTCAGATGAATTTCAAAAGGCCTCTAGAGTCTGGGTTTTTGATAAAATCGATAGTCTTATACACAATTTTAAAATCTCGAAAAACGCCAAAGAACCCATAGAGTAAACCGATTTGTAAAGCCTCCATTCGGCTTAAGAACGCGCAGTCTTTTTTTCTTTTTTTAAACGTAGGTGTTGAACCGAAGATTCCACCAAGACTTTCAAAAATTCAAAATATTTGATCGATTTTTAAATATTAGTAAAAAAACCTTAGTTGGTGGTGGGGAGATTAAAACAAAAGTGTGCGGAAAATGTATCCAATTTAAAAATGAAGTTAGAACCTCGCTTTTGGTTGTTTGATTTTTTTTAGCGATAACATCCTCCAGACTCCGGATTTCCATAAAGTCAATAGTTTTTTTAAACATATTTTTTAAAATCACGAAAACGCAAAAGATCCCTTTAAGTAAACCGATTTGCGAAGTCCCCACTCGGTTTTGAAGCGCGCGGTTTTTTTTTTTAACATGGGAATCAAACCGAAGATTTCATCGAGGTTTTCAAAAATTCAAAAAGTTTCAAAGATTTTTAAATATTTGTAAGAAACCTCATTTCTTCGTATTAAAGACAAGTGTGCGAGGCAAATCACTTTTCTCGATCAAAAATTAAGTTAGAACCTCATTTCCTGTCTATTTGTGTCTTAACGATAGACAGCCCTGATTTTCAAAAAGTCAACAGTTTTTTGTAATTTTTCATACAAAATTTTAAAAAGAAAGATCAATCATGCTTAAAGCATTGATTATGAAACACTTTCCAACTTCAATGCAATTTTATTTAAAAAAGTCGAAAATGCAATACATTCCTCGGTAATATTTTAAAACTTATCACAATACAACATTGATTTATTATATTTGAAAACTTAAACCTTCATTGAAAAAAATGAACTTCATTCAAATGACGGAATTGAAATATAAATTGCCTGGTTTAAATATCTCTAAAATGTAATACATTCCACGGTAATATTTTTAAAACTATCATAATACTACGATAATTTATTATATTTGAAAACTTCATCGAAAACAACTGAAATAAATTCAAATGACGTCATAGAAAAAAAAAGATCAATCATACATAAGCATTGATTATGAAACACTTTCCAACTGAAATGTAATTTCATTTAAAAATTTCTAAAATGTGATACATTCAGTGGTGATATCTTTTACATTATCACAGTACTACAGTAAATTATTATACTTAAATATTCAAAACTGTATCGAAATATAAATCATCTGATTCTGTATGCAAAATCAATGAATATTTCATTCATATAACTTGTATTCCAGACTGCAGAGCTAAATAATTTTGTGTGAAAAAAATTCAGCAATTCTTATGTAATTCATCTTACAATCGGAGATATTTGCATTCTGCATATGTTAAAATTAGGCTTCGTTGAAGAAATAATTAAAGTTTAGGGATAATTTAAAATCACAACTATTGTAATTGCATAGGCACGGAATTTAGATACACAGATAATACACAGATATTATATGTGTGTGCGTGTATGTACTCAAAGTATTGGAATCGTGTCGAAGATCGGAACTCGAATTTTCAAAGGATCTACACGTTTTGGGACTTCTCCATACAGTTACCTTACACCTTTCTGGTAGGTCGGACGGTCTGGGTCTCAACAACAACAACGTTTTGGGACTTCTAGAACACGAAAAAACTATTTTTAGGAAGACGTCTATGTGTGTAAGGGTGTATCTGTGTATGTTTCTGTGTGTCTGTGTGGATATTACATCCACTCTAATTGAAAAACTAATGGACCGAATATCATACAATTTGGTAGGTATGTTTTTTGTGGGAAATCCTGATGTTCATTAGATTATAGTACGATTCGTAATAAAAAAATCTGCCTTCTTTGCGAAATGGCCGCAGAAATTGCCTTTATCCACTCTAGCTAAAAACTAATGGAACAAATTTAACAAAATTTGGTGTATAATATTTCAATAACCTACAAGTGATTTATATACCAAATTTAACAACATTTTGTGTATAAATCATTTGTAGGTTATTCTAGTACGATTCGGGGAAAAGGAACGGGCTATTTTTGCGAAATGGCCGCAAAAATCGTTATATATAAAAATGAAAGACTACGTGTGCTCAATTATATCAATTAAATTCCTATTTTATACGTGATTTTTGACAACAAAAAGACTAAGACTAACCCCATTACTCTAGGACTTGCCGTTCTTGAGGTATTCTAGTTTTTTCGCGTTTTTGCTACACCACGTTTGACAATAAGTCCAGCTATCAAATGAGAACCAAATTTAAGTTTAGCGTGTAAATTCAATGTCATTTAAAATACTTATGGTTGTTATTTTGGGAAGATAAACTCATGTTATTATTGAAGAAATAAAGAGAACGAATATGAGTCTGCAGGGAAAGACATGGTCTGTCCACATCAGAATTTTTAACAATATTACAAAATTCTATCAAATTTTTATCGAATAAAATGTTCAACAAATGTAAGCTGTGTACCAAATTTTAACTCTCTAGGAAGCAGGAAAGTGCATTAAAAATGCCATCAAATAAGTATATCATGAAGAGTTATATAAAATTTTAAAAAAATGAATAATTGTTATCTACCAAATTTATTTTAAAATGTGAAGCCTCTCCCATATGCAAAACGTTTCAACACTTGGAAAGATATTTATTATATAATATATCTCTCTTTTATTTCTGGAAGATATCCCAAAGTCAGAATTTAATTGAATTTGTTTTTTCCCCATATTAAATAATTTTTAATTAAAAAACTGCTTAACATATTTTACTGAATTTTTTTTTATATATTCTATGAGATAATGTGAATATTTCCTAAAAATTTCGAAGAAATTCGTGAATTTTAAATTTACTTAAAAAATGTTTGAAAAATTAGGTCCCATAGGGTTCAATGTATTTCATTTTTTCAACCCGGGTTCAATAAAAAACTAATTGGGTGATATTATTTATTTATATTCCCATAGGTCCTACTGACCGTCTGAACAACATACTAAAATTTCATTTTGATAAAGTCATTTTTACGGCAGTTATCGTGCTAACGGACAGACAGACAGACAGACAGACAGACAGACAGACAGACAGAATGAACAAAGTCATAAACACTTTTCAACTTTGTTGTAAAGTGTTAATAACACGCCTGGATCTCTCTATAAAAGCAGGATTTCATTCATTTCATTCATCACAATACTATAATAATTTATTTTATTTAAAAATTAAGACCATAGAGCTGCAAGTAATTTAACTCTATGCTTAAAACTTCATTGTAAAAATTGTCCTTCTCTCGGTAAAGTCAATGAATATTTCTTTCATATCAGCTATGCAGACTCCATGAGCTAAATTCTTTTGCGTTAAAAAAATACAGCAATTCCTATACAACTCATCCTACATATTTTGCTGTTTACATTTTACATAAGTGAAAAATAGGCTTCGCTGTAGAAATAATCAAATTTGGATGAACATTTAAACTCATATATATTATAATTGCGTTGTTTTAGTATGTAGATGCACAGAATTTAAACCAAAATAAAGTGGTTTTGGGACGGATACAACACTCAATATGAAATAAAAAGAACTTTAAAAATCACGATTTTGAGACAAGATGGATGCCATATATCATTTTGAGGTGTATCACGTGATACTTTCATATCATTGTCACGTGATCGTTTCATATAAGAGGTGTTATTTTTATTTTAATTTTTATTTTAAAAACTACTGAATATATTTCGCTGAATTTTTTTTTATATATTTTATGGAACAATTTGAATATTACCTAAAAATTTCGAAGCAATTTGTGAATTTTAAATCCGTTTAAAAAATGTTTGAAAAATTAGGTCCCATAGGGCTCAATGTATTTCATTTTTTCAACCCGGGTTCAATTCAAAACTAATTGGGTGATATTATTCATTTATATTCCCATAGGTCCTACAGACCGTCTGAACAACATACTAAAATTTCATTCTGATTAAGTCATTTTTACGGCAGTTATCGTGCTAACGGACAGACAGACAGACAGACAGAATGAATGAACAAAGTCATAAACACTTTTCAACTTAGTTGTAAAGTGTTAAAAAGCCTAAAAAACGCAGAAGAACTTATTTTGAACAAAGGACGATTTCACCCTTCTTATTAACACTTTACAACAAAGTTGAAAAGTGATTATAACACTTTACAACAAAGTTGAAAAGTGTTTTAAACACTTTACAACAAAGTTGAAAAGTGTTTATGACTTTGTAAATTCTGTATGCCTGTCTGTCTGTCTGTCTGTCCGTTAGCACGATAACGGCCGTAAAAATGACTTAATCAAAATGAAATTTTAGTATGTTATTCAAACGGTCTGTAGGACCTATGGGAATATAAATGAATAATATCACCCAATTAGTGTTGGATTAAACCCGGATTGAAGAAGTGAAATACATTGAACGCCATGGGACCTAATTTTTCAAACATTTTTAAGCGGATTTAAAATTCACAAATTGCTTCGAAAATTTTGGGTAATATTCAAATTATTCCATAAAATATGTAAAACAAATTTCAGCAAAATATATTCAGTAGTTTTTTAAATAAAAATTAAATTAAAATAGTAATTACACTTCTTATATGAAGCGATCACGTGACCATGATATGAAGAGATCGCGTGACCCACTTCAAAATAAAATATGGCATCCATCTTATCTCAAAATCGGGATATTTAAAGTTCTTTTTAATTCATATTGAGTGTTGCATTCGTCCTAAAACCGCTTTATTTTTGCTTAAATTCTGTGCATCTATATTCTGAAACAACGCAATGACAATATATTTGAGTTTAAATGATCATCAAAATTTGATTATTTCTACAACGAAGCCTAAGTTTAACCTATTCAGAATGTGAAAACATTAAGCTGTAAGATGAGTTGTACAAGAATCGCGGATTTTTTTTACCCCGAAATTATTTAGGTCTGGAGTCTGCAATGTAGCTGATAGGAATGAAACATTCATTTATTTTACTTGGAGAAGCAGACAGTTTTATAATATTGTCCTTTTCGGTGAAGTTTCAATCTTAGAGTTAGAAAGTGCGTTTACCTCCATGGTATTAAGTTTTTAAGTAAAATAAATTATTGTAGTATGTGTTAATTTTAAAAACATCACCAATGAATGAAAGGAATGGAATAAAAGTTTATGAATGAAATATTCACTTATTTTATATTATTTATTTTTTCACTGCTTTTATAACCAAGCAATTTATATATTGATGGCGTTATTTGAATAAAATGCATTTTTTTTCGGTGAAGGTTTCAAATATAATAAATAGATGTAGTATTGTGATAATTTTAAATATATCACCGCTGAATGTATCGCATTTTAGAGATGTTTAAGTAAAATTGCATGGCCCTTGAAAAGTGTTTCATAATCAATGCTTTATGCTTGATTAATCTTTCTTATTAAACATTAAAATAACGATTTCATAAGTTTCATGTCAAAACGAGGTAATGCGCAGAATTTAAATTCCGTCAATAATGAAGTCTTGAAGGTAGAATCTTCAAATTTTGCCATCGTAAAGTGTCATGTCTTAGCTCTACATAACCTTCTGTTGTAACTACAGATTATTTGTTAATATTTCCAATTTCATTCATCATTTGATAACTTTCAGCCAGAAAGTCGCAATATATTTTCATTGAATTGACATAGATGTTGACATAGATACCAATAACTAACAAGCAAATGTTTTTCGTTCATATTTTCTGACATCTTTTTAAAACTTGCATTGTTCTCGGGTGCATTTGGGTTTGTACATGTTTTCGAAAATTATTCACATAAAAATAAATCAACCCAGACTAGATAATTAGTCAGATTTTGTATCATGGGCTTAGTTAGATTTTGATATGATATTCAATAGTCCTAAAATATGATTTTTGATACATTTTAATCACACAGAAAATTAAACCAAATTGAGAGTGTAGGCAAATTTAATTCAAAACAATACTATCTTATCATTCTCCAAAATTGATATCATACAAAATTTTGGAAGAGAAATAAGAATGTAGGCAGATGACGTAGTTTCGACAATTTTATATAATATCAATTTTAATAATCAAAATAAATAATTTCAAATTTACATAGTATTATTTTGAATTATTTTGAATTGAATAAGCTTGCACCTACATTTCCCTTCAACAATTTTGGATAATGATAAGATGTATAATATATTGTTTTGAATTGAATCTGCCGTCATACTTAATTTGGTTTAATTTCGTGTGAAATTAAGATTTATTATGTATTTATTTTTTCTTATAATTTATACTTTACATTTAATTTTCATTTTTTTACGTAACACTCGCTCAAACCTTATGTAGTTTTAAACATGGATCGATGCGTTAGAATCAGGCGGACATTTTAGCGGAAAAAAACTAAAGCGTTATTTTTAAAAATGCATGAGAAGGTTAAAAACATGGTTATTAGGTCCGCAAATGACGTAACGACATAACGTAATGATCTGTGTGACGAGTTTCTGCTCTCGACATACTCTGGGATCTGAGAATAAGTCCGTCAAATATAACTTAGTAAATAAGGTAATAACATAACCTAGTGACGCTAAAATTTGATAGATGGAAATGTTCGGCGAGATGAAACTGTGTGCCGAATTTCATCTCTTCGTGCTTTGGGAACTGAGAACGAGCTCTTCAAAGATATTAAATGAAGGGACAAAGAGAGTTAACGTGAAGTTAATAAGAAATGTAGAAAAAAAATTATGACATGCTTATAAAATCTTAAGTGTGTACTTGTCGTGAAAGTATCTAACACCCGACGTAATTTCTAATGTACAATGAACGAAAATAGATTTATTGCACTCCGCTGATTTATCATTGCAGCAAAAATATTTTCCACTTCTGACATGTGTCAATTAGGAGCAAAGAGTATTTCAGATACAAAACCACCACTTAAGTGTATACTTGTCGTGAAAGTATCTAACACCCGACGTAATTTCTAATGCACCACAAACCACATCTTAAGTGTATACTTGTCGTGAAAGTATCTAACACCCGACGTAATTTCTAATGCACCACAAGCCACATCTTAAGTGTATACTTGTCGTGAAAGTATCTAACACCCGACGTAATTTCTAATGCACAATGAACGAAAATAGATTTATTGCACTCCGCTGATTTATCATTGCAGTAAAAATATTTTCCACTTCTGATATGTGTCAATTAGGAGCAAATAGTATTTTTCAGATACAAAACCACCACTTAAGTGTATACTTGTCGTGAAAGTATCTAACACCCGACGTAATTTCTAATGCACCACAAACCACATCTTAAGTGTATACTTGTCGTAAAAGTATCTAACACCCGACGTAATTTCTAATGCACCACAAACCACATCTTAAGTGTATACTTGTGAAAGTATCTAACACCCGACGTAATTTCTAATGCACAATGAACGAAAATAGATTTATTGCACTCCGTTGATTTATCATTGCAGCAAAAATATTTTCCTCTTCTGACATGTGTCAATTAGAAGCAAATAGTATTTCAGATACAAAACCACCACTTCAAATCTCTGCAGAAGAGCTTCATAAAATTGATTACAGCTAGTTGCTCAATTAAAATCTGGCTTTTGTTTTTAAACATGCAAGTTATACAAAATAATAAAATAGTATGGAAGGACGTCAACTAATTACTGTATTAAAATCAAAGACAACCAAACATAGGTTTAAAAGTCTTTTATTAAAGTCTCCTTTTTACAACGTATAAAATCAGATGGCCATAGCGCTTTCGGGCAATATTATGCATGAAGGGCATATTATGTATGAAAGGCATATTATGCATGAAGGGCATAATATTGCCAGAAAGCGCTATGGCCATGTGATTTTATACGTCGTAAAAAGGAGATTTTCATAAAAACTTTTAAACCTATGTTTGGTTGCCTTTGATTTTAATGTACTTGCAAGTTATATTTATGAATAAATTATCTACGAATATCGACAATACAAAATATAATTATTTCTTAAATTGTATTATATTTTGAGGGCCATTACCATATATAGATTTCTATTTTATATTATTTACTGAACTATATCGATCGTTGTTTTAAAATAATAAATAACAGCGTACATACAATTTCAAGGCGACATTTTGCTATGATACTGTATATGTTTTGATTCTACAGGCAGTCAATGACATTTCAATTAAAATATAATTCCATATTTCAGTCACAGATGCCGCGCTAGGATTAATAGAGAGGTTTCTGAAATAGGTCTGAAGCTTTATTTACTCTCATACTTTGGGTTATAATGTAGAATGCCACTATAAACTTTAAATGAGGGTGCTAATGTAACTTTTGGGGGTTCATCTCACCTTTAGCCTCTCCATATAAGATCTGCTATTGATTCCAGAATGTTTACATCGAGTAACTTTAAACGATGTTAGGGATATCTGAAAAAGTTCAAAGCTATAATTTAAGGCTTCTGAAGATATAACATCTAGCCCGAAATCACAATATATGAGCACAGATAAAATCATAACGATACTTGAATTGAATCTAGTAAGAAGCCATTTGCTTCTGAGAGGGAAAAGCGATGCTAAAGTAAATACAAAAAATATGTAACACAAATTATATGTTAAACCAGCAATATTTTAATCACAGAAAGTAGAGTTTAAAACCGAAATAAGTAAGGATGTGAAGACAATCATGTATTACTGCCACTTTCCTGAAGAGACTAACAAGTTCCAGCTTGATCGGTTTACTAGCATATTTATGAATGCCGTTTTTGTGAATGACTATGTTGATCACCAGAAAATGAAAAGTAGAATCTATGACAATTGAAAATAGCTTTTAGTGGCAGTAAAGTTGGAATAATTGTCTGCAATTAAACAGGCAACTTCAAAGAATATTAATTAAGATAAGCATTTTCTTTAATATATATTTATTGATTTGTATAATCATCATACTAGCATAACCATGTAGCATTTACTTCCATCAATATACTCAATTTGATATTTTAAATTATACTTTCTTTAAACCATGAGTAGTTACACCAAATATTCTATTTTAAAAAAATAAATTACTATTTTTCTTTTATTAATAGAAATCTTAGCCGTTAACATAAGTTCTGCTATAAGGTTTTAAAAGCTCTTAATAGTTAAACATTGTTGATGCAAGTTTTAAAAGTGAACAGGATAGAAAATGTCTTTCCTAATATACTTAGAAATTCGAAGTGTTTCTGTATTTTACGTTTTCTGAAATATTTCTACTCTTTACTCTCCTAGTATTGTATTATTTTTTTATTCACTGGAGATTCCATAACATGTCATAAGCAAGGAAGAATTTTTAAGATTTTACTATTTTGATAAAAAGAGACTATTTTGAGAACATTTCGATCGATTTTGCTAGAAATTGAATATCCTGTAAAAGAAACAGATCCAGAGCTACGGAAGATTTCATCTTAACTTTGAAAGAGAATGCAAAAAAATAGTAAGAAAACACGGGTGGACTGAAGAAAAAAGAATTTAAATATGTGTTTCAAAAATGTCTGCTTTGAAAGACGTATACATCCGCTGGAAGATTTTTACAGTAACATTACAGTAACATAATGCGTATTTTTCAAATCTGGCTGATATTTTGAATATCCCTTTAATCTTGAATAAAATTCGCAAAAGGTAGAAATTTTACAAGATTCAGTTCAAGCGTGGATCAGTTTCGTTTATTTTGAAATTCATCAGTAGTAAGAGAATATTTATACACAAAGTGAAATTGCAATTGTAACGCAAGTTATAGCTTGTTTGATTTGTCTGAAATTTTCATAAGAGCGTTACGTCGAGATGTGCAATTGAATAAAGTTTCATAGCAACCCCACAGAAGCGATAGCTGGTATAAGATAAAACCAGGCAACTTGCAACTTCCATGCATATTTTACTGTACAACTACTACATTTTGAAACGCAAATTTTAAATCAAACCTTTTCCTAAAGCATTGTTAAGTTGTTCAAGATACTTCGAAATCTTGATCACAAAACATACACTCAGCTATGAGATTTTGAGTCAAGCCGCAAGACAGGAATTAGATACGCATTTCAGACTGTACTGACTGTCTGCGCTTCTTTGGTTTTCTTCGTCTGTAACAAAGTAGTTTATCATAGAATGTCCTCCACGTAAGACATCCCATACTGGTCTTAGACTGTTGTCTAATAAAATATATTTTTCTTCCCTTTTAAAAATTACTTTTCGATTGAAATTTATTTCTGGGTGTTTTAACCTTAACATTTTATTTTAATTCTTGTTCATATTTCTGACTAATATATGGCGTCCAATATATGACGTCCACTGCTTTCAGAATTCTTTTTAGTGGCCTTTAGCAGGTTGGAATATTTTAGGCATTACAAAATATTGATTTCTGTGAACATTTTGAGTCAGAAACCACAGTACATGCTATAGGCACTATATTCTAAAATGTATGTCTGACCTATATTACGTCACTGTATTCGAATATTGTAGAATCAGAACTACCTTATTTCGACAGCATAACATTCGATCCGTTAATTATCGTATTCAAGAACCTGGAACCTATTATCGAATATTCTGAGAGCAATCCTGGGCCAAGCCACGTCAATAAAACGGATCACGATCTTTTTTCAAGTTCAAAGACCTCCTGATAAATTTTCGTATTGTGAACTGGGGTATTTTGTGAAAATAGGGATAGAAATGGTATGCAGGCCTACTTAACATCCAAAGTTCACAACTAAACCCAATAAAATACATTATGAAAACTTCATTTGAAATATGCCTCCAAATTGCCTCCAATTTGAAATATGCCTCAAGTTGTAGACGGCGTGTTTCAGGTTTGCTTCTAAAAGAAGTCGCCACACGTTTTTTGTGAATTAAATTTGAAGATCAGAATCCATTTAGAGTTATTACAATATTGAAATTATAACAACGGAGTTGCCAAAATCTCATAAATTCCTTGCAATTTTAAACAATTAAATTCAAACGTTTGGTAATATATAGTTTAGGTGTTTTATTGTGCTTCTATTATAACACATAAATAGTAATAACGAACATTTTTATTGATGCATATATAGATAGTGTATGGGAAATTTTTGCAATCTGATACTGTCTTGTCTTACAGTAACATTATTTTAAAATATCGCATAACATCTCAAATCCCTTTGCTAATTAGTTAGATTAACTAACCTAAAAATGTTCTAATCCACTAGCTTTTTAATAATATAGGAGAAATCGTATTTTTGAGGTTGTTAAACTGAACTGTAAAATGTAAACACTTTTTTACTAACACAAAAAGCAGTGTAAGATTCCATAAACTTGCCTTAGACCTTGCAATTATTCAGTTCATTAATGTCTAAAAATATATGAAGTTGCAAAAATAATTATTTTAATCACATAAAAAGATTTTCACCAGGATTTTAAAAAGAAATTAATTTAGAAATATTTTTATTATTATTATTAAATTTTTGTAATCAACAAATTATACAAATAATTTTTCTTCTATATAACAAAACTGCGATCTATTTTCAAAATATAATGCGGTCATTTTATGTGAAATGAATCTTATATAATTTATTTATTAATTCATTCATTGTATTCATATGTGAGGTCTATATAACGTATAGTGATAATTTTCCTCTCCTTCACGTTTTGAATTATGAATTATTTTGCATTAACAAGCTTTTCTATTGTTTTGGTTAAGTAGACCAATAAACGAACTAGCCGACCAAGTTTATGCAATCCTGTGGGGATGGCAGGATAAAGTTTTCAGTTCAGTTGCAGAAAGGTGGGAAAGCACTCACTGTAACATTCCATTGATGTAAGCAGCAAGTGACTTTCCTTGCAGACTCATATTCATATTCTCTTTATTTCTTCAATAATTCATTACATTGAGTTTAATAACTCAAAATAACACCCATAATATTTAAAATTACACTGAATCTGCACTTTTAATTCAATTTTCTTTCTCATTTGGTTGCTGGGCTTATTTTCAAAAGTAGTGTAGCCAAAATGCGAAAAAAATAAAGTATCTCAAGAACGACTAGTCCTGGTGTATTGGAGTTGGTCTTATTCTTTTGGTCGTTAAAAATTACATTTAAAACAAGCATTTAATTGATATATTTGAGCACACGTAGTTTTTATTTTAGATTTTGAATATTTTTGCGGTTCATTTAAGAAAAAGGCAGGTACCTTTTTCCCGAATCATACCAAAATCTAATCAGCACCAGAGTAATCCACAAGTGACTTATCTACCAAATTTTGAAAAATTCGATCTATTAGTTTTTCAACTAGAGTGGATACAGGCAATATTTGCGGGCCATTTCGCAAAAAAAGGCGGGTTCTTTTATCCCGAATCGTACCAAAAACTAATGAGCACCAGGATCACACACAAGTGACTTACCTACCAAATTTTATGAAATTTGGTCCATTAGTGTTTGAGTTAGAGTGGATACATACATTGAATAAAAGACAGACAGACACACAGACACACAGACTCACAAACACACAGACACACGGACTCACAGATACACAGACACACACAGACGTCACGCTAAAAATAGTATTTTCGTATTCTAAAGGTCTCAAAACAATTCGTTAAAAACTCGAGTTGCGATTTTCGGCATGATTCCAATACTTTCCGTATGTATTACCATGTATTGCAGGGAAAGTAAAAAATCTGATGTGGGCAGCACATGACTTTCACCGCAGACTAAAATTCATTTTCTTTTTATTTCTTTAATAATTCATTACATTGAGTTTAATTGCAAAAAATACAGTAAAAACAACTTACTTCATTATCATTCAAACTTTTGTAAGATGAATTATTAAAACATCATGTTTAAATTTCAAATTTTGTTTTCAATATTATTTATTTAACTAATTCTTACAAAAAAACTACCAAAATATCCTTTTCCTAAAAAATTTTCATGTTACAAATTTTAAACGATTTAATTTTTTCTTGTTAGATATACCTATTAAAATTAAGCAAAAGTCAAAGTAAAACCACTAATAAAGTAATAAAAGATAACGACAAAATACAAATCATAAATTTATTCCTGAATAATACTTCAGTTTAGAATTTTTTAAGGGATTTTATCTCAAAAGAAGAAGAAAATAAAAGCCTTTTTGAGCTTAATTATGTTTAAATAAAATTACTATGTATAGAGTTAACCCCAGGAAACAGGTAAAATAATATTTTGAATAGCGAAAATAATTCTTCAAGACTTTAATCGTTCTTGAAAGTCTTACGAAGTAGAGGTGAAATTAGAAAAGTAAAGTAATAGAGGTTTCCACTTAAAATATCACTAGGAAGAATTAATCTAAAGATATCTTCCTGACAAATTAAAGGATCGTGCTATCATATCCAGATAAAAATGCTTAATTAAAGTTTTATCTTAAAGCACAAATTTTCATTTAAACATAGCTTAAAGACAACAGATTAAATGGGAAACTTTTATAAAATATAATCACTATGCAAAATAAAATTTTAAGTAAGGACGGCTAAAAAGGTTATTTTCATAAAATAATTTCGTTACATTTTTACTTTCCAGTCTCAGATACATCATTTTGAATATAGCTATATAATTTACATCGTGTCTAAATTTTTTGTATAAATAATAAGTTACCTAGACGGAATATTTTCGCTATAAAGATTTTACATCAAAAGTGAAGGATCACAAGAAAAACTCACTTTACAGTTTGCTATGAATATCACGTTGAATTTCCGCAATTTTAAGCATTAATTTTCTGGTGACACTCATGAACAATGTCTAGAATACTTTATTGTAAAATTCTAAATACATAAATATTCAATATAGGTATGGTGAAATAACCTTGTTTTCGATCTAACAAGATGGTTACACTGCATGTAGTCTAAAAAATTAGAAGAGGGTAGAATCTAATATGATAATTAAGCAAGATACGAAAACTATGCTAATAATAAAATTATAGGTCATAGACTACTAGTTCTCCTAATTAAAAAAATATACACAAAAAACATCCTACACATAGTAGATTTAATATCAGAACTAACTTCCGTTCTTTGTGTGATAAATGACCCCATTAGATAAAATTTAATCTTTTATACCTCGTGGTTTTGTTCAAAATTTCAAGATATTAACACCTTCAGGCTTTCGCATCTTAAAAAATGATAAATATGAAGTTCAAGTTTACGTGCTTTGTTTCGAAACACGTAAAACCAATATAAATATCAATGTGTCTTATCAACAGAGAACCCTGCTTCTTTTTTAATATTATCCCATAAGTGACAAGATAGGAAAAGTCGTTTTCATTAATCAAATCTACGCCCTTTTCATTTGTCTGGCTTTATACACTCCTAGGAATATGGAAAGCAACACATATCTGAGTGTATGCAAAGGAAACATGTCAATAAAACTGTTATAAAAATGAGTTCTCCAACATGTATTCAAGGCGTATTACTCAAAGGCGTTTTCGTTCTCAGTTAAAAAAAGAGCATTTTAACAAACAAAATGTCTTTAACATGTACAGGATTGTTATAACACTGGTTAACAAAATGGTACTTATTTTTTTTTCATGTCATGGGTCTTTACTTTGACCTCACGTCTGGTGAAACTAAATGCAATCTATTTCTCATATTTAGATAATACACTTTGGAACTTATTGATAAGCCATATTGAAGAAAGCTCACTGATAGCAATAAACTTTTCATTCTTCTGGACAAAAGTATATACCTAGCTCTTCTACTACATTAATACCTATCTTATATAGAACTTATATAGAAGGAGGGATCATTGATGATTGTTCGTTTGTTTAACAATTTTAAACGAAATAAGCAAAAACCTATTAGATAATCCCATAGAAAATAAACTCCAGATTATAGCAGGATATACAAGGATATACAATATATTTTTGGATATCTTTCAATCCAACCATGCGATCCATTTCTAAAGAATTATCTTATACTGTTTTATCTACTTTCCCTCAAATCCATTTGCATTTCAGTAAATAGGTACGCACAGTTGTTATTTCGAAAAGGTAACTTTTGGGGTATTTTATAGGATAAGGGAAAATATGATAGTCGTTGATGTATATAGAAATATCACTAGAAAATTTAAAATTTCTCCCTCTGAATGGTATTCTTTTAAATTTAAAAAAAAATTTAAAATCTTGAAACGCGTATTATATTATAGTTTTCTCTGTAGACTAATATTTAACAATATCAAGCCAAACACCACGGATCAGGTCCAAAACATCAGTGTTCTGGGGAGGAAATTCTGAGACATCCTTACGACTTCGACCATCAGCAAATGCATTTCCAATTGTTTGATCTAAAGAAACACTTGAAACAGCTAGTGTTCTAGATGAACAAGCAGAGATAAATTCGAGAAAAAAAATCAAGATTCAGGATTTCAAAATGTAAGAAAATTCAAACATGCCAAGGTAAAGTAAAAGCATACATCATTTGGGAATCTATGTTGAAAAATAATGCCGCCAATGTTTTGCTACGCTGTGATTATGCACTCATTATGTTGCGCCTTTATAAAAGTAGGATTTATATTGAAAAAATTTTATCAGCTCTGGTATAATGACGCAAACTGCAAATTTAAGTAGTACAGTAAAATAAGTAATAATCTAAATAAATCATAATTTTATTATTTGGATCATTTGTGAGTAACAGTTGGAAGAGAAGCATGAAATACCCAAAAATGCTATAAAAGTTTATAGATTGAGTTCGGAGAAATAAAATTTAAGTGATTTGAATAACGAACGCGACTATGTGTCTCCAAATATGGACAAATATATATTGTGTAAATTACTACACCGCAATAAAGTATCGGTTCTAGGCAGTCTCAAAATAATTTGGACAGAACAACACTACATCTCATGAGTAATAAGACAAGTCAAAGACAGAAGTATTTAGCAAATCAAAGATACCCGTCCCAAATCTCGCCAAACCAAACCAACAGTGAGAAGAGGTGGTATCTGAAGTTTGCCTTCAGGATGAAAAGAATGGGTGGAACCTTCAAACTGTTCTTCCGGAGAGAAGATAGTTTACAGGTTAAAGATAAGTTAGTTCACTTCAAGATCAGTTCAGTTTGAGATGAAGTAACAGTCAAACATGAATCTTGAGCCCAGGTACAGTATAATCCAGTCTCAAGTAAAGCTCTATTCAGATACATATGCACTTCAGTTTAGTTTTAACATGTTAGTGGAAGTTAAACACCAGTTGAGATCGAGTTTCCGTTCAGATATAGACCACACAATAAAAGCCCAGCCCCAGTTTTTTCTATTCAAATGTTTCCGCGGAATATGGATCAACGATAAGTTTCTTCTAATAAAAGTGGTGTTTCCGTATAAAGTGTTAACATATTTTTCCTGAACAATTATTCATCAGGCCAATAAAGGACAAGACTTCTCATACTCTTCAACTACGAATAAAGGCAATGTGAAATTCATTTGCTATGAGGAAATTTTCTAAAACTAAAAATGCTGTTTTTAAAAATGTAAATTTAAGTTTATCAGTTTGATTTTCCGCATCATATCATTACATCTGCCAAGATACTTCATAACTTCAAATACTTTCAATAAGATATCAGTATAATATTAAAATTTATATAAGATATTAGAGTAAATATATTAGCAATATTTTGTAAAATATATTATGAACTATAATGAATATTTTAAAGTAAAATTTGACAACTTAAATTCAGATTTTTAATAAATGAATTTTAATTTGGAAAAATTTATTTTAAATAAGTAAGTTTACGTATTGATCTAGCTTTATTATTATTTGAACTTCTAAAATTAATGTTTTGCCTTTAAGCAATTTTTTATAAATTCAATAAAGCAATAAACAATTTTAGGTGTATTAATGCGGGAGTAGAACACAAAGCGAATATTTTGAAATTTCAGCAGCATTTTACCAATAAATACTTTGGATGGCGATAATATATTATTACAACATCTAGCAAGCTAAAGCTGCTCTATTATCAGCTATTTTTTAAACAATTTTGACCACATTAATCCGTAGAGTTAGAATTTTGATGTATCTTTAATTAAAGAATTTCTAGATGCAACTAGAAGAAATATTGAAAAATTAAGAAAATATCTAGACAAGCTACTTACAACATTTCCATATTTCTCTAGTAATTTCTTTTATAGTTTCTAAAATAAAAAAAACAGTAAAATAAACTAGAAAAATCAAACAACATATTAAGCAGCGACAAATTACATTATTTATCTTTCTGCTCAATTTAAAAAGTATATTAAAAAGATTTCAAAAACATCCTAAAATGAAGCAATGAATAAATGAATCCAAGAAACTCTTTTATAAATTACAAGAATTAAATGAACAAAAAGTTATTGCTCAGATCTTAAGTTTATGAAGAAACGTACATCTGATCTTTGTAAAGAAATTTACGTCGTAAATTTTAATGAATCTTTCTCAATTTATTATTCAGTTAGGTTTCTGTAACACTTTCTATCTAAAGTCATTCACATATTTTATTACACGAATATGCACACAAGTAATTGAAAACGCCTATCTCATAAAACAAGCACAGCAGCCCTAACAACATTATCAAGTCGTTCAGTTAAAATATCTTTTCTCGCTCATTAATATTAAATGGAAAAAGGAATACATGTTTACAATTTCCATCCAGCTGAAAAAATACAAAATAAGTTTTCCCTCCCTTAAAAAATAAAGATAATGCATGCAGAAATGAAATATCCACACATTTCGCTTAAGAATTTTAAAGAAAAGAAGCATTTCCAGAATAATTAATCTCTATGCTCACTTGTAACAGCAAAACCAGAAAGGATTTTTCAGAAGTATAGAGTGACAATGATGCTTCTTTTACTGGAAAACAAGAAACATTAATAAAATAAAAATAAGAAAAGTCAAAGACTTTCCTTCTATTTCGAGTCTGCATGAATGTATTTTGTAGGAAAAGTTTCTTTTTTATGTTTAATATGGTACTTACTTTAATGATGCTATTTTTTAGCTGAAGTCAGCTT
The DNA here is from genome assembly GCA_951213105.1 of Amaurobius ferox. NCBI lineage: Eukaryota > Metazoa > Arthropoda > Arachnida > Araneae > Amaurobiidae > Amaurobius > Amaurobius ferox. The sequence continues at coordinate 46,748,890 of OX578141.1, read as the reverse complement.
CGAAAACATCTCAAATAAGATGAAATAAAATATTTCTCTATTCTCGCACGACTAACTTCACTTTTTACTTTTTAAAGGCTTAGTGAAGATTATCTTACATCTCTGAAATATTCCTTACAGTTTGTTAAAATATGTTAAATTTACGTGTAAAAATTATCCTCTCTAAATTCAATTGTACTGAGTATAGTCATAGTATGCAATATGAATAAAATGAGTATGACTTGATCGTCCTCAATGGTTGTGTGTTTGTTCACTTTCATAAATAGAAACGGAAACTGTTTCAACCATGCGAATATTTTTGTTTTCCTATAATACATTGCGTATGTAGAAAAAATTTTTGAAATGAAGTCAAATACCTAACTTTAATTTTTGACTTGATTTAATTTGATTTTGACTTAAATTCAATCCTTGAAAACGAATTAATCACGTTTGAATGATGTTTTTCTGTCTGCTTTAAGTTTGTAAAAACTATATCTCAAGCAAACTAAACGAGTCAAATAATTTATTTTCTTTAGACTCTGCATAAGAGGCCTACTGATTTTCACTGATATCGGACCTGGGGATATTCTTCAATTTTTCGAGAATTTTTTATTAGAAATTTAAAAGAATAATCACTAAAACATAATTAGCAAACTTTTTTTTGCTTTTCAGACCCCCAGTAGCCCCCCCGGAGACATAGAAGTCTGAATATTTGCACACTAACAGTGTAGACTACGGTACAGAACTTAACAAAACCGGAGTGTCCATTTACTCCCCCCCCCAAGGAGAGAAAAAATGGAGATTTCAAACAGATATTTTCAGTCCCTCTAGAAGCCTCATAGTAACCTAAAATTCTGAATCTTTGCTCACTAATAGTATCGACCTTCGGGCAAATATTTTTGATTTACCCCCCCCCCCCCCACACCACCACCACACACACACACACACACCTTCCCCACAGGATGGAGAAAATAGTATTTTTTTGTGAAATATTTTCAAACTTTTTAAAAGCCAGCCTGGTTACCTAGAAGCTGAATCTTCATCCACTTATAATATAGACAATATACCATCGAACTGAACGTAACGTAGTCGGATTTCCGATACCCCGGAGGCGGAGATTATGGGATATTTACACACCTTCCCAGACCCTCATTCAGCCTTCTAAATCCTAGCATACTTATAATAAATAAATCACACACAATAAATCACTGAATCAAATCTAACGAAGACAGATTTTTTATTTTCTCTCGGAGTAGACAAAATGAGGAGGGGTAAAATCATTCCGAACCCTCCCGAAACCCACGGGGATATAAAAGGCTAAAACTCGACCACGGAACATAATCTAACAATGTTAGTTTCAATTGAGACCACTTTTTCCAGCGCTAAACATCATACATTGTTAAACAAAATAAAACTTATTAAAAAAAGTTACAACTTAATTTTTAAGAGTATTAGTTTTCCTGTCTTTGACAGACTTAACTACTAGTTATATTTATAAATATTAAAGGTTTAGGTATATTGCGTATAATGGTTTATTTAAAAAGGAATGTCATCATTTATCTTATGTTTACGTATATCGGTATTAGATATTCAACATGTTTTGTTGAAAATAGAAAAAAAATCATAAAAAATTATTCAATAATATATGAATTATATAATATAAAATAATATAAAAATAATGTATAATATAAAAATAATATATAATATCATTTATAAAGTAAATTCTGTATGCTCTTTATTATAAAATGTGGTGTCATTTTTTAAGTGCAATCCACGAAATAATAAATAAAAACGAAAGTATTGAGTGATTTCTGGAAAATATTGGATGATTCTTATCAAATGTAGTATGACTATTTTAATTGGTAACTGCAATAATTTTCAACTCTAGTTAAAATACAACTTAGCATTATGTTATTACTTTCACACAAAATCAAATTTTGTTAGTCTAAAGAGAAAACCCATGTGTTGAAAGCAAATACTAAAATTAAATTACTATAAATAAAAAGTAAATAGCATAAATTACTATAAATCTGAATGAGAATGCAAACTAGCAAGAAGAAGAATATAAAGCAAGTAAATTTCTTCGTTATAAATATAGTATAAAATAAATAGTAACAGTATTAACCGTTACTAAATTAAGATCGTTGCTAATTTATCTTAGGCTGTATTTATAAGTAGAAAATGTACCCAGCGCCGCCCAGGAGTTAAAGCAGGGTAGTTCCATAAAATAAGAAAATAAATAATTCATATAAATAATAGTGAAAATTGTATGTCATAATTTAAATCTTAATTTCAACAATCTCAGCACAATTAAACTAATTTACATATTGGGGGATAAACTAATTTATATGTTTATTTAGTGGTGTATATTTATATATACACCACACTAAATAAGTGCCCGCTACTTAATAATACAGATATAAGTAATACCATACTCCATATCTTGAAACATGCTCTCCACATAGTAGAAAATAAAATAAAAAAGAGACAAAACATCAAAGAATCTAATGATATCTATAAATGGCAGAAGGTTAACACGCAGCTAAATAAGCAGTAATTTTGGGGCAATTTTTAAATAAAACGTTGATGTGGACATCTCGTGACTTTCTCTACAGACTAACATTAATTTCCTCTTTCTTTTAAAGTGCAAGAAAAATATTTGCACATACTTGAATACTTATTTAAAATAACACAGAAATCGCAGTTTTACATTAATTTTTATGTTTGTTTTCATTTAGCGAATGGCCATAGCTTCAGATAGCGATGCTGCAAAATTGACAATAACTAAAAAATCTCGACAATAGATCATCCTAGTAATAGGGCGTATTCATTTATTCGTCAAAATTTAAATATAAAACAAGCATTTAATCAATATATTTAACCACATCATCGATTTTTGAGTGCAATGTACATTTTTGCAATAAAATGCAGGTTATATTTCTCCAAATCGTATAAAAATCTATTCAGCACCAGGGTAATTCACAAGAGACATATCTACCAAATTTTATGAAATTTCGTCGAATAGTTCTTGAACTAAAGTGGATACATACATTGTACAGACACACACACAAATATTACGCTAAAAATAAATTTTTCGTGCTCTAGAATTTTCAAAACGTATAGATCCATCGCAAACTCGAATTCTAATTTTCGACACTGTTCCAATACTGTTCCTGAACTTTACCATTTATAGTAGGGAAAGTAAAATAAATCATAAAACGTATGTTACATTCATTGAACTAAATTGCACTTAACATAGTTCCGCTGCATATCATTTCATGATCTACTAACTGCTTTAAGCTGACGCGGTGGTCGAATGGTCAAAGGCAAGCGTTTCCTCATACTCGTTCGACCGCCGGGTTGTCGGTTCGAGTTCCACTTCAGGCATGGATGTTTGTGTTGTTGGGCGCAATGTGTTCCCACCCCCACTGGTGCGCCGGGGCAACGTCATATGACGGCTAAGAGGTTCACGGTTCTGGCCGATGTATAGGCGAAGATGAAAGAGTCAATGCCTGCCCATTAGAAAAAAAAAAGAAAAAAATCTAACTGCTTTAATAAAAATCTGATATGGGAAGCCCATGACTTTCCTTATATAATAAAATGAATTTACTTCTTCGACAGCAAAAAAATTATGTATAAGATCCACACAGTGTTTTTAACGTTGAATTGTACATTTAGCGTTTTTCTAGATGACAACATGTAACACTATTTCGAAGTACCCAATTACTAACATGTAAAACTATTTATTATTACATTTTATATTACATTATTACATATGTAAAACTGTTTAGAAATACCCAATCCGCATGTTAAAATACTTCAATAATTAATTCTTCAATTTGGCGTCATTTTTATGAACTTGGTGTTATTTTCGCAATTTTGACGAAATTTTTCAAAACTTCGGATGAAATTTGTCGCAAAATATTGCCAAGTTGGCGATATTTCGCTAGATTATTCGCCAAATGTATCGACGAACATTGCAGACAAACGAAGAAAAGAGCATTTATTATATACTAGAAGATAAGCTCGTTGTTTGAAGGAATTCAAAATTTGCAAAACAATTCATCCCATTAACGCCATTTTTATCAATTGGGCGACATTTTCGTCAATTTGGCAACATTTAAAAAAGTCGTCCAGTTGACGACATCCCGCCAAATTCGTCGGCAAATTTTTCGTCACGCATAACTGATGGACGAAGAAATTAGTTATTCTCATATTCTTTCCAAGATATTGAATTTTCAGCAATTAGTCGCCATTTTCATTGATTTAGTGTCATTTTTTTTTTAATTTGGCGACAATTTTATAATTGTGGTAACATTTTCGTCAATTTCACATCATTTAAAAAATTCGCCAAGTTAGCGTTATTTCTCAAAATTATTCGCCAAACTTTCGCCAAACGTTACAAACGGAGAAATAGGTTATTCTTACAGTAGATAAATGACTATTGGCGAATTGTTACGCGTCAAGATACAAAAGTATTATCCAAAGTATCTTCTCTCTTGAATGGAACGAATTAGATAAACGAGAATAATGTTAGCACATTTATCGCATAATATTATATATGAAACCATATATCACAATTTTATGTGATTTTTGATAAATGTATTTCAAAAACGTACAATATCTCGAAAATGGTTTATGTTACCGTTCTAAAGTTTATACTAATCGTTTTCTAATGAAAAATTACATAAAAAATAATTATTTACGTAACTTTACTGAACGTTTCGACTTTTTTATGATATTTTCAAAATTTTATTCGAAAATTGTAGGCCTTCCGAAAATTTGATTACCTTTAAAAACAATAAGCTTCCAGTATTCACTGATTGTAATTTATGTACCAAATTTAATTCGAATCGCTCTATTTGCTCGTGAAACATCGTCTCCGCAGATTCACTGACACACACATACACACACGTACAGACATCACCTCAAAAATGTTCGATTCGTGTTCAGGAATATTTGAACTGAGCTCTCCCGTCGAAAACTCGAATTCTAATTTACAATCCCCGTCACAATACTTTACTTATATTTTGTACTATGTATATAAGGAAAGTAATAAGATGATCATAAAATGTTTATACTATTAATAATTAAAAACAACGTCCTGTAACATCTAAAAATGGCATTAGTGTTAGGAGGCAAGTTATATGCCAGTAGTAAATATTACATAAAATTATATACTACTTTTTGAGTAGAAGATATATAAAGCTCTTGATAGAAATTTGTGTCTCAGACATATAAAATGAAATATCAGGTTTAAATCTCCTTACATGTATCGAGGGCTTAGTGTCAAAAGATGTTAACTACTATGTCTTCGTTTTCCAAAAGAAGCGAACTTTTATTCATCTCTGTTTTTATATTTATAAGCAAAATATACGTTGTATGGATTTACTGTTATTTCCATTTCTGACACCGAGTGTCAAGATTGAGAATAGGGGATTTGAATTATAATTTCTTTCAAGAGTTAAAACGAATATAGTAAAAATATATACAGTCACGGTCGTAAATATTTAGAAAAAAAAAAAATAGATTAAAACAAAAATAGCAGTCTCTGGAACAGTTTGTAAAGAAATGCTTGTTTCGATAATGAATCAAACAGAAAATTTTCGGCTGGCTAAAATACACTCTATTTATTGAGCTACTAAAATGTTTGTTTGTTTCTTCGACCCAGGCCGGTCGACCTACCAGAAAGTGTAAGGTATCTGTTTGATCGACCGGGACAGTTTGGACCAGAATCCATTGGGGACGGCATCCACAGAGACCGTACCCTCCTTCCTCTGCCACCAACCTCTCAGTAGGAGTGACGGACCCACATATTTAGAGTGCCCGTACTCCGGGTGAAGACGGGGAAAGTTTGAGCATAATCGGTAATCGAACTCGGATCGTTCTAGTGCAACCCCGTGCCTTAACCACTGGGGATGCCCCACAGCCTAAAACGATTTTTTGTTTTACTGTAGATGAAACTGTGGTAATTAAACTTGCAATGTGCTAATTAAATATTATTATTGAAGAAAGTTATTTAAAAAACTCTAAATTAGTTTTGTTAAAATTTGAACCCAGACATTGCGTTGTGAATTTAAAAATCCCACCCGTGAATTTCTATTTGCATTGCCCCCGCTTACCTAAAAATTGCTGAAAAACAAATTGTTATCTTTTGAGTCTTAATAAAAAAGTTGGATTCATCTAAAAATTATTTTTTTACGTGAATAACACCTATGCTTAGGGGTCTGTAGGGAAAACCGTAGCTTTATGAAGAATATAAACATTTTGGACGCTTATACCTCCAAACCTAATAGATAAAAATGTAAATAATTTTTCTTGTTTTGTCGGGCGGAAATATCGTCCAGGTAATGAATATAAAAAAATAATTTCAATATTTTAATACACTCTGTTGGCAAAAAAATATATGCACCCATAAAAAATTTAACTACAGCAGCAATATTCGGCATGCAAATGTCGTACAATAGTTATGCAAATGTCGTTCAATAGTTATGCAAATGATCAAACTGTCAACGCTAATAATATTATAGGGTTCATGCAACTGGCGTGAAAATGACGCGTCGTGCAGGATTTAAAATAATCGGTGTTCTCACTCACGCACATTTGGAATCGGATTTTTAACTTTCAAGGCTCAAGACGCCCCAAAGAGACAACTGCTCGAGAGGGTCGTGCATTCAGAAGAAGAGCCACTTGAAGGCATTTGCCATTCTCCATGCATTGTGTATAAAAAGATACTATTCGGAGACGACTGGCAGAACGCGGGATTAGGTATCGCATCCATTAAGGCGCCTACCACTGACCCCGCAACATAAGCAGAGCTGTCCAGATTGGTGCCAAGCTTGGTCAGCCTGGACAGTGCCCGTTTTAAGGCATGTTGTTTTTAGCGACGAATCCCGCTTCTCTCTCCGTGCTAATAATCGCCGCACACGTGTGTGTAGACGGACTGGTCAGCATACTTGTCGTCGAGAGGCACATGGCTATAATACGTAGTGTAACAGTCTGGAGCGCCATCTAGGGGGACATTCGATCTCCTCTAATTGTGCTACAAACCAACCTGAAGGTTTCCTTGCACGTCGACAATATTCTGCTGCCAATTATTGTCTGCCTATGATGAAAAGCCGCCCAAGCCATTTATCAACAAAGCAACGTTCGACCACACACTCCACGACTTTCTTAACCATGTCTTCGAGGATTTAATAGCCTCTCATGGCCATCCAGATCCCCAGACCTATCACCAACAGAACACGTCTGGGACATACTCTGACGGCAATTGCAGTCTTCTCGGAATACCACTGTATTATCTGAACAGTTGCAACATTTGTGGCAGAATCTTCCGCAGAGGGACACGAGCAACTTAATTGATGCTATGCCGCATTGAATATGGGCTTGTTTGGCTGCAAGGGAAGGATTTACCACTTACTAAAATGTCATGTCCTTGTTGCCATCATCTCTTAATTAAACGTGTTTTTCTCAAATTCTAATCATTTGTATAACCTATACCTCGCTATACGGCCGCTCTATATACGGCATTTCTCAGTACGGTCGCTCTTTAAACGGCATTTCGCTATACGGCCTTTTTTAATTATGGCACTTTTTCAATTTATAGCCCACAATGTTTCGTTATACGGCCAAAAAAAAAAATGAGGACTGGTTTAAAAATTACTTTTGCCCAGAAGTAAAAAAACATTTGAAGGACAATAACTTGAGTAACAAGGCATTGCTCATTTTGGATAATGCTCCAGGGCACCCGGTTAATTTATGCGAATTATCTGAAGATGTGGAGATTGAGATTTATTCCCAAAATTACAACAGCGCTGACCCAGCCAATGGATCAGGGTGCAATAGCCATTTTAAAGGCTTATTATTTAAGCAGAACTTTTCGTAAACTTATTCACGAAACCGGTGGTGAATCTTCGATAAAACAGTTTTGGAAAAACTACAGCATCAGAGATGCCATAGACAACATTAGCGAATCGTGGAAGGATTTAAAATCAACCACAATGAACCATGTTTGGAAAAAATATGGCTAGAATGCAAAAAAACTAATGAGCCTAAAGTTAATTCTCTTTCTGAAATTCGACAAAACATATTAAACTTAGCAAACAATCTTGGTTTTGAGGATTTGGAAGATAGTGATTTGATTGATTTTCTAGATGCTGACAGAGAACCTCTTTCAAACGAGGAACTGATCCAGTTAGAAACAGAACGATCACTTGATGAGGAGCCAGAGCCTGCTATATGCCAACAGCTAACATCAAAAAACTTGTCGAATGCCCTTTTTTTTATTTCGATCAAGGAATGGACATCCTTCTTCAAAATAAGCCCGACGAAGAACGCAGCGCTAAAGTGTCTCGAGGAGTAAACTCAGTCATTACCTGTTACAAAACACTGCAAAAAGAAGCAGAAAGCAAGGCGAAGAAGACAACGTTGGACAAATATTTTAAACTGCGTCAATCCACAACAGCGGAAAGTGATGATGGCAGCATATTATATCTTACTGATTCTTTATGTTAATGTTCGTCATCAGACTTTTATTTTTATTGTACGTACTTTTATTTTTATGTAAGCATTTTTATGGGAAATAAAAAGAATAAAATGCTTTATGAACTAAAAACTATATTATTTAAAAAAAATTGGAACAGATTCAATGGGTTTGTATCAAAATAATTGATTCGTTATGCGGCTTTTCGATTTACGGCCAACTTTTCCGAAACGTATCTAGACCGTAAAGCGAGGTATGGGTGTATCTATCTCCTTAAACGATACATACATGCCGAGTTTTGCGGCTGTATCTCAATTTCTTATGTGTGCATATATTTTTTGTAACAAGTGTACTTTGAACTTTTTGTTTCGAAAAAACTTTAAAAAAGTATCACTAATTTCATGCGAGTGTTTTTTTAATTTTTCTTACTTTCACTCGAAATATCTTCGAAACTATAAAATATAGATATAAATAGTAAGTGTGGCGATAGATTTATTTGTGTCAAGAATATTTGCTTAATTAATTTACTTATTTATTTTGATTAGAGTATTTTTAAAATTAAGAGTTTGTTAAAATGCATTTAACTTTATAAACTACAGCCATTTGCAGTTTGGTTTAGTACGCTGCTTTGGTGGCCGCAAAACCAGAGTAATATCAGCATATCGGAATAGTTAACATTTGTAATAATCTTACAGAAATCCAAAATTAAATCATAGGTAAATAGAAAGGTTTTCAATTTCATTCAGTTACACATTATCAATTTACATCATTATATTTAACAATATAAACACTATTATTCTTCTTCTGACACATATTAAAAGTAATTAGCGAGAAGTAATGCCAGACTTTGTAATAATTGGTTGGAACACTTGGTGGGACACTTTAACCATTATTTGTAAATTTCAAATAATTATACTATCCTCACATAGTCATTAATTGTACAGTACCTGATGAGGTCTTTTCACATGTCAATTCAAACGCATAAAGAATCCCCATACATATTTCCACATCTGGATCCCACGATATAATTCTGAAGTTCTCCTCCAAACAGTTCATCGTACAAGGCACTCATACAAAATCCAACTGAAAACCAACTACCTTACTCTTAAACCTCTTTCATCTCTATCACTCACAATATATGTGTTCTCTTCTTTGAAGTCGAGTGTCGTTCAGAACAGAGCACCAGGCGCGAAGCGCCTTTAATCTCCAATTTCAATATGTGGTTCTTATCACAGACTACTATACAGACCTGTCACTCTCAATAGTTTCGTTTTCGCGGCGGCCATTAGAGATAGACCAAACATTGGGTTGGCGCGCTCTTGGCGATGGTCTGGTTTGTTCCGAGGGCTTGGCGATAGTCTGATTTGGTTCCAAGACGATTTTCAATGTTATAACCCTATTTCGCTCGGCGAAAACTTAGAACAGACTAGCGTGGTTTGAGTAACGTGAAAAAGGATTATTTGTTAAGTGTTTAGATCATTTCATAGAAATGGATTGATAAAAGAAAACTGGTTGCGTTACAGGGTATGTAATTTATGTTTATTAAAATTGAAATAATTTTAGTTATCACCATCCTACATACGTGTTCATTATAAGTATACACGTGTTCATAAGTATACACGTGTTCATATAAGTATATTAGTGCTGTGTTATTACTGCCGGATTAGACTAAATTTTAAGAGGTAGTGGTATAGTTAAAAAATATTTTCCGTATTTTTATAAAATGTGAAATAATTGATATTTGGATAGCTTTTTCTTAGTTGAATGTGATATAGTATGTGTATATATTTATGTAAAATTTTTATTAAGTGCCTTATGGTGGAAAATTCCCCCCCCCCCCTCGGGTAATTAATGATTGAGTTCCACAACTTCGATAGTGCATTTATGTAAATTTGATATTTACTTTATGAATATTTTTATATTTAAAAAAAAGTCTATTATCAGTATCCCAGAATAAATTAAGGATCAAGTAATTAACGATCAACATGCTAGTATACTTTTTAGACTGAAAATATTATATAATATTTCAGTCTTTTGAGTATGTTAGCTTGTAATTTTTTGTGCATTATGTTTTATAGTGAGACAATGCAATGTGTGTATTTTTTAATCTATTTTATGATTATTTGAATTAAATATATAACTATGTTTATTTAAATATTCTTAAACTAATGAATATATTTATGTTGCAGATTAATGTATTTTTAAATCCTGATCCTTTCTATAGTTTCAAAAATTATAAAAGTACAGTCCTCAACATTTTGTTCCCCTCCCGTTTAAAAAAAAATCGCCAAGCGAGCGATAACGCGCCAAATCTGGCAGACGCATCGCACTTCAGTTGGTCCATCTGACTAGCGCTAGTGTCTATGCGACATCCCATGTTAGAAATGTTGCCATAGGATCCTATGGGAGTGAGCCTTCTGAATATAGTATTCTGTGGTTCTTATCGTCATACTGTGACATTAATTCAGTGACCCTAAAGGGAGACGTGGTATATATATACCTTCACGTGGTTATATATATACTTTTTCTCCTCCAAGCAATCCACGTGCCACACCTCTCTGGAACGCAGACTTCTCGTCTCCGCTAGATCCATAATCCTGTCCTTAATCCGGATTTTGGCTAGGAATGCAGACTCCTTGTCTGCGCGCTTCGATTATCCCACGTGTTTGATTAAATATTAATATCATTTTATTTCTGGCATTACAGTATGCAACAAAAATATGCATTAGAAAATTTAGTTTCTAAACTACAAAAATTGTAAACTGATTCACTTGGAACTCTAAGGCTTAAAAAAGACTTATAAAATTTATAAATAGTATTATTCGTAAAAAAGGGGTTGGTATTGTTTGAGTTTTAGTTTTTGTTTTTATAACCAAGTGGTGTCACGTTCTCTTGCTCTCCCTTGGGAGAGTTTGTATTTTTGAGCCTTTGGTTTGTTGCTTGTTTACATTGCCCCCTTCCCCTATGTTGGAGACGTTCCTTGGGCTTGTGAACGGAAACTGTCTGTAATGCCTTACTTTCTGTATTAGTAGTTCAGTCTGTCGTTATCCTATAAAGGATCCTTGATGTCCTTGTGTTTACAGGTCTGTACTTGTTTGCCAGAGAGTGACTCTCAATAGAAAGTTCTGTAGTGGTTGTGTACCTTGTGGTGCGCGCGTCTTGTGGCCGTCGATGTTGTTGTTGTTGTTGAGACCCTGGCCTTCCGACCTATCAGAAAGGTGTAAGGCCGTCGATGTTGTGTAGGTGACCGCGGGACAGACTTGGAGACTTTTGGTGGTGGTCCTGCGATGTAGCCTTGGCACTAGCCCGGGAGTCCTGGAATGGCTGTTGCAATGATTTTGTCGTATACCTTTGGTTGGGCCGGTGTTTCTTATGACTACTTTTACTTGAAATATTTTCAAACCTATAAAATATAGATATAAATGGTAAACGACAAAAATAGGTATTAAGAAATTTAGTTTCTGAAGAAAAAGAAAAAATATATATGTATATTAAACTCTTATTGTTTTCAAAGAATTGTCTTGTCAAATTGAAGAAAATTGAAATTTTTCCGTTTCACACGATTGTAATGCTTATATATCAAAAACTAGAAGTGTTGTCTGAAATAAGCAAAAATTTGTATTTATTAGAAAAAACTCAAGGGTATATAAATGGATTTAAGAACAAGATCTTAGTTTTCCGAAGTGTAGTGGTTGCAATTTTGATATTTCAGCATTTAAACGATATTTTAGCATTTTTTAGTTATTCAATGGGTGGGAAAGGTGTAAAATTTAAAATGCTATGAGTATTGCAGGTGCTCAAAAAATTTACTCTCTCCTTGAAGAAATATTGGGGTAGAAGCACGTAGTGCAGGCATACCTCCGGGGGACGAAGCTTCCTAGGAGACATTTTATGTTCATCTATTTTTTACATATGTGACACAGCATTTAGATATATTTATATATGGCAAATAGAAAACTTGCCCCCCTAAAATGTCATTCGCCCTCCCCTCCCCCCCCCCTCGGCCAAAAAGTCCAGAAGGAAACACTGAAAGTACGAGATATTTTGTTTGTTTAAAAAAATTAGGAAGTTAAACGAACTTAAAGATTCTAAAGATTGTTAATGATTGATAAGGCTTGAACAGAATATATGGAAATATACGTATACAAGTAAGTATTCAAGTACGTGTTAAGTACGTATTCAAGTACGCCACCAGATAAATTTATGGATTACCTTGAATTTAAAATCTCGTCAGATATATGGTATACGTTTAATTTTTATACTGTCAAGCGAGTTAGTAAAAGAATGTGATATTTTGATATGAAGGTCGGAGTATCTAGATGAAATAAGGCTAGAAACTGAAAGTTCTAGCTAGTTATAAACAATTAGTGAGTAATTTATAGCACTTAGAAAGCCTGTAAATGAAACAATTGAGTTTGAAAAAAATCGAATAAACTTCTTGAACTTTAATGGAATGTTATTTTACAAAATATTATTCATGCAAAACCATTTTGGCTCTATAAGACTGGAGCGATCGGACAGATTTTTTTATTTACTTCAAATTAATATCCATTAAACAAAAATATAATTTTTAATATACAATAACTGCACATTCTAAATAACACTACATTTTGGAAGAATTGTTCCATGTGATTACACGAAACTAAGAAAAAACTCATTTAAAAGCTTATAATATGTTTCTTAAGTATGGTCAAACACGTCTAAAATATTTTAATATTTTCAGCAAAGACTACGAGTACTGTAAACTGTATTTAATTCACCATCTTGACGTGCAGGAAATGTTTTTGAAAATGCCATAGCAATTTCGGACAGCATAGTATCCATCATCAGTAGCAATAATAAGGAATTGACAGACATGAGTTTCTAAACAACCAGAAATCGTTAATACAAATTTACATAAGGTAAATCGGAAACATCAATATGAAAATTAACATATATTACAAATAAGTATAAAAATTTCAAGCAAAAATAATTCTATTCAATTCATTTCAAAATCCATGTACATAAATAAATCAGGTCAATTCATAAACATAACACTAGTGGTGAAGCACTAGATTTTCAGACAATCATATAATGGTTTAACTTGCTTAACCTTAGTTTTGCATGGCGTCTCACCTTCTTCTCAAAGTGACAGAAATATAGAACATCATACCTTATGCCGGGTGTATGCGCTGAGGGAGGAGTTAGGAAAACTCTTTGGGAAGTAGTGCTTATTTACTTTGCAACTGCATAGTTACAAACATAATTTACCGTTCAATTGCACTATTTATAACCATCACATGATATCAAAATTACTTAGGTGTTCTATATCGCCTATCGTTGAGTGTATCTGTAGACTCAAACACTCTTTCACAATAGAGGAATTTCAAAAACCGACACTTCCAACCAGATTCAGAAATATACTCCTGTCATATCAACGGAGATTTTACTACAATTGAATTTTTCACGTTTCCAGGGGTTATAGGTAATTACGACGGGACTCTGTCCCTTACTTTTCTCAAAATATCCTTCATTATCACCACAACTTTCACTCTTCACTATCACTATTTTAAAATATTATCCAAACATTAATCAGTCGATTGATAAAATGCTTAAAAACCAATATTATTGACAAACGTAATTATTTTTCAGTTAATGTAAAATATTACCCACATTACTAAACAAGTCTAAGCAATCAGGTTTTCAGAAATGTAATAGTCAATTCTTTTAAGTATAAAACATCTGGCTAAAACTCATAATATAATTCAACTATTGATCAGCTAAAAACTAATCGTTTCATAATTTTCTTCAAACTCTTGCAAACAGTAAACATCCTTCGCAGCCAAGACGATAAACAATAATTAACCACCAGCAAAAACGATCTCACTATTCGAGGCCTGTTTTCGTTCTCTGTAAATATGCATGCATATCAACTCGTTTAGTTCACAACAGGCCATTATATAACTAAGCATTTCATAGCTTGAAGGAGACACACTAATAGAATGTCCATATTGAACCAATATTGGGATATAGACATTTCTGTATCGTAACGCCAATATCGGATGCCAATGTAATGTAAATAATGGCTCCCAATGTAACGTCAGCAGCCAATGTTGCCAAATTATAGCAAATATTTAGCCACTGTTGTCAGATAATATTTATCAATATTTGTAAAATATTCCCTAAAATATAGCGTAGCAATTTTTAGTCAGTATTTCAACTGCAGCTTTAAATTTTAATTGCAGGATGTAAATTTTAGACAGTATTTCAGTTGCAGTTTTAAATTATAATTGTAGGACGTAAATTTTAGACAGTATTTCAGTTGCAGATTTAAATTATAATTGTAGGACGTAAATTTTAGACAGTATTTCAGTTGCAGTTTTAAATTATAATTGTAGGACGTAAATTTTAGACAGTATTTCAGTTTCAGTTTTAAATTATAATTGTAGGACGTAAATTTTAGACAACAAATAAGAAAAAAATAAAGTATTCCGAAACTATTGAATATTGAAATTTCCTTTAAAAATCTTAGATTAAACGCTGCATTAGTGGTCAACTTCAAACCCGCCAACTAATGATTTCCAAACAGGCGTCTTAAACAATATATCAAATGTTAATTATATTATCTGATATCGAATATGTAAGAATATTACTTAATATATGTTACCTATTCGATATTACTATAATAACATTTATCGTTACATCTCATTTATATGTATTTTTCTAATGAAAAAACAATAGTTAATAAAAATTTCTTAATATATTTATCTTCACAAGACTCCAAAAACATTTTGTATTGAAATATTAAGAGAAATGCTTTTTAATCATATTTCGTAAAATAAATTAATAAAAACCTGCAAAGAAAATCGTATCAGTGATGAACGAACCTAAATAATTAAATATAGTATTTTATAAGTATATCTTAAGAATTACGAAATGCATAAGAAAATATGTTTTCATTAATTAAAAGTTTAATTAACCGTTATAAATAAAATTAATTGCTAAAAAAGCACAGGTAATCCTCTTATTCTTGACTCTTCGGTAATACAATTACTCATCCTGAATATCAAATACAATAAAAAAAATAATTGTGGGTCTTAAAATTGAAATAGCAGTAGCGAAAATTGAATATATTTAAAATTTATTTTAGATATATTACCTTACACAATACATTTCACCCTTGCTTCGAAAGTGATGCAACTTAAAAAAAATTTAATTTGCAAAATAATGGAGAAAAATATTTGTAGGCGTAAATGCATTAAAAAAATACATTATATAGGCAGCACATGACTTTCCTACATAAGGCAACAATTACTCTCCCAGCAAAATAATGGTATCCAAGGTATAAGATTTTGGCATTGAATCGCACATTAACATGTTGTACGTGTAATATAAATGTAAGTGTAATAAACGTGTAATAATGTAAGTGTAATAAACGTGTATAAAAGTAAGAAGTGCAAATAATAAGTGTAATCTAAGTGTAAAAATTAAGTGTAAATCTAAATATAAATAATTTCCTGCAAATATTCTGTAAATAAAAGTGTTTAATAAGGAATCAAAATTGCATAATGTACTCATTGATCTCCACACCTATTTATTCATTTATGTTCTCGGCTAAACTGAAAAGTGGAAACACAACGTAATACTTATATATCAAGTAAATCTAACTTGACAATTAGAAATTTTTTGTGCATCAAGTAAGAAAAGTCGTCCATATATTAAGCAATTTTTAACTTCAGAATCTAATTTTTTATTGTATAAAGCTAATTCTAATCAATAGAGTCCTAAAACTGAAAATTCTAATTCTAATAATGTAATTGTATGTCAATAATGTATTATTTTTTTCATTATTTAATCATCTAATATAGGAGTCTAGCACAAATTATCAAAAGTAGTTTATATAGACATTATGGTATACATATTATGATATACATGAAAATACATTTTTTCAGTTTCTCCATATTTCATTCTCTTTGTATCTATTAAATATTAGTAATTTATGTTCGTTCGCGAGACTAATTTATTTTATTTCTCTAATTATTCATTTTCATTAATTTTAAAGACGAGAAAAAGTTCTACTACAATCTATATTATTATACTTTTAAATTTTTAACGATTTCTGAGATACATCTGAGATTAGTATTATTAATTCTGAAGTGCCAATCACACGAGACGAATGCAGATTTTTTCTACAAATGTGTCTAATATGACGATTGGTAAGATATAATTTAAGTATCTAAGTACTATTGAAGGCTTCATGTAGCACTATCAATTTTTAGCTGATACTTTGGTAAATCACTCCCCATTGTTTAAAATAATTGTTTGAGAACATAAATGACTCTAAAATTGTTTATACACTGTTTAGTCAATCTAAAAAGTAAAATTAACTATTCTTTGCTGATACGCATCAAAAACTACTAACAAAATTATTTCAATATTACCCATAGGATGGTGAAAATATTATATTGCTTTACAACATCTATGTATATGAAAGGAAAAGTCCACACTAACTCACTGATTCATCACCACATTCTCCAAACTGATTGTGCTAGAAATCCAAACATTTGCAGGAAATTTCCAAGAAAGTTACGGCTGCACACAAAGGTGTATTTCCGCAACTCACTTCTAAAAAGTTGAAAAGCTGAAATGACCGATCATCGTATCTCGCAACTTCCAAAGCTACGAAACTTCAATTTTACGAATACTCATATATCCCTTACGGATAATTAAAATTGATATTTCCGTAACTTATCATTACACGGGTTGCAAGAGGGGTCGAAGTGAACAAAAGGTATGAAACCAGTATGTTCTGAACCCCTTGAGGTAAAAATGCGAAAATTTTCAGGTTTGTTCATCATGAGTTATAGGTAAACAGTAGAAAAATATATTTTTATAACAGTAAGGAGTGAGAAGGAATGAAATAGAATGGCCAAGCAGCAGGATTGTTATATCTTTCCAACTCCTCCAGATAGGATTTCCAACTCCTCCAGATAGGGTTTCCAACTCCTCCAGATAGGGTTTCCAACTCCTCCAGATAGGATTTTCAACTCCTCCAAAATGTTCTTCGCAGAACATAGGTTATCATAAAAAAGATATTTTTCAATGACATTATACTAAGGAGGTGTTAAGGGGGGGGGGGGGATCACCAGTATACAATATTCCATCGTCTTCGCAACTCCTCTATCTATTAACTTGAAATTTTCAATATATATTCTTCAAAGGTTACAAGTAAACACCAAAGAGCTATATTTCCATAATCCACTCCTAAAACGCCGAGAAAAGGTGGAGTAACCCATTGATATTGCTATTACTGTAACTACTCATATACGCACTCTAGCTAGAAATAGCATATTTTACAGAAATGTTCTTTTAACATGAAAAAGTATTCACTCCATCTGATTCATTTGCCAGTTTCATGAAGTCACTATATTTTTTGTCATATTTGTTCATAATTACACCAATGCATAACTGCATGATATATTTATGCAGTTATAAAACTGGGACAGTTAAAAACTCTTGCTATACAGAACATCAAATCCTTCTCGTTATTTTGGCATTTTGTTCTTTTTACTCTCGTCTTCAGTTTCAGATGATCAAAAATAAAATGAAAATTCCAGCAAGTTTTATTTCTCATTACTGTTTTATGATCAATTAAAATCTATCTCCTCTTACAGGAAGTAATTAACTACAACCTGCTATACATCACTATCGCAAAGTAATTAGTATTTTTGCATGATTCAGAAGTAATTAAAATACTTAAAGGATATAGCTAAGTATTCTTATACAAAATACGACAAATTTAAGTAACTTAACATGTTTGTATTATTTGATATATTTTTGTTTATTTTATACTTAAAAACAAAATTATAATTTTATTACCGATAAAATTAATTCACTGTTTATTTTAACATAGAAATATATCGATATAAATTTTTACTTGTAGCAATAGAGATTAGCTATCCATAGAAATAAGTTGGAAAAATAATTAATTGTTCATTGATATAAAATTTTGCATACATCAGATAGCATGTAAGCTAAATAACATTTTCAGTCAAATATTAGCTATTTTCCCCACGCAAATGAAAAAGATAGATACCAGTTGGAGTGGCATCATATTTTCTAATATTTTGTTTCATGAATAAATGTCACATAAAATGTATTCAATAACTGCAATTGCTTGTTTTCAGTATGATATTATTTAAAACCTTGTTTTGACATAAAAGATACATGGTTTCAATTACTAGTGGTACTGAATAAATGTTTAAATTATTTATAATAATTTCTTCCAGTGATATTTAGTGTTCAAAATGGTGACAGAACTATGTTAACTATAAAGCGCATTAAACTGACACTCTATGGTAATATATCATCTTACTCAAAATTGTATGATAAAAAAATATGTCACTATATGTTACAATCATTCTGTATGTTATAGTTATGTATTTCTGAAAGTTTGTTTGGTATAACGAAAAGTTATTGTTTGATTTGCAATATCATAAAGAATCGAAACCTTGACATCATGCAGCAACACCCCACCAAAGGTCTGAAACTATGGCTAAAAAGAAACGGAAATAGATAACTAAGATAATGAAGGTATTACTGGATGTTATGAAGCATAACATAATGTTTACACATTGTGCAATGAATATCCATGCTCACCGGGCTCGACCCATGAAGAAAGGGGGGGAGTAATTACTCAATGTAGGTAATGTGGTCGGTAAATGTAACTGCTAGCACGATGTCTCCTCACAGACACTATGAAGCAATCAGTTCGGCGCCAAGGTTTGAATAACACAA
Source organism: Amaurobius ferox (assembly GCA_951213105.1). Taxonomy (NCBI): domain Eukaryota; kingdom Metazoa; phylum Arthropoda; class Arachnida; order Araneae; family Amaurobiidae; genus Amaurobius; species Amaurobius ferox. Next base: position 46,729,653 of record OX578141.1, on the reverse strand, counting down.
GACAGAAGTTGTAAATCTTCAGATAAGAGATGTCGTAGTAAATGTCTAAATTGAAACGACAAATATCTTGAAAATTATGGCCCCTGTCAAATGTTTAGTCACTACGGGACTCGGACTAGATCTCCCGGCTCCTGGGAACCCGCAGGTCATCGAATTTTATTAGAAAGCATATAAAATGAGTGTCATTCCGCAATCCAATAAATTGTTCGGAAATTCGTACCACCCGTTTTCAAGCACAACTGATGTAACAAATGAGCAGACGAGGAAACTTTCGGCCCTATTTTGTTCCACCCTCTATAAAATGTGAAGGACTCAATTTTAGAAAGCTTAGTTAGACTCCACTTTGATCTCTGAAGAGAAAAGGTCTCTAAATGTGTATAAGTACTTGATCGAAGCCCGATCCAAAACACATTTCGACACATATTTGAGAACCAGTTTGGGAACCCAGAGTGTCATATGTTTCCTCGCCTATCCCGGACCCCTAACCATGTGAAACTTTGGACGTTCCTTTTACATGGATAAGCCAATCAAGCCAGCGGCCTGGAGATATTGTGTTTTGAAATGCAATTGTAATGCTAATATATATATATATATATATATTAATCTAACTGTAATTTTATTATAAATTTTGAGCTTTGGAAAATTCCCTTACTAGATCAGCTTGAGATTCAGATTAATGATAATAAAAATTAACAACCGTAATATCTCAGTACACCCCGAGGTCAGGTTAGATACCTTTAAGTGTATAATGTTTGTGTATTATTAGTGTGTTTCATAATTTATGTGTATAATAGAAGTGGTAGTGGTCACATAATCGACTGGTTTTCTGTATCCTCGCCATGTACTTGATATTTTTAGATTTCACGTATACGATTACTAAGTCAACTGGGGGATACTATTGGTAAGTTTTAGTATTGTATTTATGTGAATTTTACCTCTCCACACTGGAGGCAGTGGGTAAGCTTTAATAATTTACTTAATTATCGTTTTTTATTTAATACATTATAATATATAGAGATTAACATTATTTTCAATATCATTGAATATTATTTTGCATAGCAATACCTCAATGTAATAAAAGCTTGTTTCTGGTTCAGTTTTTCAGCAAAAGTCTCAGCGGATATATTAAAGTAAAAGGAGCATCGTTCCTGCGGAGAAATTATGTTAAAAGTTCAAAATATGCATAATTCTATAACATACGTAAATTTCAATTTCTACACAATAGACACATGAAAAAAATTATTATTTCATTAAAAACGAGAGTATATATATATATGTATATATATATATATATATATATATATAATTCTGTTCACAACGAACGCAAATTTCTAATTTCAAATATCTCTTTCGTTCGTTTAAAACTTATAATATTGTGAAAAATACAAATATTTTTAAAGCAATTGCTTTTTCCAATAAACCTAAAAAGAAATTTTTATAATGTAACATTTTAGTTTAAAAGACTGGAGGAAATTATTGGTAGATAAAATTTTAAATAGAATAACTATGTACTAATTTTAAATTAGTATTTTGAATTTTTTATATATTATTAAATCTTATAAGCAGCGTACTTGTGAAAACATAATTAAATGAAATTCTGCAAATTATTACGAGTGAAAAGAGGATACGAAATTTCCTCATCATATATAAATTTAATTATATTCACTTGATGTTTGAAACTAATTAATTATCTTTGCAAATTAAATGTAAAGTTCATTTTAGCAAAAACTCTAATTCTATATGATGCAATTATACCTTATTTATCGCATCAAAGTTTTAACTATTATGTTTTTAATTAACATGATGCAAAAACAAACGAAAAAAACGATCTTGCTATAAAAGTTCATTTTCATCATAATAAGATTCAATTTCCCCCCAGCTGGAAACTTTTATCTATTTCTGAAGCTATGTACAATGCAGCAATTCTTCAATTATCTTTCTATGCAGATTTTATTTTCTTATTCATTGAAGCTCACACATTTTAAAATGAAATATATCCTTGCGATTTTATTAAGTCTCTTACACTCTGTCTAAACTTATTATTTTCTAATAAGAAATAAATCGAAAAAGTATAAAAAATAACGTAATGTTACAAATATTTTTTATATATATATATATATATATATAATCAAAACATCCTCGGTAACAAACATTATACCGTAAACTGATCAAAAAAGATATAAGTTTGTAAATTATTTAACTAGATCCCAAGGCTCATTATTAAAATAAAATAATTATTGCTGTAAGAGTAATTTATAAAAACCTAATTTTTTTATTTGTTCATAGTCCGTGAAATTTTTTTTTTAATCTACGTATCTAATAAGGATGTTTGGCGAAATAATTTGGAAAAATATTGTTTGATACTTTGTTACGCGAAAGGAAGTAAAGCTTATTAAATTAGGTATTATCAGTTTCTTATCTGATTAGATGCGTCAAAATTGAGTAATTTATTATAATGAAACGCTGGCTTAAGTATGATGAAGGTGAAAAGTTGTTGCAACAACTCATAAAATTGTCACATTTGAAAATTAAACATATTTGTAACTTTCTATTTAATTTATAAAATTTGATACGCGTCTGAAACATTATTTTTATCTTGAGCTCTAAAAATACTAATTCTCTTCTCAATTTAGTCAAATAATTGAGTTATTGTTATGAACATTTTACAAAATATTATTATATTTTCCTAGAAGAAAAATATTTAAATGTTGAACAAAAAAGAAACATTCAGGCATTTCTTAATATTTTATGCATTAAATACAATGGTTGATTCGTGGATTTGAATTTTATTGCCCGCGATTCAAAAGCATATAATGCGCCAAACACATGGTATTAGAAACATATGGCATTAAATACAAAATATACATCTATACTATTGTGGCGGGGTCAGCTCTTGCAGTACTCTCTACTACGAATGACATTCCCGATACTCTCGGGCCCGAAGAAGTATTTTGGCTCAATGGCTATAGCACGGGTCTACAATGTTCTTGGTTCCAAGTTCGAACCTCTCCCCCACCAAAGGAATTTGTGGTCACTCGCACTATTAAAACGTTCCTGTACATGTATGCATGTAACTGCTATTTCGAAGCCCCTACCTGGCCTAGAAGCTCATGGTTTTTTAACCGTATCTACAGAACCGGATATGAGCCCAAAATTTCGAAAACTCGAAAAATGTTGTAGATTTTTAAATATGGTTGTAATAATCTCTCCAAAATGAAAGTAAAAGTGGGGTCCGGTAAACAAATATTTCCTATTACAAAAATGAGAATAGAATTTCAATGTTTAGTCTGAACAAGACTTTGGAGCAAAAGAAGATCTAAATAAATCCATATTTCAGAAACAGTTACTGGCTCCCATTTGTGGTTTCCACTAGCTTACACACGCATTTACGAAATACTGTCTCTGATAAAATTTAGTTTCTAGAACTACTACTACCATCTAGTGGAAAAGATTTTAAACACAGTTAATATCTCATAAAAAATCAGTTGGCGTGTCATTTCCGTCAAACACACAGGAGTCTCTTCTTTCAAAGTGCATGACGAGTCTAACTCGTCAACCACGTTTATCGGTGACGCAATGCATAACGAGTTGAACTCGTCAACAACTCTTAAAGGGTTAACAGTATAAAACGTTTGGAGTTTAGACCTAAACAAAACACACCAGAGAAAGTAACTAAATATTTCGTTTTACATTTTATTAATTTTGCTTCTTTAATTAATATAGGCAGATGATTTTTGTGTAGATGTTGAGTTTTATTTGTCTGGTCTGTGCTGTATAACTATGTAAAAGAGTTGTTTAAAATGTTTCTGCATTAAAGCAGATTTATTAAAATAATGGTTGTATTATGTATATTAGTATTATTTTTCGAATTGGTTTGCATTCAGTGCTTGTAAATTATCAGTATACCGCAATTAATGATAACTACTTAAAACGCATGTTGTGAAATTTTGCTTATTATTAAAATAAAGCGGCTGTATTTGTAATCTTAAACTTTGGGAATTTATTTTGAAAATAATGTACGAGTGCAAAATTAAAATTATTGCGTTAGAAAGTTAGCGTTACGCATATTGTTTTTAAATATTGAATTTAACGATCCAAATTTCCTAATGTTAAAAAAATAAAGAAAGAAAAGTATATAACCAAAAATGTTAAATAACCATATTATATTCACTTTTTTATCAGAAAATGAATGGCAGTCATTTTAAACGCTAGCAAGAACCGTTGAAATATTGCTTTATGAATAAATGTATCAGAATAATTATTTGAAATTATTAAAAGTATACATTTTTTACACAAGCCTATTATGTGACAATTTTATCAAAATCAATATCATTTCGTTAGTCTGAAAATACATATTTTGTACAAATTTTGCATTTTGATGCCTACAAATTTGCCAATTTTCCTTTATCATATGATTTTTATAAGATGTCAATGGTATTTTCGTGTGAATGTAAGTGTGCATAAATAAGTATTTTGACTAATGAAGTTACCAAATTTCAGTTTACGTGATGATAGTTCAATCCCCAAAATGGTGTATAAGTTTATCTATTTATATATAGGGTGTCCCATAGAATGTAAACAGAGGAAGATGTTTTTAACCGTTGGTTGTAGACCCATAGTTCCAATTGCAAAAATGCTTTAAATAAGGTAGGACGTAATGAACTAGTAATTTAAATGATGTACTATATTTCTGTAGAAAGTTGACAAAATTAACTTTTTATACAGCCCCTCTATCGAAAAAAATTACATTACAAAAATGTTACCCATACCGTATTTAGTTTAACTGAAAATAAATTTGGCTGTAATACGATCAAATATGACATAGTTATCACTAATTAATATTTTCATTGGGAAATAAGGAGACATCCACAAATCAACTTCGATCGCAAATAGTTATTAAAACTTTTACCACTTCTTCAAATTTATTTTATGCAGATAAAGCTATTATGTCATTATTATGTAGATTCACAGTTAATATTCATTGTTTGTATTCAGTTTGTAAACATTCAAGTAACTCTGCTACATAACTAGCAATGAATGATGGCACTGTTCAGTAATGCAGAATCAGTGAGATGGTTTTGATTTACGGCGAATACAACCGATCTCCTACAGGTACAGTGAGGGAATACTATCGTCGTTTCCGTAAAGCCGGCATCCGTCTAAAGTTTTCATTCTACGGCTGGTATGTCGATTGCAATCAGCAGATTCGTTTCATCGTCTATGTGGCTCAAACAGACAACGAATACTAACGGAAAATGATGAAAAATATATTTCTCGTCCTATCAATATGCGAGTGTTCGGGCTGTAAGTAATGGACAACATCTTCCTTAGTCTACCCAAACCCGCCATCTGCTGTACCCCATGCAAGTATTCTTACAGATTCGTCTGTAAGGGCTCTCATTCCTGTGGAAAAAGTACAGTGACAAAAATGTGTTAGAAACTTATATTGAGTCTACTGAAAACAGTGGTTTTAAATTATCCTAGTTGATTTCAAAACTTAAAAGGCATGCTTATTTTTCTATAGATTTTGTCTGTAAAACATCTGACAGAACGCCAAAGTCACAGTGATCTGTTTTAGTTACATTATTTAAGTGTTAAAATAACTTTTAACCAGTATCGTCTGCCTGTCTTTAATAGTTTCGAAAACAAAACATGAAAAAATTATTTTAAAATCACACTAAAGGATTTCTGCGCATCAATTCAATATATGCGAATGTCCCCTGAATTCATGAATTTTGATGATTAAAAGAGTATCGAAAAGTTATGAGAAAGTGGTGTAAGTCAGGATTTTCGACAATTTATTTCGTCCTAAATTTAAACTTTTAAGAACCAAATTTTTCTTTTATTTGACTAAATGAAGTATTGACAACATTTTATAATTTAACTTTTTTGATGAAGGGTCTGTATAAAAAGTTAATTTTGTTAACTTTATACAAAACTATGGTACCGCATTTAATTACTATTTAATTACTATTCCTGTCTCTTACTACTTCCTACTTTATTTAGAGCATTTTTGCAATTGGAACTATGGGTCTACAACCAACGGTTCAAAAATTTATTTTCTGTGGAACACCCTGTTGAAGTCAGACTCATCCGAAGACATAGAGCATCCATTTGGACGGCCGGATGGAACACCCTGTATACCTCTGGTGATTTTGTGTAAAATGACTAGAAGGTTGCCATAGTAAAAGATACATCTTTCAATTTGAATTTAATGAATAAGCAATGCCTTTTATGGAAGTATAAGAAACATAATTAGAAATTTGAATTTTATAAATAGACTGATGGGAACTGATGTTATTTGTTGCCTTCACAGTTGTATTTAATATTCCGCTTAGTACATACTCCTTTTTTGAGCTGATGAATGAGGCTAATTTCTAAAATTTCAGCAAACTTTCTAAATATTTTGCGAAAACCCTTCCAGGATATTTTTATCTCAGAAAATATGAAGAATGTTTTTTAACAGAATGCATGAAATCTAATAATATTGAAAGTTGTTAGAGTGCAAGAAATCTAAATATTTTGCATTTTTTAATAGCATGCATTAAATTAAATAATTTTACATGTTTTTAACAGATTGGATGAAATTTAAAATTGCTCTTGTTTTTAACAGCTTGCATGAATGCAAGTTTTGTATGTTATTAAAAGTGAGCATGAAATCTAACAAATTTATATTTTTTTATCAGAGTGCATGGAATCAAACACTTTTTAAACATGTACATGAAAATAACATGATTGCTAAAATCTCAGCAAGTTTTCTAGATTTTTTGCAGAAAACCTTAAAGGATATTATCTCATAGAATATAAAGCAAGTGTATTTTATGTACAGTATGGTATGTAAGTAGTTGCATGTAATAATTTTAGCAACTTGATATTCTGCATGTGCATAATTTAGATTAAGGTGCAGCTTAAGAAGTAAAATAACATGTTTTTAATCGATTGCATAATTTCTAACAATTTTACATGTTTTGGGAAAGTAATTAACAGAAGTAAATGTTTTTAACATAATGCATGAAATCTAACAATATTGAAAGTTGTTAGCAGAGTGCAGAAAATCTAAATATTTGCATATTTTAATAGAATGTATGAAATAATATAATTTTGCATGTTTTTAATAAAGTATATGAAACGCAAGTTATGTATGTTTTTAACGTAGTACATAAATCTAACAATTTTGCATCCTTTTAACAGAGTACATGGAATCAAATAATTTTATGCCTGGTCTGGTACATAAAAATAACAAAATAATTTAAATTTCTAAAATTTCAGCAAACTTTCTAGTTCTTTTGCAAAAAAAACCTTCAAGGATATTGTTAGATCAGAGAATGTAAAGAATGTGTTTCTGTACAGTGTGGCATACAAATATGTAGTTGCATGTAATAACTTTTGCAACTTGATAATAAGCATATATATAATTTAGATTAAGGTGCAGCTCAAAAGTGAAATGGCATATTTTTAATAGATTGTATGGATTCTAACATTTTTACATGCATTGGGAAAATATTTAGCAGTACTGCATGCTTTCTAACAAGAGTGCATATTTTTTGTTGATTTGAATGTGCAACCCTGCAATTATTTCATGAAATTATTATTCTATGTACCCTTTCTCTGCATCTGTTTATTTCAGTTCAATGTTTGGATTGTATAATGGGATTTCTAAAGTATATGGTACGCTTTTCATGCAAAGCTAAATAACCACTAGAGAGTTATGCTGCTTATAAAATGTCAGCGATCTTTCTAGTGTTTTTCTGGCTGAAAATCTTCAAGGATATTTTTCTCATCTCACAGAATTGAAGAATGTGTTTTATGTACAGTGCGGCACGTAAGTATGTAGTTGTAAGCAATAATTTTAGTATCTTCATATTTCGATTATGTATAATTTAGAGTAAGGTGAAGCTCAAGAAGTGAAATAACATGTTTTTAATAGATTGCATAAATTCTAATAATTTTACATGTTTTCTAACAAGAGTGCATATTGTTTGTTGATTTGAATGTGTAACCCTGCAATTATTTCATGAAATGAGTATTGTTCTACATACCCTTTCTGTGTATCTTTTAATTTCAGTTTAACGTTTGGATTGTACAATGGGATTTCTAAAGTACATGGTATGGTTTCTTCATACAAAGCTAAATAATCACTGGAAAGTTATGCTGCTAATAAAATGTCAGCAATCTTTCAAGTGTTTTTTTGGCTGAAAATCGTCAAGGATATTTTTGTCATCTCACAGAATTGAAGAAATTGTTTTTATGTACAGTGTGGTACGTAAGTATGTAGTTGCATGTAATAATTTTAGTATCTTGATATTTTGCATATGTATAATTTAGATTCAGATGGAACTTAAGAAGTGAAATAGCATGTTTTTAATAGATTACATGAATTCTAACAATTTTGCATGTTTTGGGAAAATAGTTAACAGAACTGCATGTTTTCTAACAAGATTGCATATTGTTTGTTGATATGAATGTTCAACTCTACAATTATTTCATGAATTGAGTATTATTCTACATACTCTTTTTGTGTATTTTTTACTTTCAGTTTAACGTTTGGATTGTACAATGGGATTTCTAAAGTATATGGTACGGTTTCTTCATACAAAGCTAAATAATCACTAGAGAGTTATGCTGCTTATAAAATGTCAGCAATCAATCAGTGGTTTTCTGGCTGAAAACCTTCAAGGATATTTTCCTCATCTCACAGAATTAAAGAATGTTGTTGTTGAGACCCAGACCGTCCGACCTGCCAGAAAGAATTAAAGAATGTGTGATTTTTGTACATTGTGGCATGTAAGTAGTTCCATGTAATAATTTTAGTATCTTGATGCTTAGCATCTGTATAATTTAGATTATGGTGTGACTGAAGAAATGGAATAGCATATTTTTAACAGTGTGGAAAATTTGCTTTATTTGAAAAAATGCGTTTTTCAGATCTTGTACACAATAAAGTTTGTGACCCGCTACGGCATGTAAACTGTTGTTGATACTTAGCAGTATGATTTTGAATTGCTCCGTTTGTTGATTTAATAGCCGATAGTCACAGGCCCCCCTGTGTTTTGTTTACTCCAAATTATCTGTTTTGAACTGAGCATGTGCACGAACAATACCGGAAAGCAGTTGGAAATAGTGTTACTTTTCATAATCCCACCCTCTAGTAGTTCCCGCTATTTTTTCTGTGCATATTGCCTTGCCTTGTATGGTAGATTATATGACTTTGTTTGGGTGGCATAATTATGAATTAATTTGAATTCTGGTACAATTTCCTCTGTCACTCCTAATGTTTTATACGATTTTTTAAAATATATTGTAGTTGCTCATTAACATATCTGTCACTGCTTTCTTTTGTTGAGTTGGTACATGATCTAAGTCAAAATCTGTGGGTCCTAATTCTTCTTTCCTTAATTGTTGTAAATATTGTGTAACAGTATTGTTCATATGCTGTTTTATATCCTTTTCATAATGTTGATTCTGTCAATTTAATTTGAAATCTCGTCTCTATCATTCCGAATTTCATACCTTTCCTGATAGTCATTTCTTGTGATGTGTTGTATATGATTGTGGCAATCGTATTTTCATTGTCTACAACATATATGGTTTCAGTGGATGGATCAGATTTTAGATTTATTTCTGATGGGTACCACAACAACTTCGATGCCGCGTGCTGTTGGCACATTTCGAGCGCAGTAGCCCGGTGGTTTGCGCGCTGTATTTGCACGCTGCCACAACTGCCGCCGTGTTCATACGGAGTACGATCATGTTAAACATGTGGGTCCGTAAGTCCTTCCGAGAAGTTGGTGGTAGGGGAAGGAGGGTACGCTCCCTGTGGATTCCTCCCCACTGGGTTCCGGTCTAAATTGGGTGGCACTTTCCGGCCGTCCAAATGGTTGCCTTACACCTTTCTGGTAGGTCGGACGGTCTGGATCTCAAACACAACTTCGATGTTTAGTTCAATTTCTTCTGAAAATTTTTATTCTACTATTTTGGATTCGCTGGGTGATATCGTGGTTTGACTTACAGATTTAGCAATGATGTCACTTATCTTGTACCTACGTTCTTTCTCTGTTTTGTTGTTGATTGAAGTGCTTGTATGAACATTTAACTCAATGCTTTTCATTTAAAATCCTCAATTTAGAATTTTTTAAATCCAATACAATTTGATTTTTTTTAGAAAGTCGTATCCTAATAAAAGGGTGTAGTTTGCATTCCATTTGTTTTGTGTTATGAAAAATACTTTTCTGACAAATTTGTCTTCAATATTATATCATATTTCTGCTGCTGGTGAGAAAGGAATAGAATGTTTGTTCAATGTATCTATCTTGACTTGTATGGAATGTAGTTAATTTTAGTTTTATCCTTTATTTTAGTAGTTCATTCAAGCGATATCAGGGAAATGCTGGTACCTGAATCTATGAGCGCGAAGGCCTTAACATCTTTAAATATTACTTTTAATTACTGGTAAATTCCTGTTTCCACTATCAGCACACGATAAGGTCATTTGAAACTTTTCTGAATAATTTTACTCTCCGTTTTCCTGATTTTGTGTGTGCTGCCTTTGCTTTTTAAATTTTAGCTCATTTTGATATTTTTTAACATATTTCTTCCTTTGCATACTCTGAAAGTTTTTACTTATTTTTATAATTAGGTTAACTTTGATTTTGTTGATCATAATTTGAGTTTTGATACATTCTTAATTCCTACTTTGGGGGTGAGGCTCTCAAATGTGATTTATCATGATTATATCCTTTCCATTTTTTCCATTTATTTTCATAACGTTTCATTAGTTTTAATTTACATCTCTTTTATTATGATATTGATTGTTGAATCCTGAATTTTGTTTGTTGAAGTATCTTTTCTCCCTCGCGCGGTTCACAGTAATTTTTGACGTAGAATGTTTGTTTGTGTTCCAATATTGCTCTTTCTTCGGGCAATAAAATTTAGACTAATTTCCCCTGAATTCCTTTCCTTCTGCTCTTGTATATTCATAATGCTTTTGTCTGCCAGATTTTTGAGTATATCAAAATTTTGTTTAATTTTCTCATCTTGTAGTGATGTGTCCCTTTCCGCAGATATGGCATGTTATTCTCTCGTACTATATTTGCCTTACGTATTTCAGTTTGCATTTTGTCTAATCTCTAGTTTTTAAATTACTAATTTCCTCATATAATTTTTTTATTATTATTGATTTCTCTAATTGGTTTTACAAAACAGTTTGCACTTTCATTGAGGTTTCTTGGCCATTCATACTGTCGATGTCTACATCTTCACCATTCAGCGTTATCTCAATTCCATTCGCGATTGTTTTTTCTTTTTGGAAAGTTTTAGGAGGTTGTTTTCGTACTTTTAATCTGATACCTGTTTTCAAAGTTTCCAGAAATTTTGTCAATTCTATTTTATCAATGAATTATTTTACCTTCCTTGTCATTGGTAACCATTGATTGCAATGAAAATTGTCGTTGTTTGATTACTCTAAATATTTTATTACGGTTGTTTCGTCTTCTTTTGCTGAATCTTTTGTATTTTGTCTATTTTTTGTGAATCTATCTTAGTTTCCTGAAATAGTGTTATGTTTCCAAATTTCGCTATCAATAAAGATTTGAATTTCAATAAAGATTTGAATTTCAATAAAGATTTGAAGTGTTTTTCATTTCGCGCCTCTTTATTTTTCACAATGAAATATAGCGCTGTATCAAAGAGCCTAATTTTAATTATATCATTTTTTTTCTTCTTCTCATTTTTCTAACTTCGCTATTTCTTCAAATCTCTCGAGGCAAAAGACGACATCTCTATCCTTCCTACCCAAATATATTATAGCAGTGGGTCATGTTTCCATCCATATACGTTTCTATTTTTTAATTTTTTAATAACCTTAATACTGGCATTTTTTTATCTAAAATATTTCCCTATCTTACTTCTCAGGGTCGTTGACATCAATTGTAGAAATAAATTCTCAATCTATAAATAAAACATGCAAAAATACGTGAATGCACTTTCCATTTTAATATAAACCTCTTTCTCCTGTTATAATAATAATTAATAATTTATATTTGTTTGAAATTATTTTAGACATGCTGTAACACTTTCTCTATAAAATTATGGAAAAAATGCTTTGACTGTAGCAGTTATTATTACGGTATTTTTATTTATTACATAAATTAGCTTCAATTAGCTTTTCGCAATTTGACATATTATACATATTTCTAACACAAATATTATATTATTAATCAATACTTTTGTTTTGTTAATGTATAAGTTACTACAGCCTTCGGGTCTGTCGAGTGGTCTGGGTTTTTCACACTATGAATGCCTTCTCCCGGCCCCACATCTCGCTGCTGCAAACCTCTGGGTCGGCCGTGTGGTCTGGGTCTTCAACACTATGAATGCAGTCCAAACAGCTGCTCATGTCCTCGGATGAGTCGGACGGTCTGGATCTTCAACATTATGAATGCCCCTAGGTTTTCGCATCTTTGCATCAGAAATGTTTGTCCTATTGGACAAACGAACACATATCCAGGCACACATCACCAAAATTAGTCAACAAGTCATATTTCATATTTTTTTTTTACCATTGATAGGAGGAGGGTGATCACACACTTACCCCCTTGCACTGATTGATCAGTTCATAAATTAAAAATATTATTATATTTTTAATATTTTTATAAAAATATAATAATATTTTTAATTTATGAAAGGTTGAATAATATATATTAATGTAATTAAATATAATAATATTAATATAATTAAAATTTTAATAATATAATTAAAAATATAATAATATTTTTATTATAAACGGTTGATAAGTTAAATACGGTTGATAAATTAAAAAAGAAGATTGTTATGTGAACTGACTGACTCAGTTGTCATGTTGTTTATCTCCAGTTCCAGAAGTTGTGGGTTCGAGTACATCCACGCACTTTGAATATAGCCAGAGGGGTTGTTTTGGTATCTGTACTTTTTCTGATTAGTATCTCAATTAAGTTTAAATAGAATAATTAAGGTCTTCGATACATGGACTGGCTGGTTCAGTGGTCATGTTGTCTGTTTCCAATGCCAGAAGCTGTGAGTTTGAGTACAGAACATGGTGTAATTTTGCTATCTGTTCTTTTTCTTAGTAGTCTATCCGTTAAGTTTAAATAGAATAATTAGGTTCTATAGTATATGAGCTAATTAGCGGAGTGGTCATGTTGTCTGTTTCCAATTCCGGAAGTAGTAGGTTCGAGTCCATCCACTCACAATGAGTATAGCGAGTGGAGTTGTTTGGTAACTGTTCTTTTTCGGATCAGTCTCTTCGCTAAATATAAATAAATTAAAACGGAACTTTGTAACATGAGCTCACTTGCTCAGTAGTCATGTTGTCTGTTTCCAAATCTAGAAGTTGTGGGTTCTAGTCCATCCACTCCTGTTGAGGTAGAGAGAAGTGTCGTTTTGGCATCTGTTCTTTTCTAATTAGGTTATCCGTTAAGTATAAATAGAATAATTAGGTTCTTCGGTATGTGAGCTGGCTGGCTCAGTGGTCATGTTGTCTTTTTAAAATTCCAGACGGTGTGGGTTCGAGTCCATACATGCGCATTGCATATAGTGAGTGGAATTATTTTGCTATCTGGTCCCTTTTCTCATTAGTCTCTCCGTTAAATTTAAATAGTATAATTTGAATCCTTTGAATGTGACCTGGATGGCTTAGTGGGCATGTTGTCTGTTTCCAATTCCAAAACTTCTGGGTTCAAGTCCATTAACTTGCGTTAGGTATAGCAAGTGGAATCGTTTTGGTATCTTCTCTTTTTCTAATTAGTCTCTCCGTTATGTTTAAATAGAATAATTAGGGTGTTTGTTGTAATAACTGGCTCGTGCAGTGGTCTTGTTGTCTGTTTCCACCTAAAATGTCCATTCACTGGCATTGAGTGAAGTCGTTGTGATATCTGTCCTTTTTCTGATCAGTCGCTTCGTTAAATTTAAATAAATTAAAAAGAAACTTTGGCGTGTGAGCTGGCTGGCTCAGTGGTCATGTTGTCTGTTTCCAATTCCAGTAATTGTGGGTTCGAGCTCATCCACTCGCATTGAGTATAGCAATTGGAGTCGCTACGGTATCTGTTCTTTTTCTGATTAGTCTTTTCGTTAAGTTTAAATAGAATAATTAGTACCATTCTAATATGAGCTGGATGGCCCAGTGGTCATGTTGTCTTTTTCCAATTCCAAAGGTTCTGAGTTCGAGTCCATCCAACTGCGTTTAAACATTTTGGCATTTGTGTTATTCTTAACAACACATTGAGAAGAATATTGTTACATGGCATTAATAAAATGTATTTCATTATTATTACTTCACCGGAAGTGACGTCACAGGAAATGGCGTACCGGAAGCGACGTACCGGAAGTGACGGTACCGGAAATGACGTATCGGAAGTGACGTCACAGGAAATGGCGCACCGGAAGTGACGTACCGGAAGTGACGTCACTTCCGGTACGTCATTCCTGCAGTTAAAAGGAAGAAAAAGAGATGCAATGTTTCCAAAAATGCACAAAATTTCAAGACTTCGTTAACAGATGTCACGTGGTGCAAAACAAACCCTGCACGAACTTTGGACGAGGAAGGGTGGGAGAGCAACACCGAAGCCAGCGGGCCCGAAGAGAAACCCCACCAGCAACGGTGGAGCTCAACCACCGCTCGTCCTCCATCTCGTGCAGATAAATTAGTAAGAAATATAAGAAAGTTAAGAAAAGACGACAGATCTAAATAAGAACCCCCAATTAATCTTCCCTCTCGCCCACATTTAATCCCGCCGGAAAGCGCTAACACTCTCTAACACTGCAATCTAACCCTTTTTGTCCAGCGGGAACAGAACCCCGGACCTACAGCCCCGCAACTTGACGCCCCAAGCCTCTCGGCCAAGAGGGCGTCGACCAAGAGTTCTTATTCAGTATATTTAAGTTTTACATTTTAATATGTCGTTTAAATAATCTGAAAAAAATCCGAGGACAGAACCCTCCACAAAAACGTTCACTTCACACCGTTACAACGGCACTCTACCGTTGTGCTACGAATGGCGTTGAAATTTTGTTTTATTTTAACTATATAAAGTTTTCCCTAGACTGGCGATTAGAAAAGATCTATGGAAGCACTCACAAAATCTATAATCCTGACAACATCGTTTATTTATCATTTAAAACTGCAATCGAAAAATACTGCTTTTGACGCGAGGACACAACTCGCGATCAGCAGATCCGCTCTCCAACGCGTTAACCACTAGACGGATTAAACCACAAAGTAAGCCTGAAACTATAAACTATTTAAGTTTTCATTGTGAAAAAATAAAAAAAAAAGCCAAGAAGCCATTGAATGCTATATTTTAATTTAGAATTATATAAAGAGGATAAAATCAGATGTTATTTTCAATTTTCATTATATTTTATAATAGAAAATTTCAAAGATTACATCTGATTTTGACCTCATATATAAAATTCTAAATTGAAATTTAGCATTCAAGGACTTCCTGGCTTCTTTTTTTCCCCCTTTCTCAATGATGAGCAATATGCACACGGGAAAAGATCAATAATCATCTAACATGAACCAAATTCGCTAAATATAAATAAATTAAAACGGAGCTTTGTAACATGAGCTCACTTGCTCAGTAGTCATGTTGTCTGTTTCCAAATCTAGAAGTTATGGGTTCTAGTCCATCCACTCCCGTTGAGGTAGAGAGAAGTGTCGTTTTGGTATCTGTTCTTTTCCAATTAGGTTATCCGTTAAGTATAAATAGAATAATTAGGTTCTTCGGTATGTGAGTTGGCTGGCTCAGTGGTCATGTTGTCTTTTTAAAATTCCAGACGTTGTGGGTTCGAGTCCATACATGCGCATTGCATATAGTGAGTGGAATTATTTTGCTATCTGGTCCCTTTTCTCATTAGTCTCTCCGTTAAATTTAAATAGTATAATTTGAATCCTTTGAATGTGACCTGGATGGCTTAGTGGGCATGTTGTCTGTTTCCAATTCCAAAACTTCTGGGTTCAAGTCCATTAAGTTGCGTTAAGTATAGCAAGTGGAATCGTTTTGGTATCTTCTCTTTTTCTAATTAGTCTCTCCGTTATGTTTAAATAGAATAATTAGGGTGTTTGTTGTATTAACTGGCTGATGCAGTGGTCTTGTTGTCTGTTTCCACCTAAAATGTCCATTCACTGGCATTGAGTGAAGTCGTTGTGATATCTGTCCTTTTTCTGATCAGTCGCTTCGTTAAATTTAAATAAATTAAAAAGAAACTTTGGCGTGTGAGCTGGCTGGCTCAGTGGTCATGTTGTCTGTTTCCAATTCCAGTAATTGTGGGTTCGAGCTCATCCACTCGCATTGAGTATAGCAATTGGAGTCGCTACGGTATCTGTTCTTTTTCTGATTAGTCTTTTCGTTAAGTTTAAATAGAATAATTAGTACCATTCTAATATGAGCTGGATGGCCCAGTGGTCATGTTGTCTTTTTCCAATTCCAAAGGTTCTGAGTTCGAGTCCATCCAACTGCGTTTAAACATTTTGGCATTTGTGTTATTCTTAACAACACATTGAGATGAATATTGTTACATGGCATTAATAAAATGTATTTCATTATTATTACTTCACCGGAAGTGACGCCACAGGAAATGGCGTACCGGAAGTGACGTACCGGAAGTGACGGCACAGGAAATGACGTAACGGAAGTGACGGCACAGGAAATGACGCACCGGAAGTTACGTCACTTCCGGTACGTCATTCCTACAGTTAAAAGGAAGAAAAAGAGATGCAATGTTTCCAAAAATGCACAAAATTTCAAGACTTCGTTAACAGATGTCACGTGGTGCAAAACAAACCCTGCACGAACTTTGGACGAGGAAGGGTGGGAGAGCAACACCGAAGCCAGCGGGCCCGAAGAGAAACCCCACCAGCAACGGTGGAGCTCAACCACCGCTCGTCCTCCATCTCGTGCAGATAAATTAGTAAGAAATATAAGAAAGTTAAGAAAAGACGACAGATCTAAATAAGAACCCCCAATTAATCTTCCCTCTCGCCCACATTTAATCCCGCCGGAAAGCGCTAACACTCTCTAACACTGCAATCTAACCCTTTTTGTCCAGCGGGAACAGAACCCCGGACCTACAGCCCCGCAACTTGACGCCCCAAGCCTCTCGGCCAAGAGGGCGTCGACCAAGAGTTCTTATTCAGTATATTTAAGTTTTACATTTTAATATGTCGTTTAAATAATCTGAAAAAAATCCGAGGGCAGAACCCTCCACAAAAACGTTCTCTTCACACCGTTACAACGGCACTCTACCGTTGTGCTACGAATGGCGTTGAAATTTTGTTTTATTTTAACTATATAAAGTTTTCCCTAGACTGGCGATTAGAAAAAATCTATGGAAGCACTCACAAAATCTATAATCCTGACAACATCGTTTATTTATCATTTAAAACTGCAATCGAAAAATACTGCTTTTGACGCGAGGACACAACTCGCGATCAACAGATCCGCTCTCCAACGCGTTAACCACTAGACGGATTAAACCACAAAGTAAGCCTGAAACTATCAACTATTTAAGTTTTCATTGTGAAAAAATAAAAAAAAAGCCAAGAAGCCATTGAATGCTATATTTTAATTTAGAATTATATAAAGAGGATAAAATCAAATGTTATTTTCAATTTTCATTATATTTTATAATAGAAAATTTCAAAGATTACATCTGCTTTTGACCTCATATATAAAATTCTAAATTGAAATTTAGCATTCAAGGACATCCTGGCTTCTTTTTTTCCCCCTTTCTCAATGATGAGCAATATGCACACGGGAAAAGATCAATAATCATCTAACATGAACCAAAACTAAAATCTATATATTTAAAGCGCACGAATTTCTTGTTATACAATTTCCTAAAATCTATCGAACAGATTTTCAAAATTAATTTTTTGTCTCGAAGCTGATACTTTCCGGATAAGCAAAATATATAAAAATACTTAAAAACCGCAGATTTTTAAATGGTGTGGTGAATACATTCTCCAAATTATTTCATCATTATGGAATGCATGATCGATAGGGTCTATGTGGCATCACAGTCGGAAATGCATTAATTTAGTAACTTAAATTCCGAGGCTCGGAAGTCGCTAAACGCAAACTTTGTAACAGACGGTCCCCGGTTAAGAACTCGAAAGACGGAAATTTACATTTTTTTTTCAAGTAATGTAATAAACATTTTAAATATGAGTCATCTTATATCTATTTTTAGAACACAGTTTATTCTATCTATATTTAAAGCAGGTTTTCATCACTCAGTTTCTGAGGATCTATCAAACCGATATTATTTTTACTTTCTTATAAGTAGTATTGAAAAAGTATTGTTTTCACGATTCCAAGATTTTGATGCCAATACATGTTTTAAGAACTCCTGAATACATTTTGACTATTTTTGGGGGCTACTCGTCTGCCTGTCTGTTTTGTGGTCGATTTCTTGTGTACAACATAGCGGCCACAAATATTAATGGATTTTTACGAAACTTTATCCGGTTTTGTTATCAAAAAATTTAGAACTAGATAGAATATTTTTAAATTCCAGCGAAAACTTCGAAATTTTATGTTTTTTTAATATGGCAGCATAGGACAAAATTTGACGAAATCATACGTAAAAGGGTTTATTTATGTCTCAATAATCACCAGACTTAATAGTTTCAATCATAATTGTGAAAGATCTTCGGGATACACTATTTTTGCTCGTGATGTCATTAGCCCCTCAGGGGGTAAGTTACTCCCCCCGGGGGCCACATTGTTAAGTATGAATTGAAAAAAATTTTCAAAGGTAACACGCTATAATTGAAATCATTTGGACCCACGATACTGATTTTTCAAAATTTTTCTTGTAAAATTTGAAACAAAAGCTATTAAAAAGGGATTCTGGTATGAAAAAGTCGAGTTAAACCACACTTCAGTTAATTTTTACACTTCACAACAAAGTTGAAAAGCGTTTATGGCTTTCTTCATTCTGTTTGTGTGTTTGTCTGTCCGTTATCACGATAACTACCTTAAAAATGACTTAATCAAAATGAAATTTTAGTATGTTGTTCAGACAGCCTGTAGGACCTATGGGAATATAAATGAATAATATCACCCAATTAGTTTTGGATTGAACCCGGGTTGAACCCTATGGGATCTAATTTTTAAACATTTTTAAGCGGATTTAAAATTCACAAATTGCATCGAAAATTGTAGCTAATATTCAAATTATCCCATAAAATATATAAAAGAAATTTCAGCAAAATATATTCAGAAGTTTTTTAAATAAAAATTAAAATATTAATTACACCTCTTATATGAAGCGATCACGTGACCATTATATGAAGAGATCACGTGAACCACTTTAAAATGAAATATGGCATCCATCTTGTCTCAAAATCGTGATTTTTAAAGTTATTTTTAATTCATATTGAGTGTTGTATCCGTCCTAAAACCGCTTTATTTTTTCTTAAATTTTGTGCATCTACATACTGAAACAACGCAATTACAATATATTTGAGTTTAAATGATCATCCAAATTTGATTATTTCTACAACGAAGCCTATTTTTCACTTATGTAAAATGTAAACAGCAAAATATGTAGAATGAGTTGTATAAGAATTGCTGAATTTCTTTAACTCAAAATTATTTAGCTCATGGGGTCTGCATATCTGATATGAATGAAATATTCATTGATTTTACAGAGAGAAGAACGATTTTTTTCGAAGTTTTAAGCATAGAGTTTAATTACTTGTAGCTCCATGGTCTTAAGTTTTTAAATAAAATAAATTATTATAGTATTGTAATGAATGAAACGCTGCTTTTATAGAGAGAGTCAGACCTGTTATCTTTTCTATGACGTGATTGGAATGAATTGCAGTTGTTTTCGATGAAGTTTTCAAATATACTAAATTATTGTAGTATTATGATATTTTTAAAATTATTACCGAGGAATATATCGCATTTCAGAGATGTTTAAACCAGGCAATTTATGTTTCAATGCCGTCATTTGATTGAAGTTCCTTTTTTTCGATGAAGGTTTAAGTTTTCAAATATAATAAATTAATGTATTATTGTGATAATTTTTAAAATATTACCGAGGGATGTATTGCATATTAGAGATGTTTAAATAAAATGCATTGAAGTTGGAAAGTGCTTCATAATCAATGCTTTAAGCATGATTGATCTTTCTTGTTTTATTCAACATCTGATATTTTCTGTATGAGTTAAAGGTCAATAATATATATTTTTCGAAGAGTACAGGCAGGAGCAATTTTCATGCTTTCACGGTACAACATACATAGATTTTCGCTGACTGGGCTGGCCTTTGAAAGCGTTATAAGGAATAAGATCGTTAAAAGTGAAGGTGCTCACTATTACAATTAACAGACTTTAGGATTTTAAAGTTACGCTAAACACCAGGAGAATCCAGCTTTGATTATAATTCTACGGCCGATCACCTGCGGTTAAATCAGGTGTTCCTTGATTTCCTTGAATATAACTGTGACAAAAAGATATAACGTCACGCACCTAAATGTGGTGAAATATATTATATGATTTATTTTATATTGGCATATAGTGATCAATTGCGTACACTGCTATGTTTACAGTGAATAACCCTCCAAATTGATCTTACAGTGAGAGTCATCTTACTTCATTTGAAAATTAAATTATTGTTCATTAACTACACAATTTAGCTTTTTAAATTATAATTTCTTATTTAGTACCATCAAAGGGTATACAAATTAACACTTAGAACACATTTTTTTACAAACAACTCAGCCTTTTATGAGAGGGGCTTAGAAGGTAATATAGAGTCCCAGTTAATTATCAAAACGTCAATAGTTCTTTGCTCGAGCCATGTTTAAATATAGAGCTGATACATATCTTGTATGCATGTTAAATGCATTAATGAGTCTGACTGTTGACTTGATATTGTCTGGCTGATGACTTGAGGCACTTAAAACTAGTTCTTTTTATCCTACGCCGGACCTTGGTTTTTCAACCATCAGTCTATGTCGGGCAGCCCAGTAACGTCTTGAACGAAACGAAAAGTCATCCTCCGCAGAATTTCTATCTGCGACGTCACTAAGCCCAGGGCAAGTGTAGAGGTGGTCACCAGTCATGTCACCAAGGCTACAAAGTGGGCATGTCGGAGAATCCGACCAGCCAAAACGATGTAAATGTTTCTGTAGAAAGTCGTGGCCAGTCTTGAGCCGGAAATTAGCCACTCCCACAGCTCTATGGAGGGAGAACGGGACAGACTTCCTTAACAAAGAAGCCCAAGTTTTTCCCTTCGCAAGATCCT
This sequence comes from Amaurobius ferox, assembly GCA_951213105.1. Taxonomy (NCBI): domain Eukaryota; kingdom Metazoa; phylum Arthropoda; class Arachnida; order Araneae; family Amaurobiidae; genus Amaurobius; species Amaurobius ferox. The sequence goes on along the minus strand of OX578141.1, from coordinate 46,708,359 downwards.
TGTAACATTTTTGTCAAAAGGCGGCAATTTTTAGTTTAACAAGCCTTTTAACAGTGTGATAGTCCAAAGTTGGGCAAGGTTGCTGTAAGTTTGAACCAGTCTTAACCAGTTTGTCCGCCAGGTCATTACCAGAGATACCGCAGTGGCTGGGGATCCACTGCAGAACTATTTGACGTCCCTCCCCCAAAAGCGCATTAATAGCCATCTGACAGTGGTACACAGTTTTTATATTGCTAATTGTGATTGAAGAGAGTGAATTGATGGTAGCCTGTGATTCGATAAAGATTACAATATTGTACTCTCTTCCCTTGCCAATTTCGTCATGTGTCAAAGACACAGCTAGCACCTCACCATTGTAACTGTTACAGAATTCCCCTATAGTTTTTCTCAGCCTGAAACATTTTGAATACACACCTGCACCAGCATTTTTAATGGCATTTATAGTAGATCCATCAGTGTATATATGTAACCAATTTGATGAGGGGTATCGCTCTTCAATAGTAGCAAGGGCAGCCATCCTAGTTCAGTATCCATAGAAAGAATCTTGCTCACTGGAAAAACAGGGTCAAGGCGGAAATCAACTTTATTGTTATGTCTGTGATAAGTGGAAGGACCAAACAAAGGCTCACTTTCAACATCCGGAATATCAAATTTATCTAACAATTCGTTGGCCATACTCAAAAAGGTTCTCTGAGTTTTTAACCTAGTCTGGGCAGGTGTAGATGCCTTCCAAAAACCATCAGTTCTCAAAAGTTTTTCAGAAAGTTTCAAGGCAGCTCTTTGTCTTCGATCCACCAATGGTTCCAGACCAGTCTGAATTTGCATGGCCTCAACAGGGGTGGAAAAAACTCCACCAGTAATAAGTCTAAGGATATTATTTTCTACAATTTCTTCTTGATAGTTTCAGATGCAGTTATCAGTAGCTCAGCTCCATATTCGATTGCAGGTCTGATGTTGAACTTATAAGTGGTGCAGAGTAAGTCCTGAAAGACGCCCCACCTTACTCCCGCAAGCCTTTTTAAGAGCCTGATTCTGGAGTTGCCGATGTCAGTCATTCGATTGGCTTGACTATTCCAACTTAGCCTGGGATCTAAAGTGATCCTTAGGTATAAAGCATTTGCCGTTTTAATTAATTTATTGGGTCCATAAAACAGACTAACATCAGAAGGTTTTGTACTCAAGGTAAAAACCTGGTAATTGGTCTTGTTAATATTAACAATCATTTCGTTCTCTTCAGTCCATAATAAAAGATTTTCAAGAGCTTTGTTCAAGGAAAGTTGGATATGCTGCATGTCTCTGCCTGAGGACCATAGGATCAAATCGTCCACGAAAAGGAGGGCCTTAACTTCCCTGTCAGCATCCACAACTCACTGTATTATATCGTTGATCATGATGTTAAGCAAGATCGGGCTCAACACCGAGCCCTGAGGGAGTCCCTGTCGAGTCTGTTTATATGAAGAGACTGAACCTCCAAACCTGGTTCTAATGAATCTCTGGACCAAAAAGGACTTGATCCATCTAAACATATTCCCACAAATTCCAATGTCTATAATTTTCTTCAATAATTCATTTCTCCACACTCTGTCAAAGGCAGTTTGGAAATCAATAAAAATTGCCACGGAACTCTGTTTGCGGTGAAACCCGTCCTTAATCATTTGTGTCAGTCTAGCTATTTGTTCAACAGTGTTCCTATTTTTCCTAAAGCCTGCCTGTCTAGATGAGAGGCAATCATAATTTTCCAGATAGAATTCGAGCCTGCTAGCAATCAAGCGTTCCGTCAATTTACAAACAGCACTGGTGAGGGAGATAGATCGCTAACTAAATATTGCACTAGGATCTTTATCGTTCTTAAGAATTGGGATAACTTCAGCCTTCCGCCACTCACTTAAGGCCATTTGTCCATGTCATATTAATTATCCTGGGCAGCACATTTAAGGAACTTTCACCAAGATTCGCCAGAAAATCTGGCAAAATCTTATCTGGTTCGGGACTCTTACCCCGGGGCAAGGTCTTTAGTCCACACCTGAGTTCCCATAAGGAAAAACAGGAGTTGAATATACTATCCAACTCAGGGGTTAAATACAACTGTGGAGTATCCAAATCCCTATTTTTAAAGGAATGAAAATTGCTTAAAACTAGTAAGTGGGTTCACTTGACTGCACATTTAATTTCGAGTATATTTATATGACTATTGCTTTTTGAAGTTTACACATCTAGACTGGAAAATTTTTATAGGTCTACTTCTTTCACAAATCCGTCCATCTCGAATGCTTTTACAACTCTCACCTACTTTTTTGGTCTTTATTTCTTTCGTCCCAGACCGTCCGACATACCTTCTTTTTCAGCCTCTAGTCCTCTTTCTCGTTAGGTAAAATTAATTTTCATCTTGCTTCGGGGAAACACGTCTTCCCTGTGGTCCCAATTTGGTTAGGCTTACGTTGCCCCTATATTGATTTAAGACTTGTCTTGATTGACTTCCCCTTTTTGATGTAGACTCTTCGGCTCATGCCCGGAGCGTTGATTCCATCCACCCAGACTCTGCTACTCTCCTACTTGTTGATTCCATCACAAATTGGTGAATTTATGAGTCGTAAGCATTGTACAAGTATGATGTCAAATCTAAGGCATATTCCTCTGAACCTTTGTTCAGCTTGTTTTACATCATGGTGCATTATTTTTTTAAAAAGATTGTTTGTCCTGGTCTCACAGTAACGTAACACTCAAAAAGATAAATTATTTTACTTTGTCGAGAATTACGGTGAGAAGCAATTTCGACGGCTTCACAGTATTACATTTTGTCATTAAATTTCCCTGTCTAAATCGACCCTATAATGAGTCATTTAGAAGAATGAACATCGGCAGATCGCAGCTAACAGATTTTAATCTGAATAGCTTGTGATAAGATCGGATGTGCTGTGTTTTCCTGGTTTTACAAGACTGTATAGAAAATATCGTGAATTCCATAGGAAGATATAACCTTCCAGTTTAAATATCATAAAAACCTGTTTGCTTAAATTATTTTACACTTTCATGTTTATTGAAAAAGTTTCGCAACGGGTTTCACTAGTATGAAAGTGATTTTGTTTGGAGAATATAACTATGAAGTTATAACGCCTGCTTCAAAATTAACTGATTTAGTGCATAGAAATACTCAATTTAGTGCATAGAAATTATTTTACTGGAAGAATTCAAATAGGAAGTTCGATTTAGTTTCGCATGACTTATCTTGAACAGAATGGAACTTAAGTCACCATAATGTCCAATATCCATTATCCACATATCCATTGTATTGCAAGAATGTTCTTACGGCCTTTTTTTAAATTCTAATTTGAAAACAATATACACACCATAAATACATAAAATATATAAATCTCTTTTAATTTATTTTAATCGACTCATATTAAATCCCCGCAGCTTATGCCACAGTCATGCCGTTAACAGCCACTTCTGGGGTCAAAGTGTCTGTCTCAGAAGTAAAACTAGCAAGTACACGAGTAGTTTTATTGGTTATGTGGTAGTACCATTTCATGTATTCCTTCATTTGAACTACACCTCTGGCCCGCCACACCATTTCAGGTTATTCGCCACCCTTATTGAATACTTCATAATTTTTATTTTGAAAGCGTTTGCGACTCTGTGTGATAGTTTAAATGAAAAAGGTCAAGTTTCTTCTGAAATTACGCTCTATATGCCATTATACCGACAATCGGGCCTTGTTTAGTTTTTGATAGATTTAGGTAGCCTTAAGATTCACAAATTACAAAAAGTTTTTTAATTATGCTCCGCGTGTCAGTGAGTCCAAGAAATTAATTTTCTTCTATCAGCCTTAAGAGGTGTAGGATAGGTTGAAATTATCACAAAGGAAAAGCTGTACTTACAAGGCCCTAAACTCAATTTTGAAATTTCCGACGACCGGATTACAATGAAATGGGTTTCTCATCGACCTTCTTATACTGTTCTAAAATTGTTCATCCATTAAATGCAGTATATTTATAAACTTATACGGCATGTTCTATAGATTTATACATTACTTCATACATATAGACACAACGATCGCGGATAACAGAATCCACAGATCAGATTGGCGCTTAACGACAGCACTGAATAGTCGATATCTGCAATGACAGAAAGAAAACTCGCCGCACTAATATTTTGCAAACTTCTATGAAGACCAACACATTCAGTCCTACTACGAGGTAGATTTCGAACGTCTTAAAAATGATTGAGATCAGGCTGCAGGAAACTGCAAAGGCCAAGGTCATACACATAAAACCCGCTTACAGTGATAATATCTTTCTAAAGCTTTAGTTGCTCTCTTTTTTGCAAATAACAGCATCCCTGAACCCTATTTCGCGTTTAGCACGAAACAATTCCATAGAGGTGGTTATATACAAGAAAACGATTCTAAATTTAGAAACGTAACCTGTATGCGAGTTCAGCGAGTATTACTATACAGCGCCACTCGAGAAAGATTCAAATTCGGCTTACTGGTTTTAAAAGGTCGCCTTTGCTGGCCTACTTCTTTTAACATATGTTAGGGTGTTTTTGCACCCAGAATCTATTCTATTTATTTCCGAAAGGTTTTCTATTTCTGTAAAGAAATCTCAATTCTGCTACAGTTTAATTATAATGAAAAAGTACCATGAAAAAGTTCATCTATAAATTTGGTGAAAAATGAAAAAAATATTTTTTTAAATAATCGTAACACTCCAAAAAGTGGTTCTATTTTAAATAAGCTTTTAAAACCCAAAAATAAGACTTTAACGTGACGTTTAATTTTTTAACTAACTATCGAAACCAAATATTTCGTCAAAAACTTTAGATATTATAGTCTTTAATAAACTTCCCCTGCTAAATTCCTCCAAGCTTAAGGTGCCTACAGAAAAGTACAATTTCTTTATGGACCAAGCTGAAAATCTGGATAGTATACCTCGAATAAACGCTTTAATTCTTTAGTTTCCCTTTTAATTCTTTAGTTTTCGTTATACCAACAAAAAAAACTTTTATTTGTGATTGATATTCATTCATTCACCGTCAACAAGGGACAGACCCTAAAGATTTACAACCTGACAAAATCTCAGTGTAAAAATAAATATACATCCTTTGGCAGCATAAAAACATGAAGTCCTTACTGAATAGAAAAAACCTATTTCGTTTACCTCATGTTAGACAAATAACATTATTCACAATTTATAACTGTGTTGAGATTGTTTCTGATAATTTCAATACCTTCTAAGTAAGACATTTGATTTGGCTGTGATTTATTGCAGATTCAAGTTAATTTACATTTCAACAATTTTTTTAACCGGTATTTACCTATAAAATGCTAAATATACTCGTAGAACAAAATTAGCTACATGTTGCTGCTCCATTAACATTTTTGTTGTGAATTGTATACCTATTAAGCAGAAAATTGTCCGTTCTCTATGCCCTTGAGGTAAACATTGTCAGGACAATCGAGACAGTAGTAATACATACATTTAAGAAAATTAAGCTTAATTGCTTCAAAATTTCATAATTTATCTTACATATTTACCAAAAGACCTTTTGAGTAAAGCAATATTACTCTCAAATTAATACATATTACTTAGATCTTCCATAAATACTAGAACTAATTAATAATATACATTATTAAAAAATCTCATGGGCGCATTAAAGATATGATGTTATAAAACTTTAATACAACCTGTTTCTTATCAAATTATAAAATAAAAAGCTTAGAAATAGAAAATTATTTTAAAGATTTCAGAATAACTTTTTACGAGGAAGCAGATTTTTTCTCGAAGATTTTTCCTCAGAAAAATCAAAATGCTGGAATAAAATTATTTTGCGAATTAAAAATATTTCCTTTTAATATTTCCTGAAATTTTAGCTGCTGACTACAATTCTTAAATTATTAATGATTTTTAGAATCTCTTTGTACGGGACTAAATGGTTTTATCTTTCACTGCCATCTAGTGTTCGATTTTAGCAATACAATATCTCTCTCGAAAAGTTTTATTTTCCAGAATAAATAGTGATTAAATGTTATTCGAAATGTTGCATAAACTATTTCAGCATATAAGATTCCAATTTGATTTGTATAGAGTAAAATTAAGTTATTTTATAATGGAGAAATAATGATAAGCAAATCAATCGGTTGAAGAACGTAATAAACGAACAGTGAACCTGCATGTTACAAAATGTTGAATTTTTTATCAAAGTTGGGAGAGAAGATATTAAAAATCAACAGGATATGTCCATGCTGTCCAAAGTCTGGTATCATTGACGGAAACTTGTTAAAGGATATATTTACAATATCAGCAATGAAATCTGTGAAAACAAAATACACAGATTCTATGAATGTCGCTCAATCCCGTGATCTGCAACTTCATTTTATTCAGAACCTAGTAACTACCTGGTGACTACGGCCATTTACCAGGCCACTCCAACTTACTATCAAATAAATTTATGATGGACCCTGGTTATGGACTCAATAAGTTATTTATACAGAATCTATTAACTTTAGAATGTCACGGGATTTCTGCCAAATATACCGAATAAAAATAAAATGGTTTATTGTACCCATGTTAGAATTACTAAATTGCTTATATTTTGTTATCGTTTAGAATCAAAGTTCATTATTTAAACAGCATATTGTTAACATCAAAAGCGGAACGTAAGTATACCGGAATTTTCATTCACTCTTCATATTAAGATTGTTTTATTTTCCAAATCTGTATAAATAAAATTGAAAATCTGTTTGTCTGTCTGTCAGTATGTATGTTGAAGACCCAGACCGTCCGACTCATCCTGAAGACTTGAGCAATTAATTGGACGGCCGGGAAAGATCAGTATGTATGTGTGTTTGTTTGTCTCATCATCACGGGAGAACGGGTGCAATTTTGTAGGTAGCTGTGAAATAGCCCCACTTAAAATTTAGTCCATGTATCGGGTTTCTAGGACCAGAAGTTGTCGAGATATTAATAAAAAAGCCACAATTAAACTTTCCAAAGCATTATGCAGCATTATAGCAAAATAGCATTATGCAGACGATATTTTTTCCGCTAATTTATTTAAAGAAAATTATATTATTTCAAAACAGGTTGGTACGTTACTAATTTGTTTCATGATATATTTTTAACGAAGATTGTACTCTTTAGCAAAATATAGTTTGTTATACATGAGCTGTTTTACTTCTGTGTTAAGGATTACTATTAAGACTAGCTATTAAGACCAATTACTAACATAAAAATTATTAAGATAAAAACTATTAAGATGAAAACAGCGACGACTTTGAAGAGCTGAGCTCTTCTTGACTCTAGAAATAATTGAACAATCGCTTTTGCATCTGGGATTAATAAATTATATTCCTTTGTGGTGTTTCTTTTAAAGCAATCTCATTTGCCCATTTTAATCCTATTATATTCTACTCGAATTATTTGAATTTGTCTCTGAAGATACTTGCTCTTATTCTCAATTAACTGAAGTAAATAAATAGCAATATACTTTAGATCGTATTCTGATATTTCAAGTTACACATTGTATACCATCATAGGCATGAAAGGTTTAATTCGATTTATTATTTATGGAAAAAGTTCCGAAAATTTTTATTTCATTAAAATTAAAAGCATGCATTAATAAGACTCACAAGCGAAACTTCTAAAAATGTGACCCGAAGGGCAAAATGGAACAAATTGCCTCTAAAAAACGAATATATATGATTGCATGTCAAATTTTAAGTGCCCAATCTCAGAAGTTAGAGTTATGGTTCATTTTACTAGAATGTATATGTGTATTTTCATAATTTGCCATTTTTCTTTCATCCCAAAGTACTTAATTAAGGAATTTATAATCTTAATATTTATCTTTCAGTTTTACATCTAGTATCATTTTTACTGTAATCTCCCTCGTCTAGTGAAGTGGGTGGTCGTGAGATGGGGTCATTTTCAACTTTTTCTCAAATATTTATAGCCGTCGTCTTAAATGCAATGTCATTCGCCTCTTTGGGTGTTATCACTCATTTATTTGTCTGTCCTCGTTGTTTTCCTCGCAGTTGCATTCAATTCTTTCATCCGTACATACGAGACCAAACATATGTCATAAGTGTGAACATTAAAATGACAGTAGTAATAGAGTGGTGAAAAATAAGTTCGATGCAACGGGTCGAAATTGACACTAAATCGGGCATTGGTTAATGGCCAATAAATGCAAATTAGAACTAAGACACAGTCTGATAGGAGCGAGCCAGCGCCAATCAGGGACCAGCCCCTGAACCAGATTTTTACTAATGTGGGGCAAAGAAACGACCAATCGAGCACGGGGATCAAGAAAAAGACGTGTTTCCCCGAAGCCATGTAAAAGAAGGTAAAAAATTTAAGATAACCTGGGAAATCGGTTGCAAAAAACAGTCTCACGAAGTAGCGTGGAGCTTTAGGTTAAAAATGAACAAGCAGATGAACTAAAAAGTGCTATGAGCCAAAAAAGAATGAGCTAAAAAGAATGAGCTAAAATGTCCAAATGAGCTAGAGTGCGACTCAGAGAGCCGGGCCAAGGCCACGTCGGTGCAGCGATTGTATCCACGCATCCCATACAGTATTTAGGTATGTACTAATTTCTATGTGATCATACGTCGAGTGTTTACATAATTTGATTTCGGTTTAATAAAACAGTTCACCCCTCTGACCTCTCTAAACAATAAAACTCTGGCCTATAAATAATAAAACTTTGGTCTCACATTGTTGTTCATAATGGTATGATATTGTAAGTAATACGGTACAATTAAAATAAAGTATGGATTTTAAATATTACAAAAGAATCTTTAATGAGCAGACTAATTGTATTTTACTTTGCAGTAACGATAAGTAGTTCTATCTCACTGAAGAAGAAATTAGGGGGTTATTGCATTCACAACGCAGCTTAATAAGTTAGTATAATAAATAAAATACAGTAAGAGTTACTAAAGCTTGTTTAAGAAGCTCATATATTCAATTAATAAATTTTCATCACTACAGTACACACTGTTTTCGATCCCATGATGCATAACGCACTTGAAACCATAGAAACCCCATAAAGCACTTGAAACAATTGCAGTAGCCTAATTTTCTTATGCCTGATTTTTATTGATTGCTGTTTATGGGTAAATTAAAAATAGTCATATCAGTTTTACTGAATATATACAGCAAAATCTGAGGATCAGCAGGGTAACATAAAGTATTAATATATTCTATTTTAAAATCAGATAAATAGTTTTTTGACTAAAGCGCTTATAAACTTTGTAATGATAGAGCCGGTTCGAAGGCTAAGAAGTCCAAGGCAAGCATTTTCTCGTACTCTCTCAGCTGTCTGGTTGTGGGTTCGAGTCCCACCTGCGGGAATGGATATTGTGGGGTCCATCAAGGGCGTAGTGCGTTTCGCTCCCTCTGGTGCACCGGGGAAACGTCACATGACGATAAAATCGTTCACGATCCGGCCGTTACAAATAAGTGAATAATTGGACAATCAAGTGCCTAGCCATTAAAAAAACTTTGTAATTGTAGATACGAATATATACAAATACACGGGAATACACACATAGCCATTAAGTAGAAATATATCAGTTCATATTCTAAAATGCGTCCAATAGTTAGTTTAAGAAATTTGTGAGAATATTACAATGCTTTCCCTGATCATATATTGTGAAGATAAGTATAAGAATATAGAACAAACTATTTTTAAATATTCTACACAGTTTTAAACATGATTCCTTGCTTCTTCAATATTAATAAATTATTTACCCTTAGATCCTCTGGCTTTTTTTTAGAGAGAAAGAGCTACCCTTTTCCTTAGAGAAAGAGTTCAGGCTACCTAGCGGGTACCGCGGATTGATTATTTCTGTGCTACCTCCCTACCCAGTGTTGAATATTCCTCTGTAGACCATTATGCTTTCGCCTACCCAGTAAATTCTATACAGCCCGTAAACTAGCATAACACTCAAGATAAATGAACCTTTTCCATCCCAACCTGCTTCCTAGAAGGAAAACAAAAACAACGGGGAAATTGATTAAAAAACAGCGACTGGTTGAAATAATAACAATGTATTTGTAAGTGGTGAAATAGGTGGAGTAAAAAATTTTAAATATATATAAATGAAACTTTACAAACATAGAAGAAAACTGAAAAATAAGTGTAAGTAATGTGAAATCAATTTGCATTTTCTTTTCTCAGTGGAAACGTATAGTAGCAGAGAATGCCAGGCCATCGCCAATCGAGGCACTTCCAGCAGACAGACGATTTCACGAGGGGTATGGTTGTTGTTGTTGTTGTTGTTGAGACCCAGACCGTCCGACCTACCAGAAAGGTGTAAGGTAACACGAGGGGTATGGTAATCGGACTCAGAAGAGCAGGTTGATCCTCACGTCAAATCTCAGCGGACAACCACCTACACGCGCTGTGGCGAAGATGGTTAGAACAAGGGAATGTGACACTTTTGAGGGGTGCCGGAACGGCCTAAGCGACGTCAGCAACCGTGGACCGACGCAAACGTTGACGGCCTCGCAGGCCACTTCCGTCGCCCTTTTGCAGCATCTGCAGGACACCCTTGATGCTCCCATATCGACCAGGACCATTATCCGCCGATTGGTTGCCGGCGACCGGCACTCATGGCGCCCGTTAAGAAGATTGAAATTGACCCAATAGCACAGACACCTCCGCTTGCAATGGTGCAAGGATAGAGCCACGTGGACGGCGGAATGGCACAGGGTTGTGTTCTCAAACGAGTCAGGCTTCTATTTTAGCAATGACAGTCTCCGTGTACGAATCTGGAGTCGAAGTGGTGACAGGTCCAATCCGGCCGCATGTGTAGAACGCCACACCGCGCGACAACGCGGCATCATGGTTAGAGGTGCCATCGCCTACGATAGCAGGTCACCTCTGTTTCATATTGAGGGCACTATGAAGGCTCAATGACGCGCGGATGATACGCTGCGGCCGGTGGCACTACCCTTCCTTCAAGGGGTGCCCAATGCACTTTACCACGCCCGACCACACACGGCACGCATCAGCCAACATGTCCTGCAAGGTAACCAGGTGCTTCCCTGGCCACCAGTCTCCCCTGATCTCTCACCAATCGAACACGTCTGGGACGTGATTGGACGTCGCTTGCGTGCGCTGCCACCGCCGCGTTTAAAAGACGAACTCAGGCAAATGGTTGACAGGGAATGGGCAGCCGTCCCTGAGAACACCATCCTCACGCTCTTTGACTCTGTGCCTAAACGTATTGCTGCCTGTATCTCCGCCCGCGGTGGTCCTACAACCTACTGATCAGACGGTGTTATGGCTTAGTGTATGGGTGTATCATGTTGCAATAAACATCACTTATTGTTAGTTGCTGTCTCTTTCTATTTGCCGATTTTCATCATTTTCTGCCCACTCCTTCTTGGTGTCTCATTTTCACTGTCACGTAGTGTATAAGAGCACTGTTTATATCACTATGGAGCTCCATCTTTTCCATATCTTACACAGAAGTCACTTTAAAACGTTTAACTTGAAAAAGAAAGAATGGATGTTTTGAAAGCATAAAAATAGTTCCTCAAACCTCTTTCCTAAAGAATCTTTACATTCTATTCCTAAAATCTGTCTACTTTTAAAAAACAAATTAAATTCTTCATTCGATTGCGTGTTTATATTTTAATGCAATATATGCCTAAAAGAGAGATATACTCTAATGAGATTACATATTATGTACCTCTGTTTTTGAATAATCTGTTTTAAATTTGGGGATTAATCAAACCCTAAAAAAATATTTTATGAAAAAGTAAAGAGCCCTTTTTTTTCAATTTGGCACAATTTTAATTTTTCTCATTTGTTCAGCGTTGAAAAAAAATCTATTAAGACTAAACTTTGGCGCGCTCCTGTTTTTATAATCTGATTAAAAATACATTCACATTCCTCAGAATTTTTTAGACGTTTGCTTAGTTAAAAGTACTTGTGTAACACACTAAGAAGAAAACTCGTTAAGTTTTAATGCTTTGTATGGAATTTATTTAAATTAAAAGTGTTAGCTATCTCCAAATCATGTTTTATAAAGCCAACAAATACTGTGCGACATGATATTTAAAGAAAATTACTTTTGAAATTGAATAATATTGACATAATGTAAGATTATATCCTTTTTATATAAAGTTGCGTTCAGAATCTGTACTGGTATTATTAGCACTTATTTGTGTCGTGATACGTTCAAATATTTTGTGATTAAATAGAAAATGAAAGTAAATCCAACAAGCATATATCTGAAATAAAGTTTTATCATAAATCTGGTAGCAAAAATAATTGACGTTACCCGAGAAAATCTTTCATAATAAAAAGAGATGTCCGTGTGTCTAAGTGTCTGGGCAACTTCAAATCCTTAGCGGAAAATCGAAGCTTCGAACAACCGTGAAGTTCGGTACAAAGGTACTTCATGTCCCCAGACAGTGAGATGTTTTTAAGAATTTGTATTTGTTTAAAATCTATTAACATTTAAATCCAAAACTTTGTCGACATTTTGACTCCAGAATAAATTTCGTTTCGGGAAGACGATTTTCAAATACTAAAGAGATGAAAGCAGATGTTTTGATTAAATGGCAGACATTTTGTCTGGATGAAAAAACAGCTGTTTTTAAACGAAATTGATTTCTTAAGTAATAGGTTTTCTAACTTTGCAAAATTAAAAAATACGTTCTAATTTTCTTCATTTAGTATTATATTATCATTATGAGTATTGTGTTCAAAAACAGAAAAAAATAATAAAAACTCGCTAAGAAAGCCTTTATGCACATATTTATTTATTGTACCCTTTTGATTATCTGCGGTTTACAGAGCAATTATCGTCTGCGTCAACCATTAGAAGGCATTTGCCATCCTCCATGCATCTTGTATCAAGGGATACTATTCGGAGACGACTGACAGAAGTGGGATTAGGTGTCGACATCCATAAAAGCGTCTGCCACTGACCCCTTAACATAGGCAGAGCCGCCTGGATTAGTGCTCAGCTCGGTCAGCCTGGACAGTGTCCGATTGGAGGCATGTTATCTTTAGCGATGAATCCTGCTACTCTCTCAGTGCTGATGACTGCAGCATACTTGTTGGAGGAGGAAGGGACGGACCCGCATTTACTGTCGAGTGGCACACGGCCATCACACATAGTGTGACAATTTGGGAAATCATCTCGTGAGACCGCGGATCCCTTCTAGTTGTACTGCAAACCTATCTGGCGGTTCACTTGTACGTGGACGATATTCTGCAGCCGATTGTTCTACCTATGCTGTCACGACGCGCAGGTTCCATTTACCAACAAAACAATGCTCGACCACGTATTGCACGGCTTTCTTCACAGTGTCTTCGAGGATTTAATACCCTTCGACGGCCATCCAGGTTCCCATACCTATCAAAAATATAACCAGTCTGGTACATGTCAGGATGGCAATTGCAGCCTTCTAAGAATACACTGAATTAGCTGACCAGATGCAACATTTGTGGCAGAATCTTCGCAGATGGACATAATTAACTTAATTCACTCTATGCCGCACTGAATATTGACTTGCATACCTGCCAGGGGAGGATTTACTACTTAGAAAATATCATCTTCTTGCCACCATTTCTTAATAAAATGTTTTTTTAATTCCAAATTCTAATCATTTTGCACATTTCCTCAAACGATACATACATGCCGAGTTTCGCGGCTGTAGCTCAATTTCTTATGGGTGCATATATTCTTTTAAACAGAGTGTAAACTAAATTAAACATTTGAACTTATTACTGTTTTCATTAAACAGATAATATATCTTTATTAAAAGTAGCTGACCCACATTGCTGACCCACGTAGCTGACCGCCATTGTTTGACAAATTTCGCGTTTGGTGAGTTTTTCCATCTTGTACCGCAAAAACTATAGCGTACAAAAATATAAAATTTAATACATTTGTCGAGAAATGTTAGAGAAATACGCTGAGATAAACCGTTTTCCGATTTAAACTTTAATTTAAGAAATATTTAATGTCAAAATCAAACATAAAATATTTGATCTGCGAGTTCGCGTCCTGGACTGATTAACAGGAGCAAGACCACGAATTTTTGCAGGCACGTACCTGCACAGTTAAATTTTTGCAGGACTCAAGTTCTTTCAATGTAGATTATTAGTTATGAAGTGAAACTTTTTCTTCAGCATGAGCGCGTCAATCGAGTTTCTCTGTCTTGTACCGCAAAAACCATATGTAGCATGCAAAAATATGAAATTTGGCACATTTGTAAAGAAATGATAGAAAAATACACTGAAATAAACCGTTTTTCGATTTAAACTTTAATTTAACTTGAGACAGCTGGCGAAGCGAGCTCTGCGAGGGCCAGCGAGCATGCGAAGCCTCCCGATTTGCAAAGCGAATTACAGGGTTGGCAAACATAGGGGACCCCTAGTGTAAGAAAAGATTCTATGGCAGTTAAAATACATTTGTAATTGTTCAATATATAAGCAGACACTAACTTGCTCTAATCAAGAATCATACTCTTAGTGCGGCAACCAGTATACCGGTTTCGTTCTTATTGGAACTCGTCAATACCTAATGGCCTACTGCAATTATAGTAAGAAAAAGTTTATACGCATAATTTTACAAACCTCAGTAGTGACTAGTTAGATGTCGGACATACCAAGCAGCTGGCAACAAATTTTCAGAATATTTAGCTCGAACTGCATGAAACCGAAGGATAAGATAACTGAAGGATAGTCATAAAATTCGCCGATTGGGGCATTTCTAATAAATTTGGGTCATTCTTCTGCTGTAGCAACCATAATTTGTAGGCCTAACGCGCTTTGAGTTCGACCGGTCGACAAATACCTTGCAAGTGAGTGTAATCAATTTATAAAGTGACTGGCCCAACCACCAAACAGGAATCTGATATAGTATGTCTGAGATACCCTGGGAAAGGCTTTTGCAAATCTCTGCCCCTCTCTCAAAATCCTCCCGGGGCTTAGAAGGACCTTGGTAAAGGAGTGGGATTTCTTGTCTTACAAACAGTATATGGTGTCGATGTGAGACCCGTACAGTTGTTCGGGGGTGACCACACACCCTATAACCCCCTCCACACAACGCCAATGATTCTTTACGTTTGAATGTCCATACTTGCGTGAGCATCATGGTTACTTATCAGGGAACATTGTTTTGTTTATATGTATTCATCAGTTCTGTCACGCTGCATACCTCTGTGACTTTGTGAAGTTGTATTAAAATTGGTAATGTAGTGTTGGAGATAATCACTCTTTCCATTTTAAATTTAATATTCGATACTGGTATAGTATGTATTGTAGAACGTAATATGTACCTTTAAAAACTTTACTATTCCATATTACCTACAAATTTCATATTGCATACCAGTAGGACTTTCCTGTCGTTTTTTAAAATGAACTATTAAAATATAATTCATTTATTCATGGCAGTCTTAGGTCAGCTTCTGAGCTCGGGGTAATAATAATAATAATACATGTTATAAATAAATTAATTTATAAATGCATAAAATGTGTTCACATACATTTATTCATTTTACATTTAAACATAAATTAAAACAAAATTAGTCTGCTATATTACCCGAAGTTCCTATGTTACATATTCACAGTTTTGCAACATAAACATTCGCAATATATGGAAAAACGGCAATATAAATATAAAAAAACATAGTTAAAAATACTGAAATGGTATTTAAATTTACATTTATATCAGTGATGAAAAAGATGACACTTATTACCGGGATAGAACTTGCAGTCCCTTATTAACATAATTTCTGAACGAAATATATCTCTTTCAAAACATTCTGCAATGAAAGGATTTATTCGCTGCTCGACCGAACTTTAGCGTAAATTATCGCCACGCAGTAATGAACAGAATAAAATGTATGCGATGGGTCTAGTGAAAGGCAATCTTCGGCACTTATGTCACATAAAAAGCTTTTATGCGCTAAATATTTCCTCATGAATATAAATTATTTGAAACTTAAAAAGAAATTCATACCGCTTTATAACTTGGAAATGTAAATGGTCATCAACATTTTTTATGTCTTAAAATATACGTTTCGTTGTAACATTGGTATTAATAATATTTTTCTTTGGAATAGTAATATAAAATATAATGCAAATATTCTTCTAAAGTTGCTTAAATGTGTCTGGCAGTTTCGAATTAAGAATTAAACGCTAACAATGCAGAAAAATAAAAGATTCATTGATAACAAGAAATTTATGAAGGAGCCTTCATATGGTGAAAAGTTGTATATAAACGTCATTTTAGAAATCACTATAAAGAATTTTTATTCTCATTTGCACACTTTTTTCGTACAGATATGCGAATTTAGGGAAAAGACAGATGTGCCATTTACGGAACCGGAAGTTAAAATCATTTATGATTCCCCTTCATCCCAAGACATTCGATGCCAAAACCATATCAGTCATTATTTAAGCCATACTCAATCAGGAAAATATGAATCTTTTAATCGAAACTAATATATCTAAAACCGGAAGGGGGATTTCTTAGTCAAGTCCATACTCCCACAAGAATTTAATGCGGAATCCATATCAATCACCATCTAAACTTTATTTATAATCACTTCCAAAAAATAGATGTTTCAGTGAAAATTAATATCCAAAAGTATGAATCCTTAGTGAATACTTCTATTTCCTCAAAAACTTGAGGCTAAATACATATCAGTCATCGCCTAAGCTTTATCTGTAACCCAGTGGACAGTCCAGTCGTCAGCAAGGTGATTGCACTCGGACGACCCAAGTTCGATTCCCGGCTGAGAGTACAACTGACAATCTGAATGACCAGCTCCTGCTATTTTTATCCTACAGGTTAGCTTCCTGCGTGATCTTTGACTTTCCGATTTTGAAATCGGCGTTCAATATCCACTGAATCCGTTCTAGTTATACTAGGGTCGTTTTCAAACATCCGACACTAACCTACAGGGATGATTTGTTCTGGCGCCATTGTAATGTACCTTGCTACCCCAACCGGGAATCGAATCACGGATCTTCGTACTGGCCAGCCGACGCTCTACCATTGAGCTACAGGGACGGAATTGCAAGCTCTTATCAGCAAAGTGAAATCTTCAACCTCTTGCCACCATATGACGGTTCTTTCATAATTTTGTGTTATATTAAATATCCTAACTATGTTATATTAAATATCCTAACTATTATATTAAATATCCTAACTATTATATTAAATATCCTAAAACTATTAAATATCCTAAACATAATCTATGCCCTTTTAATTTTAAAGCCATATTTTACAAATATTATTAATTATTAAATTCACATTTGAAAAATTTATGAGTTGAAACGCATATAGATTTCAATATTAATTCTCAATCAATCCAGCAATGTCTGATGCATAGGCGCACAAAATATTAGTTTATTCGTTTTATTAGATAGTGAAATGCAGAACATTATTCTAAACTGTATGAATTTGGATACCGTTTTCAATATCTGTTTGAATTTATTTAGAAGAACATTTTCCAAATTAAAATGGAATTCAAAACATTCTAACAGTTTATTAGGCAAATGATCAGACATTGTTATAGATTTTGTGCTTTGAAAATGTATGTAATTTAAAGTGTAATGAAAAAATTGAAAATCCATTAAGCTAACAAAGAAAGTTTCTGCAAGTAAAAAGTTTTAAATAAAAAAATTTTTAACATACTTTTATAGAAATAGTATTTTAAGTAATGTTAATACATAATATAATCTCGTGATAAAAAGGAAGCTGCGGCTTTCTTAAAATAATTATAAAGGTTTTGTAAAGTTATACATTTTTCTAATTATAAAAACAGTAAAAGTGTCAAATCCATGATAATTAACCAGAATTTGAGAAATATTTTTCATCCCTTATGATGAATGACAGTTGAAACAAAAATGTGCCAGTTGACTGTCACTTTATCTCTTTAATAATAATATACAAGCCTGTCAAAGACAGGAAAACTAACACTCTTAAAACATTAATCTGCAACTCTTTTCTCAAGTTTTATTTTTCTTAACAATGTATGGTATTTAGCATCGAAAATAGTTGTCTCAATTGAAAATTGGTCCAGTTAGGTTCTGCCTAGAGGCCGAGTTTCAGCCTTTTATGTCCATGGTGGGGATCCGAGAGAGTTTTAACAGATTTTAACCCTCTCCAACCCCCATTTTGTTCGCTTCGAAGGAAATATTGAAAATCCGGCTTTGTTAAGTGCAGTTCAGAGGTAGATATTTATTTATTTCTTTGGACCCAGACCTTCGGACCTGCTTGAAAATGTAAGTTATTTGTTTGGATGGCCGGCACAGTGCCACGCAAATTAGACCGAAACCAGTGAGTCGGCATTCACAGGGACTGTACCCTCCTTCCCCTACCACCAATCGCTCAGAAGGACTTTCAGATCCACATGTTTAACTCGCCCGTACTCCCGTACTCTGTGTGAACGATGGGACAGAGTTTGGACAGGACTGTGAATCGAACTCGAGTCTTCAGAGGGCAACCTCCATGCCTTAACTACTGGGCTGTTCACCCCTAGAAATTGATACTGGAAGACAGCCGTGAGGACCTGATCTGCCTCATTGACCTGATCTGCCTAGAAATTGATACTGTAAGTGTACAAATATTCAGCATTTTAATCCACTGGAGGACTGTTTGTGTGTCAGGAAAAGCATTTTAATGAAACTATAGACTCCGCCACCGTGGGGTGGGGGTGGAGATCAGAAATCTGACTATGTCAGGCACTCTCCGATGGTCTATAATAAAGTTCATCAATACACAGGGTGAGTCAGAACTCTTGGGCCAAAGTTTAAGGGTAATAAATCACATCAAGCAATTTTTGTCATACAAAGCAGGGTTGTAACGCAAGAGATGAACCGCTAGACGTCGCTGACATTGAACGCAGTGACACCTGCGTCAGAACTAGCCAGGGTTTAAGCTGATTGCCTGATCTCTTCTGTCTCGACTTTTTCTTATGGGCCATATGAAAAGTCTCCTCTACGATAGCCCCATCGACTCCGAAGAGGACCTTGTTTCTAGGATTGCTGTTGCTGCCGGCATTGTCCAAGATATGTCGGATGTTTTTGCTAACGTGCGCCTCTCGCTACGTCGCAGGTGTAAAGCCTGCATTACTGCTGGTGGTCGCACTTTTGAGCAGTTTCTGTAACTTTGTCCATGCATTCTGCATTCTGTCAGTAAAACGTACTTCGTGCCTACTCTGTCATTTTTGTGTTTCCTCTTTTCACGAGAGAGTCATCATTTCCTCATTTCATAAGCTACCACCTAGCGACCACCTAGCAGTCTGACGCAGTCGTCACTGCGTTCAGTGTCAGAGACGTCTAGCAGTTCACCTCTTGCGTTACGACTCTGCTTTGTATGACAAAAATTGCTTGTTTAGATGGGATTTATCACCCCTTAAAGCTTGGCCCAAGAGTTCTGACTCACCCTGTATACTGTATATATATATATATATATATATATATATATATATATATATATATATATATATATATATATATATATATATATATATATATATATATATATATATATATATATATATATATATATATATATATGTATTTATTATCTTAATTTATATATATATATATATATATATATATATATATATATAAATTAAGATAATAAAAACAAAAGTGCAGGAGTGCAAATCAGTGTATATATATACATATATATACAGGGGTTGGATAAAATAATATGAACACCTGTGTAATAACAATGCTCGAGGAAAACCTGTCGTATACTCCCGCCCTCTAGTGTTGAAGCGTGCCACTTAGCGGGCGAGAATGTACACACATCAGTCTGTGAATAGCAGTGATAGCGGTTGGATGCAAAATATATTGCGGCGTTAAAACTTAGTTATGGCTGACCTCTCAGATTTCAAAATAGGAATGATTGTTGGGACCCGTTTTACCGGAGCCTCAGTAACGAAAACGGCCACCCTTGTTGGTGTCGGGAGAAGTACTGTGTCGACTGTAATGACAGCCTCTATTAAACAAGGGAAGACATCATCTGCCAAGCACAACAGTGGCCAACGGTCGAAGCTGACTGATAGAGACAGAAGAGCTTTGATGCGGATTGTAGCCAGAAAGCACAAGAAAACAGCATCCCATATAGCATCTGAGATGAACACATATCTACAGGAAGCTGTATCGTCAAAAACTATTCGGCTTAAACCTGCATGCGGCGATTCCAAAACCATCGGTTACACCATGCAATGCCTTAAAACGGCAAAAATGGTGTCACGAGCATAAAAATTGGACACAACAATGGGAGAATGTCATCTGGTCAGACGAATCGTCGTGCACATTATTCAAGACCAACGGACGTGTTTATGTTTGGAGAACGCCAGCAGAAGCCTATCATGTTCTCCTTCCGACTGTCTCCTTCCTGCTATTCAGCATGGAGAGGGATCAGTGATGCTGTGGAGATCAATGTCGCACTGGTGCTCGGTCCACTTGTTATCCTGCATGGACGGGTTACAGCACGGCATAATGTCAGTATTCTGGCCGACCATCTTCATCCAGTGATGCAAACTTTTTGCCCTGATCAACGGCCTGTGTACCAAGATGATAATGTCCCATTCACACTGTTGGAATTGTCCGAGACTGGTTTAATGAACACGATGACGAAGTACAGAACCTCTTGTGCCCCCCCCCCCTCAGTCCCCTGATCAATATAATTGAACCTTTGTGGGGTATTTTGGAGGGCAAGCTGCGCAGTCAGTTTCAACCCCAAGGACACTTTCTGAATTAGCAACCTTTTTTCAGGAGGAGTGGCTACGTATCCCTGTGACTCTCGTGCATGACTTGTATTTGTCCATCCCACGTCGGATACAAACTGTAATTCATGCAAAAGGAGGGCCATCAGCCCATTAATAAGGATTTATATATATATATATATATATATATATATATATATATATATATATATATATATATTCTAAATTTTATCAGTTATTGGTAACTATAGTCTAACTATAATTTTAGAAAACATTTTCTTCGAACAAACTAAAGGTTTTTTAAGTTTATTGTTTTTCTTTTACATATCTTGTTAAATTTGCTGGAATTCTTCTTTATTTGAAAAGAAATTTCGTTTATTTCTTAGCGTTTCATCCTGTCAATTACGGACTCTTCAAATAACAAATAAACCCGACACTAGCATTCTTGGAATTACAAAATGTTTATGTTGCCGCAATTTTCACATAAAAAATACGTCTGATATGAAAAAAGAAAACTTGAATTTGAATTTTAATACTCTCATTAAATTCATTCTTTATATTTTATCCATTTATTTCATACATGCAGTGACTCCTCAACTTTTTACTCCCAAAAAATTAACTGTCACTCGCACTTCTTACATTTTCTCTGGCTTTATTTTTGTCTCATAGTTAAAAAATATCTCGAAGGCTTATAAAAAGTTTTATTTTTTAACGGCACTTTTAGAAAGAAGAGAAATTTATGTACATTCAAATCTCATCCCATTGCTAGAACATATTTTTGCTTTCTCATGTTGTGTAATATATTATAAAAAAAGTATTGCTTACACAAAAATTTTCGAATTCGATATTTTGATGCCAATTTAAGACCTCCTGAACAAGTGTTGACTACTTTTGGAGTGATGTCTAGTCTACACGATTTCTAGTCTACACGATAGTGGCCAGAAATATTAATGCATTTTCGCGAAATTTACATCCAGCTTTGTTATCAAAAATCTAGAGTTAGATAGAATTTTTTTTTTAATTCAAGCGAAAACTATTATTCAAGTTTATCTGAAATTTTATATTTTTTAACATGGCAGCATAAAACAAAATCTTACATAATCATACATAAAAGGTTTATTTATGGATCAGACTTAATAGTTTTATCACAGGGGTATACGCGTATAGTGTTATACGTAATTAGTTATACAATCATTGCGTTTGAGTTAATACCCCGGACAAATAGAAATAATATAATTGCAAGTTCAAGAAATATCAGTAATTAAAGTGCAACTCACTTTGAATTTATAATTTGGACTTACATCAATGCAATAACTCCAGGCAAGAACTTATTCCGGCCAACTAATAGTTAGCTGGACACAAGCAACATAAATATATAACTGGTGCTAATGTTGGGAAAAACATGACCAATTTGAATACATAGAAAATATCTTTATTTGTAAAGCAATTTTAATATGATATTTTAGTAAGCAATATTCATATAAAATGTAAATATGGCCTTTAGCCAATAATATTCAGGGCATAATTCAATAATGCATCAGAGAAATTAAGAGTGCCATTAAAATATTTATAATAGTAATTATTATTTATCGTTAACGTTCTTTGAGGTCAACAATCAGATAACATTTATCAATCTCTCCGAGGGCCTTTATCTAAGCGGCCTAGACTTTAAATGTCTGCAATCTCTTGACCGAATGTTTGAATATCAACAGGGAGTATTTTCACTGGAAATATGGAAGGAGCAATAATTAGTTCCGGAAAGCTCGATCACTTGGAAGGTTATCTACATGGGTGACGAATCCATCTCGGATAGAGTCGATTCAGAACGAACTTCCAAAGAAAACCGGAGAAAGATAACGGTCCGTATTTTCGACATATTGGAATGGCTTTGCATGAAATCTGAAATTAAAGAAAGAAATTTTGAAAAGGAAAGATGTCCTGGCCATCTTCTAGATTAACTATCCATTGCGAATCAAAAATTAATCCCACACAAAGAAACCGTAAGGTCAATTCATTTGTGTAAAAATAATTATAGGAGAGCCATCCGTAAGGACCTCTCCTCACAAAGATTCAGGGCCAAAGAGGACGCATCTACTGCGAAATTTGCTAATACAGTCTGGCGAAAATAAAAGCGATTGGTTTAAATCAAAGACGCGCTTTCAAAACCTTCTCTTCCAAGTTCGTTCACGTCACAGTTCGGAGAAGGGAAAATCAGCCTGGGCATAAACTAAAAAACAAAAAGTCTGCAGTGCGGCATCCAACCGACCAAAATCTCACGCTCCTCTGCAGAAACTGCTAACGTATTCGGAATTATAGAATGGAAATAAAATGGCCTCTCAGAGAGAACAGATTCATGAAGAAATACAAAATGTCCAAAATGTCACTATGACAGTTTCAATCATTGTTGTGAAAAATAGTCCCGACACATTTTCTGTTCGTGACGTCATTAGTACCCCCGGGGGTACATTGTCAAGTGTGGTATAAATCAAAAAAAAATTTCAACTCTTAAAGTGATGGGTAACACGCTAAAATTGTAATTATTTGACCCACGATACCGTTTTTCAAATATTTTCGTGTAAAACTAAGAAAAGGAGCTATTAAAGATAGATTCTGGTATGGAAAGTTCGAGTTGAGCCACACACCAGTTAATTACCAATGTAAAATAACGTCTCAAGACGTTACAAGTAGCATTTGATCTGTTCTTGCACCTACGAGTTATATACTATCCCATTAAAAGGATGCCTATTTATTTTTGAGCATTCTCCAACGAATTTTCCTTTTAGCGAAATATTTTATTTTGAAAGAAGTAAACTATTAGGTCTTTCATTAACACTTACAACATAGTTGAAAAGTGTTTATGACTTTGTTCATTCTGTTTGTCTGTCTGACTGTCCGTTCGCACGATAACTACCGTAAAAATGACTTTATTAAAATTAAATTTCAGTATGTTGTTGAGACGGTCTGTGGGACATATGGGAATGTAAATGAATAATATCACCCAATTAGTTTTGGATTGAGCCCGGGTTGAAAAAATGAAATACATTGAACACTATAAGACCTAACTTTTCAAACATTTTTAAGCGAAGTTAAAGTTCGGAAATTGCTTCGAAAATTTCAGGAAATATTCAAATTATCCCATAAAATATATGAAAACAATTTCAGCAAAATATGTTCGGTAGTTATTTAAATAAAAAATAAAATAATAATTACACCCATATAATATGAAGAGGTCACGTAACCCACTTCAAAGTCAAATACGGCATCCGTCCTTTTTCCCAGAGTAAAAATCGTGATTTTTAAAGTTCTTTTAAATTTATATTTAGTGTGGCATCCGTCATATAACGGTTTTATTTTTGCGTATTTTCTATGCATCTATATTCTGCGACAACAATTTTTTTAGTTTACATGATCATCAAACTTTGATTATTTCTACAACGAAGCTTAATTTTAATGGATGCAAAATGTAAACAAGTTATTGTAAGATGAGTTGCCAAAGAATTGCTGAATTTTTCCTCGCAAAATTATTTAACTCAGTAGTCTGGAATAAAAGTGTATGAATGAAATATTCACTACTTTTACATAGAAAGCCAAACGATTTATATTTCGAATGAAGTTCATTTTTTTCCACTGCAGTTTTATGTTTTCAAGTAAAATAAATTATTGTAATTCTGTGATAATTAAAAAAATTTCGCCGCTGAATGTATCGCATTTTAGAGATGCTTAAATAAAATTGCAGTTGGAAAGTGTTTCATACAATGTTTTATGCTTGATTGATATTTCTTGTTATCTAATTATGCAGAAAATTCGATAAGCTCTGAATTAGTTATTAATGGGGAAGTGCTGAGTAGAAGAAACAAATTTATTGGACCGTTGTATTTATTTTAGAGTTACGAGTTTACCAAAAAACATCTTAGCATTTCAAAACTAGAAAGTGACTGGCGATATTGTAAAATCTGATTTTTATATTTTGGCAACTTAAAGTAATTAGAAAATTTGGTTACGTTCGTAAAGGGTTATTGTCGAACAGTGTACATCAGTAAAAGGGATGGAACGAGGAAAGCTTAATTTTAATCTGATCACATTCAGCAGCGAACTCGACCTGTAAAATATGTATCTTCACCCTATTTTTATATATCTGATCTGTAAGGCAAACTGATAAGTTTTAGAGGATTTGTCGTTGAACAAACTATATCAGTAAAAACTATATCAGTAAGTATGTACGTTAATTTTTATCTGATCCCGTTTAACCACAAAATTTGCCTGTAAAATATTTATTTGCCCCATATATCCAAATTAAAAATTAACTGAAATGTGACTCAACCCGACATTCTCATACCAGAATCTGATTTTAAGTAGCGTGTGTTCTTTTTTTTTTTTCTTTTTTTTTTTTTTTTTTTTTGCAAATTCTGTAAATTTTGCAAGAACAAATTCAAAAACATATTTAACGTTAGGCCAAATGATCACAATTACAACATATTTCTCTTCATTTTAAAGGAAGGGATTTCCACCCTCGAGGAAGGGCTAATGACGTCACGAATACAAAAATTGTATCGCCGCTATTTTCTATTACAATGATTTAAACTGTTATGTTTCGTACCCTTTTTATTCATAATTATATCAAATTTTGTCTTATGCTGCCATGGTAAAAAAATATAAAATATCGAATAAATTTCGGTCGAATTTCAAAAAATTCTATCTAGTTATAGAAATTTTGATAATAAAGTCGGATATAAAGTTTCGTGAAAGTCCATTAATATTTGTGGCCGCTATCGGGCACACCAGAAATCGACCACAGGCGGTCATTCCTCTAAAATAGTCCAAACGTGTTCAGGAGGTCCTAAAACACATATTAGCATCAACAACTTGAAATTAAAAAGTTTCAGGAAATACGTAATACTATATAAAGTAATACGTATACGTATTACTTTCTCTATACTATATTTTATAGAAGAGAGAAAACAAGATGAAGATTTAGAGACGTATTCGTTAAACAAAGTATGCTGTCAAACAAAAGTAAAATCTTAGTCGCTTAGCCCCTATACTTTAGTAAATAATTATTTAATTTACTTTCAGTCTCCTACTTTTCGTTTATAGTATTTCTTAAAATTCTATTGCAGATCGGTGTATCACGTCATGAAGGATGTACTAGAACAAATATTAACAATTCATTTTCCTTCCATTATCTCTCAGTTAGTTAAAACTTTCATGCTACAGTAAATGAATTACCTAATTTTTTTTCTTTTAAAAAGCTGGATGGCTATCTCAACTTAAGATTTTTTATTTTTTTTAAGGAAATTTTTGTACTACACAAGTAGACAGTATTAGCAACATATAAATTCAGAATAAAGGTGCTTGTCATCCGGTAAATTTTGGACATTTTAAAATTCAAAATGTGACTAGTTTAGTTGTTTTACAAAATATCGTAAATTTCACACCTTGGGAAGAGGAGAACTATATAACTTGACCATGAAATCTAAGCTCTAATGCAGAATTATCCAACTGTTGACCCTTTAACAACAATAATGCTTAGATAGCATATTCAAAATTAACTAAATTACAAACTAAATAACAAAATTAACAAACTTACTTCGAACATGAACAAATTTAGATACTAAATTAAATACTTAAATATAATAAAATGTAATGCCTAAATATTATTCAAGGGCAGCAAAGATATTTTGATCAAAAATTTTACTCTGTATTTTATAGACGTTGAACAACGTTGTATAAAGCGCAAAAAATTAGAATGATAAAAATATTAAATATATGTGTTTTTTTGTCACTATTATTACTTTCCTTATATACATATTATAATGTATAAGGAAAGTATTGCAACGGGGTCAAAAATTCGAATTCGAGTTTTCGACGAGAGAGCATATTTCAAGCATCCCTGAACACGAATTAAACGTTTTTGAGGTGCTGTCTGTGTGTGTGTGTAAATGTCTGTAGGTGTGTCTCAGTGAGTCTGTGGAGACGACATCTGAAGAAACGAATGAAGCGATTCGAATGAAATTTGGTATAAAATTTACAATCCCTGAATACTGGAAGCCTATTGTTTCAAAATATTCAGAAAAATCCCAAATTTTGAAATGAATATTTAAAACAACATCAAAAAATCCAAATCTTCAATAAAGCTACAAAAATATTCATTTCTTATGTAATTTTTCATTAGGAAACGATTGAAATAAATTTTAGAACGCTAGCCTAAACCGTTCTTGAGATATTGCACATTTTTCAAACAAATTTATCAGACAATCAAATAAAATTAAAAAAAGTATTAACTATTGTGAAATATGTTCACTTTCCATATGTAATATTATGCGATAAATATGTTAGCATCATTCTCGTGTATCTAGCTCGTTCCATTCACAAGAGAAGATACTTTGGGTAATAGTTTGGTATTTGGACGCCATCAGTCATTTATTTACTATAAGAATAACCTATTTCTCCGTCCATAACTCTAGGAGAAATTTTTACGACGAATATGGCGGAATATCGCCAACTTGGCGGGGTTTTTTTAATGTTGTCAAATTGACTAAAATATCGCCAAATTGATCGAAATGACGCTAAATCAATAAAAATGACGACTAATTGATGAAAATTCAACATCTTGCAAAGAATATAAGATTCTACTATAAGACAATATAGTTTGGGTAATAGTTTTGTATTTGGAAGCCATTAGTCGTTTATTTACTATAAAAATAACCTATTTCTGCGTCTATAACGCTTGGCGAAATTCTGGCGTCGAATTTGGTGGAATATCGACAACTTAGCGAGTTTTTAATGTTCCCAAATTGACAAGAATGTCGCCAAATTGATAAAAGATAACGCTAAATCAATAAAAATTACGACTAATTAACGAAAATTCAATATCTTGGTAAGAATATAAGAATATACTATAAGAATAACATATTTCTCCGTCTGTAACATTTGACGAAATTCTGGCAACGAATTTTGGCGGCATATCGCCAACGAGTTTTTAAATGTTGCCAAATTGGCGATATTGTCGCCAAACTGATTAAAATGACGATAATTCAATGGAAATGACGACTAATTGATGAAAATTCAATATCTTGGAAAAAACATAACAAACGTCTATAAGAATAACCCATTTCTTCGTGCATCCGTAATGCTTGTAAAAAAATTCGGCAGGATGTCACAAACTTAACGACTTTTTTAAATATTTCCAAATTGAAGAAAATGTCACCATATTGATAAAAATGACGCTAAATAGCAGGCAATGCTTTGCAAATTTTTAATTCCCTCATTTGACGGGCATACCTTCTAGTACATAAGAAATGCGCTTCTCTCTGTTTGTTTGTAACACTTAGCGACACATATGGCGAACTTGGCGAAAAATCTAACGAAATATCGCCAACTTGGCAATATTTCGTCCCAGAAGTCAAGTTAATGAAAATGACACCAATTTAATGAAAATTAATATTTTATATGAACCATATTGCTTATTGAGGATGCTATCAATATTTATAATTGTTAGAGTTGCGTGAAATATAAATTAACTAGGTACGAAATAGTTTTATATGTTATCATCCGGAAATACGCCAATGTACAATTCAATGTTACAAACACTGTGCCGTGGATCTTTTCAGCATGTTTTAACTGTGAAAGGAGTAAATTCATTGTATTATATAAGGAAAGTCATGTGCTGACCACATCAGATTCTTTTTTCCTTTTAGAAATTAATTATTCATTTATACACACAAAAAATGCTGTGCACTTCTAATTTAATAAAAGGCCTTTCAGCCCGAACTCTTTAACTTTAATAAAACCTTTATAGCTACTGCAATAAACAAATTTAATTCTTTCGAAAAAATGCATCCTTTAAATCCCAACACTGAAGCATATTTAATAAATAGCCGTTTTCAACACTGCACAAATTCTAATTTCGTATTGTACAAATTTATTCACTACTGTACAAATTGTGCCTACTGCATATTAGTTAAAAAACCCGCCTCAACTCCTTCCATTACATCATTTTTTTTTAATCTCGAGCACCAATTGTAGACTATTTTCATGTCAAAACTCAATCGGCCGGAATCAAGAATATACTGCTAGCTACAGTACTCGAAATAAGGAATTTCATTACACAATTTTTAGCCATAGATATTTTTAATACTATATTATTCAATATGATTATCAAAATTTTAATGTATGAGAAAGGTCGAGTGAAGCCTCATTTTCCAGGTATTTTGAAAAAGTTACGAAAAAATACTCTTGCACGATTGCTTTTAAAAATACGAAGATTAACTTACACTCGAACAATTACCTTAAAAAAATAAATGTTCCCTCATATAAATGTTCCCTCATTTAAAAACATAAATGTTCCCTCATCTCATTATGCAGACTGTGAAAACCTCGCTGTCCCAGTCGGTGCTGGTACGCTGTACCAATTTAGTTACAGGGATATAATTGCAAGCTCCTATTGTCTAACTCTGGATTCTCCTCCCTCTAATGTCAGATTGGTATGTAACTGGCAATGATAGACCACTTCCTGCAATTTCTTCAGGTTATCCTCCGGGTTAACTTCCTGCTTGCTTATTGAATTCCCAATTTAAAATCGGGACTCAATATTTCCCATGGCCCACTGAATCCGTGCTAATCATACTGCGGTCACTTTCAAATCTTTGACATCGTTGCACTAACCTACAGAGTTAATTTTGTTCAGGCGCCATTGTAAGAAAATATGATGTACCGGACGGGGTTAATACCGCAGATCTTCGTACAGGGTATTCGACGTTATCCCAGTTAAGCTACTGGTGCAGAATTGCAGTCTCTTATTGTCGAAGGAAAGTCTGCAACGCCTTAGTAAATTTTCTGCCATCTTAAGTTTGTTAGAATATCATCCAAAGAGCATAATACAGCAAAAAATATCTATACAAGTGCTCAGGTATTTTAGCAGTTCAGTATTTGTTACTTTACCCTCCTTGTTTATATATTTTTATAACTTTACACTCCCTTTTACATATTTTGATAACTTTACCCTTCATATTTATATATTTGGATAACTTTACACTCTCAATTTGTACGTAGTGTCTACTATGAAACAAAAATGCAACTAAATAAGTCGTTAATGTAATTTTTGTCAGAAAATAAAACGTTCTGTTACAGACTCTTGAATCTTGCATCACATGTTATGATTTTAACTCTAATCGAATGATACAAGAAAATGTCACATTTATAGAAACAAAGAATCTAACACGAAGTTTAAGAAAGAAGGTGAAATAAAAAAAAATGAAAGAAAACTGAGAAATATGTTACAACCCGTAGAAGCATAATAATAAAGTATAAAGGCTATTTTTGACTTATATGACATTTTGAATTTTATGGCATATTCCCCTTTATGGTCATTGCTGGCTATAAAAGAAAATATGTGGAAACGTTGCCGAAATTCCCATGAAATTGTTGCTCGGGAAAAGATCAAGAATACGAGTCATGAAATGATTGAAATGTTTAGAAAAATGCCCTGATTGCTGTACATAAGAACCTTTATATCAGTAAAACGAATCCCCATTTGTAAAAAGGCTTTTCTGAAAGCATAAATATTACTAAAACTGTTCATAAACCTTCTAGTCAATCGGAAAAGGGAAATCAACTATCCCTTGCTGATATACATCAAAAACTACTAACAAAATTATTTCAAGATGTCCATAGAATGACGAGAATCTTTTGTTATTTTATAACATCTGTGTATATGTTGTCGTTGTTTTTATCACCCAGACCGTCCAGCTCACCCACAAGGTGTTACAACGGATGGCCAAGAAAAACACAAAAATACACTAAGAATACACTAAGAAATACATGGACAATATACAAAGACAATACACATAGACATACATAGACAATAAATAAAGATATAAAGTAATTAAACTACACAGACTCCGGATTAGAATATTGAAGAATATATTTTCGTATACAAATAAATGGTAAAATTCAATAATACAAAATATAAAATAGCAAAATAAAATTTAAATATCTACTAAAAGAAATTGAAACAATGAAATAAGCAAAACCATAATGATCAATAATTTTAATCTGATTGACCAAATCAGAATTAAAATCAACAATAATGCAACTCTCAAAACAATATAGGTACACCATCTGCTATGTTCTTGGCTATAAGAATACTTTATTATATCCCTAGAATTTTTATTTTTGCAGACGTTAGAAAACTAAACAGGTTGATTTAATGTAGTTGGCTTAGTTAAACGAAATTTTGTAGTATATGGGCATTCGAAAAAACAATGAACAACATCACCTGCTGTTTGAAGATACAATTTGGAGTTGACTTAATAATTAAACAGCGTAAGTATTTTATAAATGTAGTTTAAATGTTACGAATTATATTACAATTAATATTTACTCTAAATTTGGAAATCTACATTAACTGCATATACATAAGATATAGGAACTATTCAAATTGTTTGCACGCAATATAAAACTAATTCTGAGAAATCTTAAGCTATTCAACCTGAAAATCTGCTTAAGGTGCCATTTATCACATCTGGGAGATATTTCATCCAGCAGGACACTATTGCAATTCATGTCTATTTCAAATCAAAATAGTGATTTTAAACCAATTCTATGGCATTACTGAACTGACCAGTCAGAACTCCTAATTTCAGCCTTGTATGAAACCTTTGGGGCATTCAGGCCCACGAAGTATAAAAAAATAGCCTGATGTCAGCCACCAAACTTGGTTAGAAGAAAATCCCTAAATAAACTCTAACTGAAATATTTCAATCCATTACAGCACAAATGATCAAGATCGTTGAAAAAGGAGCGATTTTATTGATTATTAACTTGTTTACAAAACAAAATTGATGTTATCCTTATACTTTTTTCAAAGTTTTGTACCGTACAAATTTTTTTAAACGACATTATAGGGGTTCATACTATTATAACTTTATATAAAAGTATTCAAATACTTTGAAGCTTATAGTATATTTCATGTATGAATTTGACCAGAATTGATTAAAAACTTCATGTAATTTTAAGCATTTATAATTCGCCCTTAAACGTTTTCTACCACGGTATATTGACTTTTTTAAATATCGGCAAATACCATTCATTTTAACAGTGCTGTATGCCAATATATAACTTTCTCTACCACGGTATATTGACTTTTTTAAATATCGGAAAATACCATTCATTTTAACAGTGCTGTATGCCAATATATAACTTTTTCTACCACGGTATATTGACTTTTTTAAATATCGGAAAATACCATTCATTTTAACAGTGCTGTATGCCAATATATAACTCCCATTTCTTTAATAATGATTTTCATAAAGAAGTTCATATCCCCAGAAATAAATATTGAATCTTTCACATAGCATATATAAAAGCATTTATGCTGAATATTTGTTTGTAAATACCTGATTCTAATGATTTCTCACTCTTACATTTATGCGTTTTATTGCAAATTTTTCATTACTTTATTCTATAAAAAGCCGAAAAGTGTCAAAATACAGCGAGTAAATCCAGATGAATATTTATTAGCTTTTTGTTATCATCACTTAACAGCTCTTTAATTCCATTTATAAAACCCTTTTACGTCGTAAGAAGATTAAACTGTCAAACGTGACGTAAAAGGGTTAAAGTCAACAGTCGAACAGAATTTTAATTTTTAAGATCTTAAATTCTTTTAAAAGTATCAGTTTTTTATATGAATTTGAAATACATTGTTATATGTGTAAAATTTCTTTAAAACAAAGATACTCATGTAAGTAAGCGAATAATTACAAATTATTTTTGAAAAATATGTAATTTGAAATAGTGTAATTAAATGTATATAAACTTACTCAATGACACACAACACCACATTAAACATTCATTCTAGTTAAACTTTATCCTCATATATCAATAGTGATCACAGAAATCAAAATACTCGGTTTCGTTTAACGCTAAAATCAGTATTGGCTATGGTTCTCAACTCTGGTTACTTACTTTTAACAACAGTGTCAGTTTGAAAGATTTTATTTGGAACCAATTACAAATGGTAAATGAAGGAGGCTCTGGAGTTCACATCCGCAAAGTACCTTTATAGACTCCAATAAGTGCATTTCCAATTTGCATATCACAATGGGATAAATAACACTGGAATTGTCCTTAAATTAAAATTATATCTGTTAAAAATATAAAGGGCTATAATTATTTCGTTTACTGCAGCATACTATGTCTAAGATTAAAAATTAAAAATTTTTATTAAAAGATTAAAAGTTTAGATAGAAGAGATGAAACATTTAGAAATATATTAAGAGACTTCAAAAATATAAGTTTCAAAAGTGCACGTTAAAGAATTTTAAAACCAATTGACAAGACCATATGCACAATTTGAACTATGAATATATAAATATGTTTAATTCAGACATAATATTTCAAAACATACTTATCTGTTGAAATTTATTTTATTATGAATTGCTCTAAGTTTACGCGCACTTTTGAACGAAATGCTTCAGGGTGAAATATATGACTGAAAGAGCGATAGCAAATTTTGAGATAAAATAAATTACTTAAACTAAAGGGCGACGTGAGAAGCATAGAAAACGTCAAACTGAAAAGTACGTGTGACATATATCAAGGTTTAACTTACTCTAAATATATTGAATTCTTAAATCAAGATGCGGATGATATGAAGGTTTAGAGTTTCTCAAGTAAATAAAAGAACCATAGTATGTCGAAATATGTTAAAATTTGAAATAAGATACGTTAAAAATGCATTTAACTCAACTCAATTAAATATTTTGGAACTATTAATTCTTTGTAATCGTATTTCCTATAGTAACCCAATCAATAACATTTAATAGTCATATTGATAAGCAGAAAAATAATTCAGTGAATTTGGTACGATTTTAAATTCTGAAGTACTTTCGTACTTTCTTTTGATCATTCGAATATTACTCATTATAATATTGTATTGGAAATATAAAAACTATGATTTCATTTACGATCTTAAATTACGATTTAATTTGTAACCAATGGACCCACTCGATCAGCTCACGTTAAAAATAGACCCACATTTGTTGCTTAGCAACTTAATCACCCGCGCAAGAAGAGGGACAGCAATAGAAGGGGTGGGGGCCTGAAATATTTTTATCCATACTTTTGTTTCCAATTTTGATTTAATTTCCACGCTGTATTTTCTATTCTGCAATGAGCCCATTCGACCTACTCACTCTAAACATAGACCCACTCTTGTTGTTTTGCAACATAATCGCCCGCGAAAGAAGAGGGGAGGTGGGAAAGGGGGCGACGGTGGCTGGTAGGGCCCTTTTAAAATAATTTTATCTATACTAGCGACTCTTGCTCTGATTTTGGATTTAATTTTTACGCTGTATTTTCCACTTTGGATTTATTCAACCTACTCACGTTAAACATAGACCCACTCTTGTTGATTTGCAACATAATCGCCCGCGCAAGAAGAGGGAGGCGGGAAAGGGGGCGAAAGCTGTTTTGGATCCTTTTTAAAATCGTTTTATCTATATTAGCGACTGTTGCTCCGATTTTAGATTTAATTTTTACGCTGTAGTTTCTACTTTGGACCCATTCGACCTACTCACGCTAAACATAGCCCTACTCTTATGTTGCTATGCAGCATAATCGCCAACACAAGAAAAGGGACGGTGGGGGTTCTTTTTAAAATCATTTTATTTATTACTACCTACTCTTGCTCCGACTTTGATTTAATTTTCACGCTGTATTTTTTACTCTGCAATGGACCCATTCGATCTACTCACGCTAAAATTCGACTCATTCACGCTAAATTCGACCCACTTTTGTTGCTTTGCGACTTTCGCGCCCGCGCAGCGGCCGAAGAACTTGCTGAAAACTGATTGTTATAAAAACTTATTGCTATATGTAATGACCGCTAGAGGAAAAAGCTCGCTGGTATAATTTATTTTAAAGTTGAATCAAACTCTGAAAAATATAAATTCAGAACATATTTTAACATTTTTCCCCTGAAAAATGGCGGAGTCTGACACATAATTTCCCTGAAAAAAAACAGACTCTATTCTTTAATCTAATGTCTCAGTGTTTCTAAATACATTATTTCTCATATTCCTATTCAAAAATATACTTTTCCATTTATTTTCTGCAGAAGATATCATCGAGTATATTTCCAAAAATCTCGCGAGGTAAATTAACTCCGGAATATTGCTGCTATCGAATTGCTGTGCACGTTTGAGCCAACAGTTCCATATTTAATGCAACCTTTCATTTTGGCTTCGTCGGAAAAGCACTCCAAACATATGAAACGATTAATTTTCCAAAGAAATATCTCGCTAATACTTAAAGCATTATTTACATTTGAAAAGAATTCTTAACTATGTTCGATGAAGTATATTTAAATTCAAATAAACGCCATAATAAATCAAGCGCTGTAATGCGTTTCATTTACAAAGAAATATCAAACGAGAATGATATCATATTATTAATCAATGATTTATAACTTAATTTTAACAGTCTTAAAATTTATTTTAATATTACTTTACTTTATATTTAAGCCATTAGTGTGGTAATTTATTTTATTTGATGGTTTATTTTATTAGAATTTTTTCTTGGAATTCCCATAAGAATATTTTATTTGTTTTCAGAGATCATAGTCTTACTATGCAGTCTGAAATATTGTACTTTTATTATAACTTAGAAGACAACAATAATGTCACAGTGCAGGTTAATGTTGGTGAATTGATCTAAGATTCCAATAACCATCTTTCTTTCATAAGGAGAAAACAGTCAACCCATCAGAGTGAGTACAATAAACTATAAATATGCACGAGTGTAAATTTTGGCCGGACAGTTTGACCGAACTCAAAAACATTTTAAAATCTAAAACCCAAATTAGCCTGACTAAAATAATCTGAGTTTCGGCTCAGCCCGAAACTATATATATATATATATATATATATATATATATATATATATATATATATATATATATATATATATATTAGATATATCTAAAATAATTAATCCGAGCCATCTACAAGCCCGAAAATTTGTAAAAGCTTATTACTCATCAATGCTAAACGTAAGAATAATTTTTTCATAGATTTGTGTTAATGTGTATTAATAATTTTAAAAAATATTATCAAATATTATTTATCAATACAAAACTACTTTTTTAAATAAAATAACAAATTATCCTAATTTATAATAGTCTATAAATGCTCCCTTCCAACATACAAAATCCTCGTTACAAGTGACAACATCGAAAAATAGCCAATTTTCTCCTCTAACACGAACGATTAACATCTTCAGACCTACTTTTATTTTCGAAAAATGTTTGTTTTACTCCTGTCTACCATTAAAGTTATACTCTATCTCCCACTAAAGTTTAAACAGATAACTATATATTGCCCTGTTTAGTATACAGTGGCCATGGCCGATAGAATGAAAGTGATTTCAGTACCTCTGCCGGCGAATTTAAAACGTTACAATAACGAACACAGAAACAAAGCGAGATTGACGAAAAAAAGACAATTGTAGTAGTATGTATTTGTAGAGTATTATCTAATTAGTAGGAATCAACACCAAGAACGCACTAAATGCGTATATAGAAAGCAATAAATATATTTCAATCGTCACCGGTTACTAGATGCGCAGCAACTAATTGTGAATAATTATTGTGTAACATTTTACTCGAATTAAAACGTGCATTATCTATGACTGGTGGAATTTTCAATTGAAACTACACTAAATTCCTGTGCGTGCAAGTGCTGTTTATTGTATCACTAGAACGAATTACCCGACGTTTCCCGGGATTGTAAATAAACATCCATCTCTATTCACTAAGCACGATATCCGCAAAGCAAAAAAAAAAAAACATGCTCTCCGCAAGTTTTTGTTATATTGCCGTTTAAAATCTTAATTGGTAACTTTAGAAGTTATCGTAGAAATGTAACTTTTATCAGGAAAAAAATGCTCATAATGCTGCAACTATCTTATTAAAAAAACTAAAATCTTATTAAAAGTCCAAATCTCAATCTGTAAAACTCAAGATTTTAAATTTCCAAATTTTCATTCCTACTATAGAAGCGCCAGCCGGTTGGGATTCCCAGTTTCAAGAGCGCGGAGCTTTGCCATTATCTTGCCGCAGCGTCTCAAATGAAATGCGAGCCGCATTTTTCTCCATGCGTCTTACGGTGTTTTTAACGATCGCAAAGGAAATTCGAGACTATAAAATAACTAAAAAACAAATTCGAAATTTTAAAAAAGCTTAGATTTATCGCTAACAGCCTGCACAGACACACAGGCCTCTTCTTTTTTTTACGTAAGATTCCTGAATAAAGCAACAATTTACCTATAACCATGTTGTGTCGAATAAATGTTTTCTATAGCAGTTTAATTATCAATTCCTACTCATTAGGCTCTGCTTTTCAACTTTGTAATTGGTACTTTTTCTTCTATCTCGATTTGCTGCCGAATTCTTTATCCTAACTTTTGAATTATCCACTAGGGGTGCAGCTATCGCTTTTATTTAATCGGCCATGGTCACTTTTCTATAGATAAACGTAACGTGTACACTCGTGAGCCTTTAAAGTCTCAGATATCGGGGTGTTTAAGGAATTTTTGACTCTGTATCTTATATGCATTGAAATTCTTCAGATTAATTTTAACATCTAAAAAAGTAAATTAAGCACATTTTACAGATCCACAAGCAGTATACCTATTCTTCGTAAGGAATATACAATATAAAGAAACTTAAAATTCACAATCATGTACAAATTCCTATAGTATTCTACATGACATTATTATTGAAAACATTCTATTAAAATATTTACCTTAATGCTTCTAAAAAGAAGTTTAAAAATCTCTGTTCTCGCTTTATAAAAGTATCTTCAAAGGCAGATCTAAAGATCAAAACATCCAGGTCCCGCTTGTAAAGAAATTTACAAAAATGTGAAATTGAATCACTAGTATATGCCAATTGCATTGGAAGATACACCCGTACTATTTATATTCTTGTAGATTAGATTAGAAGATATGCCCATACTACAATATATGGGTTTCAAAAATATTTTCTAAAATAAAACAGATAATGTAAGAAATGGAAAATATCAATAATCCCCGTAATCTTTAAACTCGAAGGACATAATTGATATAATCCAGTCGAAAATGCAATTTCGATAAAATTTATTTTATATACATTTCTTCATTATTTAAATCGGAAAAGAATAATAAAAATCGTCTACCGTATAAACACATTAGATTTAATTCCGTTGCTAAGCGACATGATATATTTTTTTTATTCAAATAAATTGGCGGAAAAAATATCGTCTGCATAATGCTATCTCTATGAAAGGTTTAATTGTGCGTTTTCAACTAACACCTCCTCAACCCCTGGTTCGAGAAACTCGAAACATAGAGTAAATTTTAACTGGGACTATTCCAAGGCGATCCAGAAAATTTCATGAAATTCGGTAAAGCCGGTCTCTCGTGACGATGAGACAAACACACATACATACCACAGATAGATTCTCAATTTTATTAATATAGATCTCTACAAGTAATCATGTTGAAAAACGTACCATAAGATATCACCTCAGAATTATTAAAGATTACCGCAGAACATATTTTACAGCGAAATGACAATTTATTTGCACAATAATAAAACCTTCGTAGACAGATGATAAAACCAAGTTAAACATAACATGTATTAAATTAATAACTAAATCGCAACCATAAAAATGGGTGACTTTCCTTTCAATATATAGATTCTAAAATCAAAAATATTATCCACAGCCAAATTTAACACAGTGAAGACAGGAACATAAAAGGGGGTCTCCAGTGTTCAGTGAAGCTACACTTTGTCAGACTCCTGTTCAAGAGAGCTCGTCCTGCTTCTATTCATTACAGCCTGGTTGAGACATGAAATGCATGGGGCGTAACTTTGATTAATGATTCTGACAGCTCTTTTATTACGTAGCCATTTTGTTAAGACTTCGAAATGAAAAGGTTCTCTCGAGATAACGCATATTCAAATATATATGGCTCTAAAGGGTTCTCAAATTGCACTTATTTGCCTAACATATAGCTTTGGCTATTAACATTTATCTTGTAAGCAGAGGAAAGTTTAATTTTGCTACTTATCCTTAAAAAGTAATGTGTTATAATGAAAGTGTAAAATATATCAGATTGTGCGTTTCTTTTTATTTTAACAACATTACTAATTTTACTATATTTTTACTTTCCTTGTATACATAATGTAATGTATAGGGAAAATATTGTGATGGGGTCGAAAACATGAATTCGAGTTTTCGACGGGAGAGCACGTTTCAGGCACTCCTGAATTCGAAATTGATCGGTTTTGAGGTGATGTCTGCGTGAAAATTTTTGGAAAATATAATAAACAAAATCTCAATGTATAAGCACTCTATCAATTTTCAGGTCTTTGTGTTGTTGTTTCTTATGACCTCCTGTTTTCGATTGAGTCGATACAGGACCAGTGACGCAGGAAGCAGGACAGAACGAAGAAAGACAAGAGAACAAAGTTTATTACAAACAAGCATCACTGACGGTCGGAGGGGATGCAGTTTCTCATGTAGACGAGGACCCAGAAGGCGGAAGACTGACTTTATCCTCAATAAACATCCATGCTTTACTCGGGATTCGAACCCGATCCCACTAGACAGCAGCCGAAGACGCTATCTACGTCACCGCCTGGGCGGCTCAGGTCTTTGTTCTTCGATAAAATGACTTCGATAAAAGGATTCGATTCGTAATGGAAATTTCTCAAAAAGAATAAATGCATCCAACAAACGATTTTCAAATTCCTTTACCATACTTTTTCCTCTGTATGTATGTAATGTGCATTGCAACGCATGTAAAAAGGTGTTGGAAAGAAGGAAATTGCTCTATTTCACGTTACATGCTGAAAACACCGCGGAAACCCTAATAGGTGCTGTCTGCCAATATCGTCAAACTAGAGACCCCAGTTCACAATCTGCAGGTTGAGTTGCATGACTCAATGGTCAGCAATCATAATTACCTTATTATAGATAAGCCCAGAGTGCTATCATACTTTAATTTGCGGGTAAACTTTTCTGTCCATGGTTTTAGCCATGGTATAAGTATGTATTACTTTCATCGCTGACATACATGAATCGGCGGCATGATGTAGTGGTATATTAAAAATATTGAGGATAAATCCTCTATATACCCCTAAAATAGTAGCACATTGGGTAGGCTCCACCTTCTAATATCAAATTGACAATCTGACTGGTCACATATTGTAACTTTTACCTTATGTTACATATGAATGTTTGACAAAATTATAGTTTGCAGAAAGAAAAACTCTTTTAAAGGCTAGAATATACGAGGTTTTCTCACAGCTGAGATACCTCAGTCGGTAGAACATAGCATCAAGATGTAGAAATTGCAGGTTCAGTTTACGCTCTTGAAAACTGTTATAACTGGCGCCTTCACACTGCGGATTTCCTAAATGTTGCTATATGGTGACGGACGAAGAAAGGTGTTCCTCCGGTATATTTGTAAGTTTTAAATGCAGTTATATTTATTTAAGACTGTACGTTGTCTTTGGCCTCAAATTAGAAGGATAGAAAATTAAGTATTTTCTCAAAGCCCATATAGCTCAATTAGTAAGACGCATGTTTTAATATCAAAAAGTCATAGGTTGAAAAACGTTATAAGCATTTTCACTTTCTTTATTATGACTAAAAATTTTAAATTCCTAATATGACATTTAATTTAATTTCACGAAAGGCAAGAAGTTGTTATTTGCGATTGCATAAAATGGTAAAAATATTATTGAAAGAAAAATGAACATAAGCTCATTAAAATTCCATGACAGTCATGTTCTACATATGGAAAGAAAAAGCATTTTCACTTTTGAAGTATCTTAAGGCGTTGTCTTTGCATATTAATTCTTTGAAAAAGACAACAGTAGAATACTTGAAATGGGAAACTGAGCAGAATTTTTTTTATAAAATAAAGTAAGTGTTTTATTTTTCATGATTATCCATATCACACAATTTCAAACTGAGGGTGTGAGTGAGATTTCTACGTCGCATTAGCATAAATAGAAAACATTTCTGTTGTGTTCAAGCATAAATTTCTTAAACAAACGCAATGTAAGAAAATAAAAACACAAATAGTTAAGTTGTTTTTAAAAAATATTAAATAAGTTGTGCAAAATGCATAAAGAGAAATGTATCACTGGATGGTAAAATCAGATGTGATATTTTGGAGGAATACCGTATATTTTCGGTATAAAAATATGGGTTTGAACGTTTTTTATTATTTAATTGCTTATCATGCTGTCATATTGATTTAAAATACTGCAAACGACAAAATTCATAGCACCATTTCTATACTTTCTAAGAAAATTTTAATTAAATTGAATAGGGGAATAAAAAGCAAGGTTGATAACGTTCAATATCAGAAAATAAACAAATGTATCTAGAAAAGTGTATAAAAAACCCTAAATTAAGCATTTGTTTGTGTTCATTTCCTTAAAGATTTTAGAGTGATTCTAGCAATTCCTTAAAGCACCCGAGTACTTGTAAAGAATCTCGCTGCCGTAACCGGGAATCGAATCACGGATCACGGTACTCGCCAGTCAATGCGCTACCGTTGAGCCCCTGAAAGGAATTGCAAGCTCTTATCTTCAAAGTGGACTCTGTATTCTCCACTTTCTAATATCAAATTTACATGCAACTGACAATCTGACTGACCACCTCCCGTTATTTTTTACCTCATGTTAGCCTCCTGATGCTATTTTTATCATTCAGGTTAGCTTCCTGTGTGGTCATTGTCCTTTCCATTTTGAAATCGGCGCTCAATATCCCAGAGTCCACTAAATGCCTGCTAGTTGTACTGGGGCACTTTTGGACCTCCGACATCTTTGCACTAACATACAGGGTTGATTTATTCAAGCGCCATTGTAAAGAACCTTGCTGCCCCAACTGGGAATAGAACCATGGATCTTCGTACTGGCCAGCCGACTCTCTACCGTTGAGTTACTAGGACGAAATTACAAGCTATTTTCATCGAATTCGACTCTTCAACTTTCTAAGACAATTTTATTTATAAAACTAAATTGAATTAGGGAATAAAAAGAAAAGTTGATACCATTCAGTATAAGAAAATGAACAAATGTATATAGTAAAGTGTATAAAGAAGCCTAAATTAAGAATGTGTTTATGTTCTTATTTTTAAAGATTTTTAGAGTGATTCTAGTAATTCCTTAAAGCACCAAAGTAATGTAGCAGAGAACATGCCTGTATCGAATCCAGGACACCCGTTTCCGAACCCTGACATTAGCCGGTTAATTTTTCCGAAAATAAAGATTGTGTCTAGTAGTGTACATATATTAATTATCTTATAACAAAATATCCAGGCAATTTTCGTCATACGTTAACTATGAGTGAGTATGGTAACAAACATTTGAACCATTTCTCTTGTCGTTTATATAAGGTTTTTTATAAGTTTACGAGCGGATTAACACAAAGTTATCGATAATTTTATTATTTTAATAATTTTGTAAAAAACCTTATGTGGGCACCACATAACTTTCCTTATATAATGTAATGAATTTATTCATTTCACATCTAAAAATTTATGTCCACGATACAATGCTTTTAACGTTGCATTGTACATTAGGCGATTTTCCGGATGATAACATCTAAAACTATTTCGAAGTACCCAAATAACTTATAATTCGCGCAACTCTGAATTGACAATTATCAATATTTATGGCATCAGCAATAAACAGTAATGTCCATATATTAAAATATTATAATAATTAATGTATCAATTTGAAGTCATTTCCTTCAATTTAGGGTTACGATTCAAGTTCGACTATATTTTCGTCGATCTGGGACAACATTCGCTACATTAGTAGCTAAGCTCGCCAAATTGATCACTATGCGTTACATACAAACGAGATGTTCTTATATATACATGACTTTTGGCGAATTGTTGGTTGTAAACTTACAAAACTATTACACATATATCTGCTCTCATGAATAGAACGAACTGGATCCACGAGAATGATGCTAACAAATTTGTCGCATAACATTGCATGAAAAGTAAACATACTCCACTACAATTAATGCTGTTTTTAATTTCATGTAATACTTTTGATAAATTTATTAGAGAAACGTGCAATATCTTGAGAATGGTTTCTGCTAGCCTTCTAAAGTTTGTGTTATCCGTTTTCTAATACAAAATTACATAAAAACGATAATTTATATAACATTATAGAATTGGAGAATTGCATTGAAGAAGTGCATGCACATTTCTAAAACGGAGCTCAGTAACTAGCAGATGTTAAAATGTCAACATTTTATACATTTCTAACTTATTTATAATTCTACCACTAAACTATTTTCATTAGTTCTTAGAAAATTAGAATAATTCAATGCTTTAATGAAGACATAATAACAAAAATAATATTCCTGTCATCCGATGCTTCATTTGACGCATTCACCATAATGCATAAAATATTGTGAGTTGAACACATACATTCACCATAATTTTTAAAATTTTGATGTAAGCATCCCATGGCTTTCACTATATCGATACTATTAATTCTTCCAATTTGGCATCATGTTTGTTAATTCGACGTCATTTTTTAAACATACGTCACGCAGTTTTACATCAGACGGCCGTAAAAATCAGTTTCACAAAGTGAAACCCAAAAAAAGGTGAAATCACTTTTGTCTGTCTTATGTTCATCAATTTGGCGACATTTTCAAAAGTTAGCAAGTTAGTGATAGTACACAAAATTCATGACTTTTTATATAGTATTAACCGATGGTTTGAGTTCTAATGAAAATATGTCTTTTCTCATGAACCGAACAAGCTAGATCCACGAGAATGATGTCAGTAGACTTTTCCCATAATATTGCATATAGAATATCAACCTATTTAACGATACCTACTTTTTTGTAATTTTCAATAATTTTTTGATAAATTTATTTGAAAAATGTATAATATCTTGAGAGCGGCTTATGCTAGTATTCTAAAATTTGTGTGATTAGTTTTGTAGAAATGATCAATTATTTAATATTATTAAATGTCAATTTTTTTTTGCTTTTTTTCTTCAAAAATTCATCCGGAAATTGGAGCTTTTCAGATTTTTCGATCGCGTTTAAAATCAATAAGGTTCCAGTATTAACTAGTTATAATAATCTTACCAAATTTTGTTTGAAATCTCTCTTCGTTTGTAAGATATCGCGGACCAGAGACTCACAGGCACACACACCTCACACAGACATCACCTCAAAAACGTTCGATTCCAGGTCAGGAATGCTTGAAACGCACTCTTCCGTCGAAAACTCGAATCCAAATTTTCGAACCAGTCAATACTTCCTCTATACATTATACTATGTATGTAAGGAAAATAGAAATAAAATTATCTATAAACCCACCCACTTT
Organism: Amaurobius ferox; assembly: GCA_951213105.1. Lineage (NCBI taxonomy): Eukaryota > Metazoa > Arthropoda > Arachnida > Araneae > Amaurobiidae > Amaurobius > Amaurobius ferox. Next base: position 46,664,209 of record OX578141.1, on the reverse strand, counting down.
CTAATACATAAAATATGTAATAAAGTGAGTCTTAAAACACTTGTTTTAAACAAATAACTCATAATTTTACAAACGTTCTATAATAATATTTAAGGTTCACTTACAGTTTATGCAGTTATGCAGAAACATTTGAAAACATTTTCAAACGGTTATAAATTATTCATTACAGATTCGTAGAGTTAATTTCTAGCAAATATCATGAGTTGTGAACATTCGATTTCTATTCAACTGAATTTGCGTTCGTTCGTGCATATTTCTCATATGTGCGTGTAGTCTGCTAACACGAACCTAACAGACCAGCTTAACACATTCTAGTAACACGTAAAATTTATTTCGAAACATAAATATTTGCAGTCTGCAAACGCAGTGGGCATGTACCTTTAATAAGAATAATTACCAATCACTGCATTTACTATGGCATGATGTTAAGAAATCTGTCAGATAGTGTTCTAAGTATAACACATATGTAAAATTAGGAAAGAAGGAGACTGGCTAATATAAATTCCCTCAATATTGTGTGTTGTTCAAGGCTAAATTAACGAATTCCTATAAAGCATCTTGAATTAACTGTTTGCCAAAGTAATATTATTCGGAGAATCTGAATGTACTATTTCTTTACGTTTATTCTCACAACAAACAGTATACCCGTTCTTCATACAGAATATATAATGAAGCAACATAAAATTCACAATCATGTACAAAGTCTTATAGTATTTTAAATGACATTGTTATTCAAACATTCTATTAAAATATTTAAATTCGTACTCCAAAAAAGAAGTTTAAGAATCTCTGTTCTCGCTATACAAAATTACCTTCACAGGCAGATCTGAAAAATAAAACATCATGGTCTCGTTTGTAAATAAATGTACACAAAATATGAAATTTAATCAATATATGTCAAAATAAAAGCTCTGAAATTGTATGAGAAGTACCGTACTACCCGTACTAATTATATTCTCGAATATTAGAAGATTACCCGCACTACAATATATGAGTTTAAAAAATATTTGCCAAAATAAAACATGTGACGTAATAAATTGAACATATCAATTATCCGTGTAATCTTTACACTTGAAGGTCATAATTAATTCCAATATATTCCTTAATGAAAACGCTAAAATTGTACAAGAAGATATACCCGTACCACTTATATTCTGGTAGAGTAGAAGAAATACCCGTGTATTAGTAGAAGTTTACCGGTAGTACAATATATGAAATTCAACAATTTTTGCCAAAATAAAACTATTGACGTAATCAATTGAAAATATAAAAAATCCCCGTAATATTTAAACCTGAAGGCCGTAATTGATATAATCCAGTCAAAAATGCAATTTCGATAAAATTTATTTTATATACATTTCTTTATTATTTAAATCGGAAAAGATTTAATAAAAATTGTCTGCTGCATAAACACATTGGATTTAAATCCGTTGCTAAGCGATATGATATCATTTTCTTCAAATAAATTAGCGGAAAAAATATCATCTGCATAATCCTATGTCTATGGAAGGTTTAACTGGGCGTTTCTAATTAATATCTAGACAACCCCTGGTCCAAAAAACTTGGACTAAATTTTAAGTTAGGCTATTCTAAGACTTCCTAGAAAATTTCATGAAATTCGGTGCAGCCGTTCTCCCATGATGATGAGAAAATATATTTTATTTATATAGATCATGTTTTATATAAAAAATTGCCTTCCTTAAATTTTAGTTTCAGATAAAGTGCATTACCGAATTAAATAGTCAGGAAAAAATAATTTTAACCTTTTGGGTATCTAAAAAATCACAATTTCATCAATTCGCAAGTTCAGTCAATGGAAAACTATTGGATAGAAAAGTACACATTCAGACTAGGTCACATGTGGGCAACCTCTACTTCTCGTTTCTTATTGAAAGTAAACTTTTCAAATAATCTAAATTGCATTAGAATACTGAATAATAAAACCGAATTAGTAGTTAGCATAATTATTGGAATGCTAAAAGCAAAAAAAATAACTTTTAATTGTTAGAATTAACTTCCCTTCATACACACTTACGTATTTTAGGTATTAAGGATTTTATTTGCATTTTGTATTTACTTGACATGGAAGCATGAGAAAACTGCAGAATAATTAAGACGTACTACCGCGAGACTAAAACCTGAGACCAGAGATATGGCATAAATTAGAACATTAAAATGACAGTTTGAATCGAGTGGTGAAGAATAGGCCCAACGTAACGGCGCCGAAATTGACACTAAATCGGATATGGCCAATAAATCAAAATATAAGTATGGCCAATAAAACAAGGCATAATCTGATAGGGCGAGCCAGCGCCCAATCAGGGACCAACACCTGAACCAGCAATTACTGATGTGGGGCAAAGCAACGACCAATCAAAAAACGAGATTCATCAAGGAAGGCGTGTTTTCCCCAAATCCATGTAAAAAGATTACCTAAAAATTAAGACACAGTTGCTTAGCAGTCTATTGAGAAAGCTAGAACCACAACAAGACTAGTAAAAGACTCGAGATATGAAGATACTGTTATCATATTGGTAATTTAACCCTCCTTTATCTCCACAAGAATACCCCATGCTTAAAAAAATGTGTATTTAAATTCCTCCCCAATATCATGAAAGAGAAATTAAAAAGAAGAATTATTCTCATTAGTTTCCATGTTTTCTATTTTGGCATTTAAAAGCTAAATTGTATTTGTTGCGTCATCTGTACTTTCGGTCTAGACAATTTTGGACCCTCATAAAGTTCTTCGGAATTTTCCGGAATATTGAATTATTAGCTAGCGCGAATCAAAAGTTTGAAATTTGTCTATTCAGGAAATGCGCCTTGCGGTGACGTAGACAATTAATAACTTCCAGATATTGTTTGATTGGGAGACGTATAAAACATTAAATTTCGCATTTTTATAAAAAAAATTGTCACTATCAAATTATAAATACGTGCAGCTATCATAACTAAATTTTCCTCAGTTTGATTCATATTTTACTTAACTTCAACACCTAACCATGATTTTTATCTTCCGATCGGACGCACTTCGTGAAAAAACTAGTATATACTGCAAAAACACGCCATTTGAAAATCAGCCGTAGTTAGAATTAGGAATCTAAGTTAGAACAAGGAACATACATTTCAATTTCTCTGGTGAAATCATCGCTCATATTCGGTGAGTGGCTGAACTGAATTTCTGAGCCATTTTTCATGAAATGATTAACGACGAATCCTACATATTACTTATCTATCTTTCGAAAGGGTTTACTTCAGAATCATTTGTATTTCGTTTCTATTTTACCACTTTTTCCATTTGCTGTAATGTATTTCTTATAGTGTTTATTAAGATTTTGTTTCCTGATTCTAGAAAAAATCCTAGATCGATTCCATTTATCCTTTTAACCCCTTTCACTTGCATAAATTTGTAAAACTATTTCAAGTTTCCATTCGATTTATTTTTCTGCTTGCGACATTCTATTTCATTCATGAATTTTTTTGCCTTGAACTCAACGCATTAATATATACTAAAAATATCAAAAGTTAAAATCAAGACTCAATGTTTTTAAATATTAAGATGATAGTGATAATAAAATGCTATTTATGATTCTTAAATAAATTTATGTTTCGTTCATAATACTGTAAATATGATGATGGTAGTTTTGTATTTTGATTATCTGCAGCCTATATAAGGCATTTATGACTTCAAACAGCAAATACCAGATGGTGTCAATAAACATTTTAAGCGTAAATGACAGCAGTCAGACGGTCGCCAGTGGTTGACATTTGGTTCAAATAAATTTATGTAGGGGCAATGAAGAATTCTACACACATCGAAAGGTCACGTGATCTTTAGGACCTCAAGCAGTTACGCCCAGTATATGTCCGGCCAGTGACAACTTACTCACACCAGCTCACCAGCCAATGGGAACAAGGGGGAGAAATGAAAGTGGAGCCAGCAGAGTAAGTCAAGTTCGTCGTACAAGAAATCAGAAGAAAATTAGGAATGATTTAATGAAAAGTTGGCGAATCGAAATGGTAATACATCAGTTAGAAGTTGACAATGATTGTCGAAGAGAAGTTTTAAAATAAACGTCGATATAGATATCAAAATGAAAGCTGCCGCCCTAAAGATGACCCTCCACACCAAGTAATCCTTTTGCTATCATCATGAGGAACTCGCGAGAGATCAGTTTTTTGTAAATTACACTTCGTTATCACTGTCGCCTGTAAGTAAAATTGGAAATTAATAAAAATTATAAAATTATTAATTGAAGATATTAGTGAAAATTATATGTTTGTTTATATAAACAATTAAGTAAAAAAAACAATCTTTAATAAGTAGTCGATAAATATTGTTTATCTTTTTGGACTTATATTTTGTTATGGGTGGACGCCGGATTGTAGAAATAGGTGAGTTACTTGTCAGTATACACGGTTACTCCTCTAAGTTATAAAAATAACGAATAAAATAAATATTAAAATAATAACTTAATGAATTAAAATACACCTTTTTTCACCACAAATACCATCTATTTTAGGAGTATTTTCAGTTTTGTAATTACTCGACATAAAATACATTAATTGGAAATATATGATTAAGCCAGCTACTGCCGATGAGTTCTTACATTGTTTGGCAGAAGATATTACGGATATGCAATAGTATCACGATAAATTAAACTGCCGCTTCTGAGAATGAAATTTTAGAATATTTCCTTAAAGAAAGCAGGCATATAAAAATTAGGTGACTACAATTGTTTCGAATGAGTTTTAATCACATCCTCAGGTCACACAGTGCCTTTTCTTAACAATCGCCAAGAACAAACTGCAAGGGGGCAAACAAAGAAATAGTCGAATAGATAGATTTGGAACACAGAAAGCGAAAATTCGTAGCGAAGAGTAACAAACATTGAAATTGAAACCCTAACCCTAAACATATCAACACAGGTCGCTAAGGCAGCATCGTCCTAGCCCACAAAATAAGCCAAGCAAAAGAAATGGAACAGAAAGTCCGAACTGATATAAAATCTAAAATAAAACTAAAGGAAACAAATTAAAACCTTTAAGTTACAAAAATGAGGGACAGGTGAGAAATTCGAGGGAAAGAGAAATAGGCAAATCCATATAAAGATATAAAGATAGCAAAATAGCGAAAATAATAGCTAAAAAGAGCGAAATATGACGAATGCATCAGAGACATAAAAATTGGAATAACCATATTCAAAATCCGCAGAAATATGTAATAAATAACAAAATGAAGGAGAAAAGCTATTTCGAGATTAAATGACCTCTAAATGATAAAACTGAGGAAAACAACTAGTTTTGTAATGCTACATTAGCTACAATATTCAAATAACATGCAATCAAACTACTTTACAATTACCAAAGCATGGTACTGTAAAGAGATGAACGTAACCGGTATTAGAAACTGTGTAATCTAAATTTATGAACTAACTTTAAAATACAAACAATCTAATCGCATTAAACAGTGAATGGGATAGGAAATAAGATTATACCAAAAATAATGGAAACAACCGGCTTCGGAAGCTATATATATATATATATATATACTAATTGTCAAGTGTCCGTCTGTCTGTCACGCTTTTTAGGCACTCCGAATTGATACAGACTTGCAATCTGATACATGAGTCGATCGTTCGATAAAAAACCCTGGAGAAATCGAACTTTGCGTGCAACTGACAATCTGACAGACCACTTCCTGCTATTTTTACCTCAGGTAAGACTCCCAGTCTCTTTTTATCTTCGAAGTCAACTTGCTGCTTGGTCGTTATACTCGCGATTTGAAATCAGCGCTCCATACACCAGAGTCCACTGAATCCGTGCTAGTCGTACTAGGGTTACTTTCAGACCACCGACATCTTTGCACTAACCTACAAGGTTGATTTGTTCGTTAGCCAATGTAAAGAGCCTTGCTGCCCCAAACGGGAATCAAAACACGGATCTTCGTACAGACCGGCCGAAGCGTTACCGTTGAGTTACTGGAACGAAATTGTACGCTCTTATTGTCGAATTGGACTCTACACACTATAGTACTTAACACAGTCTTGATAAAAGTCTGTAACAGTCTAGAAAAACATCAGGGCTTCAGTAAATTGAAACTATAACGTCTAGACGTAATTAATGATGGCAAAAGTTTCGTAAGAAAAATACTTCCAATTACGATACTTTAAAATAGTCGAATGATTATGAATCGATGAAACCCTTCACTTATTTTTTCACTTGTTTTTTCCATCAGTACTGTAGATTTTTATTACAAGGTTAATAAAAATTATTAACTTTCTTTGAAAAACAACTTAAAAAGAATTAAAGAATTTTTAAACGGAAATTTTTCCATCGACATTTTATTTTATTTTTTAAACAAGAACTTTCAATCGCAATTTACTTGCACATGAAAGAATATCAATATTGTTAAATTTTCTCACTGCGTGTTACATATTACGCTATACGATACAAACATTGAAATAAACATTGAAAACCATTACTACATATCATAAATTGTAATATAGCATTTGAAAGTAATAATTTTAAATCTTTAGTGGTTAAGTAAAATTTTTATTTTCCTATCATACATATAACAAAAGAAATTCCAAGTTGTATTAAAATTTTGTATTTTAATAATTGATTTCTACTCTGCTATTTTGTTCGACAAATATAAAAATGTACTAAAATTTACCTATAGAAATTCAACTGAAAGATTAGTTAATAAAATCTGTATTTCTATAAATTGTAACTGGTTATGTCTCTGAATTGAGAAAACGCAGTTGCAATAATACTTTTAGATGAATACTGCTTTTCTGAAAATATTAGTAAGAAAATAGTTCGATCTGTCTTTTCAAAATACCTATCGTTTTTCATTTTTTCTCAAAAACATGAAAAAACACTTTAACAACACAAACTCAGAAATTTTCTTCCACAGATATTCAATTTCAAATAAAATTGATTGAAATGCTTTTGAAAACTATTTTACCGAAACAGAAAAATTCTAAAATTTCTTTTAAGCTTGTGATGTGCCTATGAAGGGGAAAAAGAAAAGAAGGTTAAGTAACAGAAGAAACAGATTTAAAAATATAAGATAGAAATAACATTTCTAAATTCAGTACACATAAAACATGTTAACATTTCTAAGCTTATATTACTGTTATTTCAATCACTTTTATCATATTTTTTCTCTCGCAATACAAGGTGGTTTTGTTTCAAGTGAAAATCGGGTTATGTTATCTGACGTGTTATGGGCATACGAGGACTGAATTCACCAAGGTTTAAAGCCAATTGAAAATGGCTTGCATATATTTTATATCGGCTGTGCAGGGTGTTTCAAAAACATTGAACGACTTAATATCTCTTGAACGATTGGTCGTAGACCCATGGTAACAATGTAAGAAATGCTTTAAATAAGGAAGAGTACTGTAGCAAGGTGTGATACGCAAATAATTCGTGAACTCTGTAAAGAACCTTGCTGCCGCAACCGGGAATCGAACCCTGGATCTCCGAACTGGTCAGCCGACGACGAAATTATAAGCTCTTATCGTCAAAGTGGGCTCTGCATTCTCCACCCTCTAATGTCAGATTGGCTGGCAACTGACAATCTGACTAACCACCTCTTGCTATTTTTTCCTCAGGTTAGCCTCCTGCTACTACTATTTTTACCCAGGTTAGTATCCTGCGTGGTCGTTATCCTCTCAATTTTGAAATAGGCACTTAATCTTCCAAAGTCCACTGAATTCATACTAGTCGCACTAGGGTCACTTTCAGACCTCCGACATCTTTTCATTAACCTACAGGATTGAATTATTTAGGCGCCATTGTAAAGAAACTTGATGCTCCAACCGGGAATCGAACTCTGGATCTCCAAACTGATTAGCCGACACTCTACCGTTAAGCTATTGGGACGAAATTGTAAGCTCTTATCGTCAAAGTGGACTCTACAACTTTTACGCACATGGATGCGCGCATAGCATGTGAACATAAATACTGAAAGGTCTTCTGCTGATGGCGCTCACTCACTGCATAAATCTCGACAATTCGTCAAACTGCCGCGCCTTTCGGCGAGTAGCCATTATGTTGCTGGTTCTAGTAAGTTTTAACCCTCTCATACCTGCATCTCACTTCCAAAGCAGAAGACAGTTACCACTAAAGTATCATTGTACGAAAACTTTTATCATGCAGCACCTTTTAATAAAATGTATTAAATATAACATTGTGTACGGGTCTACTAGAAAAAAAATTTGAATTACAAAAATATTTTCCATAGCCCATATATTCAAACAAAAAAATGCCATTGCTATACGATCAAAATTATTCGAGATACCTTCAGTCAAAATTTCCGATAGGGGAATGGGGGAGTGTATAAAACTTTTGCTTTTATAAATAGCTACGCATATAAGTTTTCAGATGCAAATTTTATATAACGAAATTAAATTTCTGTAAGATCCTTGAAATCTGTGTTTTCGCTGTTTATTTTGATCGGGTGAAGGTAGCTTAAGTCCATTTGTAGAGGGCATGTATAAAAAGGTACACGTGGGGCTTTTTACTTTCCCTATGTACGTAGTATGGTGTATAGGGATAGTATTGTGACGGGGTCGAAAATTCGAATTCAAGTTTTATGCTTATGACGAACACATTTCAAACATCCCTGAACTTGAGTCGAACGTTTTTGAGATGATGTGTGTGTGTGTGTGTGAATGCGATATCTCACGAACAAATGGGACATTTCGAACGAAATTTGGTGCAAATATTACGATCGGTGAATACTGGAACTCTATTAATTTTAAACTCAATCGAATGCTTGGCAGACCCTCACATTTTTTAATGAAATTCTGAAAAAATCAAAACAAAAGCAGTACCTTCAATAACATTGCGCTAATGATCATTTCTTAAGTAATTTTTCATTCGGAATTGGCGATCGTCAGGCAGTTGGTGGTATGGAAGCCAGACAGCGTAAAATTGGTCGCGAAATGAGTTTAGGGGATTCGTGAGCGCAAGGGGCGAAGCTCCAACAGGTCTAATAGCGTAGCAAGCGTAGCGATAGCGCTGGGGAATCGAACTCCGAAAAATAGAGGTAGAGAATATGAGGGGGAGCCCTCGCGCCTTGGGACTCAGCGAGTGTGGGCGAACAAGGGACGCAAAAGCGGTCATGTACACCGGCCGGTTCATCCGGGGAGTAGTGAGTACCAGCGAACAAGGAGCGCTCCCCAAAGGGCGTTAGCAGGGCGAAACGAAAGAGCTCGCAAAGCGAAGAAGGCGGAAAGAAAGAGGAACTAATAAGCAAACTCAACGAGTGCCAGACATAAGGATCCAACTCATATAGCGAGTTACGGAGGTTGGGTGGAGCCCCTTAGTTTTTGCAAATAAAAATATCACATATTTCTCTTTGATTTTTAATGTTTTATAAAATAAGAATGTCGCATATTTCTTATTATTTCGGAACATTTCAAACATATACATTCCTAAATATATAATGTTTGTGCATTTCTGAATACCTTTCTCTTCAATGCATTCATCAATAATCACTTTAAATTTTACTCGTACTTTTAAATGTGTTACTGTCCTTTTTCTCCATTAAAGTCATAAAACTATGATGCAAATTTTATCACCACTGAAAGGCGTTCAAAACAACTTCATTTCCAAACTTCATGCATTTTTATAACAAGAAAGATCAATTATGCATAAAGCATTAATTATAAAACACTTTCCAATTGAAATGCAATTTTATTTAAACATCTCTAAAACGCGATACATTCAGTGCTAATATATTTTAAATTATCACAATACTACAATAATTTATTATATTTTAAAACTTAAAACTTCATCGAAAAAAAATGAACTTTATTCAAATGACGTCATCGAAATATAAATCGGCTGGTTCTCTATGTAAAAGCAATGAATATTTCATTCATGTATATTACTTTTATTCCAGACTCGAGAACTAAATAATTTGTATAAGAGTTGTATAAGAATTGATGAAAAAAATTCATCAATTCTTATACAACTCATCTTACAATCACTTGTTTACATTCTGCATCCATTAAAATTAAGCTTCGTTGTAGAAATAATCAAAGTTAGATGATCATTTAAACTAAAAAATATTGTAATTCCGTTGGCACAGAATATATATGCACAGAAAATACGCAAACATAAAGCGGTTTTAGAACGGATGCAACATTAAATATATATTTAAAAGAACTTTAAAATCACGATTTTTATACTAGGAAAAAAAAAGATGGATGCCATATTTTATTTAGAAATTGGTCACGTGATATCTTCATATAATATGGGTATAATTGTTGTTTTATTTTTTATTTATAAAAACAACCAAGCATATTTTGCTGACATTTTTTATATATATTTTATGGAATAATTTGAATATTTCCTCTAAAATTTTCGAAGCAATTTGTGAATTTTAGCTTTGCTTAAAAAATGTTTGAAAAATTAGGTCCCATACGGTTCAATGCATTTCACTTTTTCAACCCGGGTTCAAGCCAAAACTAATTGTATGATATTATTCATTTACATTCCTATATATCTCACAGGCCGTCTCAATAACGTACTAAAATTTCATTATGATAAAGCCATTTTTACGGCAGTTATCGTGCGAACGGACAGACAGAATGAACAAAGTCGTAAACACCTTTCAACTATGTTGGAAAGTGTTAAAAAGAAATGCTGTTCGATATTAATCCTCATAAAAATTCAATCAACGAAATTTAACCAACAATCATTAGAATGTTCAAATAAATACAAAATTAGATTTATATTTCAAAATGAATGTTTACAAAATACTTTCTCATATTTACTTTCCTAAGTAGTCGGTACTTAGAACGAGCACCGAGTAAAATGAAACTTTTAATCTCCAGTAAATACTTTATTGTAACATATTTCACATTAGTTGAGTTTCCGATTTCTGAAAAGGAAAATTGTCCTTTTACTGCAACAGATTTAATTTGATTCTACCATGGTTCTAAAGCAGCATGACATTCAGGAATTAGGATATTTGTATTTTCTTAATTTAAATCTATTCTGAGCCTAAGAATTCGATAAATATTTGAACATTAAAAATTTTAGGAAATTAAATTATCCCAAATCAAGATTAGTTGAGTACAGTCAGAACCTTGCAAAACCAAATATCTCGATGGCAAAAATCAGGTAAGTTCAGTAATTTATTGAGGACGGTGAGTTTATTTCTAAAGAATTAAATTAATATTTTTGTTATTTGGGCTATAATGATTTTCAATTAGAATTTACATTTTACAGGTATTTCCTTACTTCATATTTTTTTAAGTATCTGAAAACTTTCCTATCTTGATATTTTTGTTTTATTTAGTTTCAATTTGAGCTAAATGTTACTTACAGACAAGTCTCAAAATCCGGTTAATTAATAACAAATCTCACCAACTTTTCTTACACCTCAAATTTAAGTCTTTAACATAACTGAGATGACATTAAAAATTTTAACGTTGGCTTATAAGCTATTGATTTGCAGTTATGAAAAGAAAATTTTGCGTTTTATAACATTTTTTTTCTTTCGTTGTAACAGAAATAGGAGTTCTACAACAACCTGGAAACACTTGTTAATTTTGAACTTACTGTTAGTCTATGAAATTGTATTTTATTTTATTTATATTTATATTAATTATGGATCTCTGCCTCCTACTGGCTAGGCTCGCCAATCCCCAAGACTTGCTTTGCGATTCGGGGGACTTTGCACTTTACTCGCTGGCGCTCAATGAGCTCTCTTCGCGTTTTTTCGTGCCGCCTATTACGCAGGCATAATCCGCCCGTTGGGTTTCACCCCTTATTTACATGCACTCACCAACCCCCGGAGCTCTCCTCGCGGAATATTTTAACCCGGCCGACGCACTCGACAGCACTAGTGCTCCCTATCGACTCAACCAATTAAATATTTGCCCATACTGAAGAGAAATTTTCCCTTCAGACGTGCCGAAAACGTAAAATAACTCCTGCACTGTATCGAAATTTTAAAAAAAGCTCCATCTTGCGAAAATCCCACTATTTGGATACATGGCTGCAAAAATTCGCAGTCCTGCTATGGCTAGTCTATCCAGGACGTGAACACGCGGCTCAAGTACTCTTTCTTTGACATTAAATATATCTTAAACTACAGTTTAAATCGAGAAACACTGTTTATTTCTGCGCATTTCCTTAACTCTCCTCAAATGTACCCATTTTAATATTTTTGTAGGCTATAGTTTTTCTGGTAAGAGACAAAGAAACTCTAGGGAGGCGAAATTTTTCAAGCGGCGGTAGTAGTTACTTATTTTAATAGGGAGACAGGGGTTATTTCTTGTAAAAATTTATACGATGACATTTTACCACGATCCAGCAAGCCGCCTAAATAACCATATAATAAAAGTAACCACATAAAGTAATTTTTTATTCGAGAAGGAAAATATTAGCTTCTTTTTACAAAAATCGAAACCCACTAACACACTTTGATTCTAATAGTTACAAGGATTGATATTTAAAATAAACACCTACCTTATTTTGATCTATGTAAACAACGATTAGTAAAATTTACTATACATGTGACTAATTCCATTTAAAATAACAGGAATTATTTCAGCAAGTATACGTGATCAAATTACTTGTTCCTCATTTTATTTTTCTCTTCAGACACTAAGTGATTAACTAAGCGGTAAAATTAATGTAAAAGGGTAAAGAATATTCATTAACACAAACAATAGCTGGGTACTATTCAAATAAAATATATCGTAATCACCCAGAATAACAGAAGCTTTGTCATTCTACCTCAATTTCACACAATAGGATTACTGCACTTACCGCTCAAATCCTATTTCCAAAGTTCCGATAAAAATCCACTGATCTTACTACGAGTTAATCCTGTTTTAATAAATAGTTTTAAACTCCCCCAAGTACATTCAGAATTTTAAGAAGGAAGGCATTGGATAAGAAATAATACGATAATTATAGTATTAAAATAAATTTTAAATGTCCTCACTACACAACTTTCTAAAAAAAATTATGTAATTATAGTCATAGTTAAGATTTACAGACAATATCTGAACGCAGGTTATTATATGTGTGCTGATTCAATACTACTAGTATGAATAGCTACAAACAATAGTCAACACTGCAATTATTCAAGATGAAAAGTATTAGTGGGCAGCAGCTATAGTTATAATAAACTTTCACCGCAGTTTTAAAGTCCCGTCTCGCTTAGAATTGCAATCTTTCAAAAGGACCTAACATAAAATATTTAAACCTGATGAAAGGCAAACATGAAACCACACTAACTGCTCTGCACAAAAGCCAAATTAAACTTTAAATAAACTTTTGTTAACATAATACAGATTGTCTTGCCTGATTAACATAAACTAAAATTCCTACTTGTAATCTATAAGAACACACACAAACTACACTTAAATGCAATTGCAATACAGTGGTTCAAATAAGAAACCTCTCCTAACCGCTCATTCCAGTTAAGCTTAATACAAATAACTATGCACTCTCTGTAGAAGAGCCAGCAACTTACTGATGGGGATCGAACGTCAAAACTGATTCCTTCCCTTTGGAAATAATCTGTGTAGCTAGAGATGTGATTGGCCATTAAAACCTTGAAGCACTAATAGGCTGTTAGTTTAAAGTAAAACATAAATTAGCCGAAATGGCGAAAATGATAAGAAAAATGTGACTGTGACCTCACAAAGTATTTTTATTAAATTCTTCCTAAATATCTATAAATAATATTTTATTGGGTTTGAAATGGGTTGGTTTCGAACTGTACTGTTATTTTGGCACACAAGGGCGGAAGATATAGTTTAAAGTAAATTCCAAATCTCCAAATTATCAAAAGCATACAAGCATACTCTGATATCTTCCCTCACATATAGTAACTTAACCAGAAACTTATGGATTTGAAAGCTAAAAAAGTAACAGTTCAACCAGATATGGGTTTTTACAGTTGGCAGACACGATGCCAGAATTATAGAGTATTACCTCTACAGTAGAGGACAGCATTAATTTCTAAATGCAATTTCTATAAAAGTAAGGGAGGATTTAAACGCAAAATAATAAGGTTACAGGTAAGGGCATCGCACTATGGTAAAATTGTCAACATCCATTTTGCTAAATATAAAAGTCATAGACATATATTCATGTAGTGAAGATTTTAATGAAGCAAAATATATAAATAACATCGAAGTTATATTTAGACTTTATGTTGAAAGTGCATAGTGTTTTCAATAACCTTCCAATTTTATGCCATCAGAAATACGTACTTAAGTGCTACAAATAACAATTTTAGTAGTGGATAGATCATAGATTACACATTTTTTCAAACTTAATTAATTTATCATTTATAATATTAAACATCGTATTAAATACATTTATTACATCATATTAAATACATCATATAGACAGGAGATTAAAACATGACAATACATCAGTGTGACGTCCAGATTTTTTAGCTACTGAATCCAAATTAACTTAAATTAATAGTTTGTACTATCAATACCTCAGTCATAACTATAAAAAGTATCGCTCGCCACTAGCGTCACCAGAAAAAATTTATGAGGGGAGGGAAAATATTTTATAAGGAAACATTTTGTTTCCAAAAATTTATATTAACCAAATATTTTGTTTTCAATTTCTCAATACTATTTCCTTGAAATTCAATGGGTTCGATGGACAAAAATAACGCTTCGATAGACGATAATTAGCTGAATATTTCAGAAATGAAGCTGGAATTTTCATGAACGCCTGTAATTATGGATTTTCTTATCAGTTAGCCGAAATTATCAACTAAATTGCTGAACAAAATGAGCAAAGGTTGCAGAATGTTTTACAGAGTATGAACAATACTATATAACGTGTAAAGTGCCTTGTTTTCCCAACCAGGAATCGAACCCTGGATCTTCGAACTGACCAGTCTACTCTCTACTGTTGAGCTACTGTGACAAAATTACAAGCTGTTATTATCAAAGTGAACTCTGCATTCTCCACCCTCTAATGTCAGATTAGCGGGCATCTGACAATCTGACTGACCACCTCCTGCTATTTTTACTTCTGGTTAGCCTCCTGCTACTACTATTTTTACTCAGGTTAATATCTTCCGTGGTCTTTATACTCTCAATTTGAAATCGGCGCTCAATCTTCCAAAGTCCACTAAATCTGTACCAGACGTATTAGGATCATTTTTAGACCTCCAACATCTGTGTACTAACCTACAGGTTTGATCTGTTCGAGCGCCATTATAAAGAGGCTTGATGCCCCAACCGGGAAACGAACTGGCCAGCCGACACTCTAGTAATGAGCTATTGGGACGAAATTGCAAGCACTTACCATCGGAGTGGACTCTGCACACTTGAGTGGTGCTTTTGATATTCTTATCAAATAAATCATACAGACCAAATCAGAATCAGTCCGTTCCAGGTTTGGAGACATATGTTGTGAAACGATGCTCTGACCAGGTCAAAGCAAAATTTTATAATCATTAATACAATATGATATTTCAACAAGAGTCGCGGACATAAAATTTTAGATTTATATACTGCACCGATAAATAGCAATAGCAGAATTATTTTCAGTTAGGTATCACTAAGTTGACTGTTTTTAATGCGTTAAAGCATAATTACAGACCTCTTTTCTACCATTCGAAGAACGTGGTATTTTCTGAGAATGAAAGGATTTTAGAGCAATATTTCAGATGGTCATTGAAGAATTTCCTAAGAAATACTCATATTCTAAAACTCCTGACAATTCAACAATTATGAGGTTAGTAAAGTGTTTTCGAGAAATTGTATCTGTTTCAGACAAGGTGAAAACAGGCAGATCTCCCATTTAACTCAGGATAATCTGCCTAAAATAGATATTGCGTTGCTGAAGCGCTTCTTTTCTTTCGTCACGATGCTGAATCTATATCAGTGTCATTATCTAAGCTCTATCTGCAGCTAATCCTGAGAAATAGATGTTGCGCAGGAAATATAAATGTTTTGATCTGAACTGACACCTCTAGAAGTGGAAGTGGAAGTGGAAATCTTTAGTGAGATCCTTATTCCTACTAGAATTTAATACTGAATTCATATCAATTCTCATCCAAGCTCTATCTATCGTCAATTTTGAGAAATATAGATGCATCAAGGAAACTGTTTAAACCAGAAGTAATAAAGAAAACCACCTTACTTCCTCAAAAATTTTATGATCAATCCATATGTCATCATCTAAGTTCTATCTATAACCGATTCTGGAAAACAGATGTTTCAAGGAAAATTAAAATTTTTGAACCGGAATTGGAAAAGTAACGGAATTTAAAATCCGCATTAAACCCCCTTCCCCTCTGGAATTTGCTGCTGAATCCAAATTAGTGATCATTTAAGCTCTATCTATAGTCGATACCAAGAAATAGATGTTTCAAGGAAAATTTTTAAACCGAAAGTGGGAAAAAACCTGGAAGTGAAAATCCTTAGTAAACCCTTAACCCCCTCCAAAATTTAATACTAAATTCATATAATTTATTATCTATGCTATATCTATAGCCAATCCTGAAAAATAGACGTTTCATTAAAAATATTTTAAAGCCGAACTGGATAAGAACCGGAAGTGAAAATTTTTAGTGATCCACCCTATCTACTCCAGAATGTGATGCTAAATATATACAGGGTGACCATAATTAAAGTAGAGGTGTTTAGAGCCCGACAGTGAGAAAACTGTTGGGCCAAACTCAACCAAATTTGCAGTAAATACTATTTAAACCATGGGGTTTTGATTTTTAAAAGAAAAAATAGTTCGGATTTTTGCCGCCGCGGGCCAAAGTGGCGCTGTAAGGTCCATGTTTGGAGTAAAATAGGTATAGGAAGTACAGAAAGTTCCGTCAATGCTGAGAGATATCGAACAATGCTGCTGAACTTTGTTATTCCGTAACTTCAACAGCTTGAATGTCTTGAATCTACTATATTTATACAGGATGGAGCACCCCCTCATATTAGATAACGCGTACAGGAAGTCCTGTAACAGCATTTTACTAACAACCGAATAATTAGTCGAGCGTTTCCTATGAAGTGGCCAGCCCGTTCGCTTGATCTAACCCCTTGTGACTTTTGGTTGTGGGGTCATGTAAATCGCTTGGTATACCGAGGGAATGTGGATAATTTAGGCACTTTGAAGGAATTGGAAATTGAAGGAAAAGAAATTAGGCATTGCAAGTCAAGCAGATCAATGGAAATCTGCTGCATTCTGCAGTAGAAAATGCTATTCAGAGAATGTACTTTTTGGAACATATGCAAGGAAAACATATTGAATCACACGTGTAAATGATGCCAATATAAAAATTAATGTCATACGTATGTAAATGTAAGATGCAAATGTAAATATAAAATGTACTAAATACGTAAATGTGATGTCCTTTTCAATAAACATGTAAAATGGCAACTTTCTGTACTTCCTATGCCTATTTTACTCCAAAAATGGACCTTACAGCGCCATTTTGGCCCATGGTAGCAAAAATCCGAACTATTTTTTTTTTCTTTTAAAAATCAGAACCCCATGGACTTACTGAAAATTTGGTTGAGTTTGGTCCAACAGTTTTCTCACTATCAGGCTCTAAACACCTCTACTTTAATTATGGCCACCCTGTATATCACTCCTCATCTAAGCTGTATCTATTGTAGATCCTGAAAAATAGATACTCCAAAAGATACTTTAGTAAAACATAGATGCCGAATCATCATACATGATTGAGTTCTGAATTTATGGTTCGAAATGAACA
Organism: Amaurobius ferox; assembly: GCA_951213105.1. Classification (NCBI taxonomy): domain Eukaryota; kingdom Metazoa; phylum Arthropoda; class Arachnida; order Araneae; family Amaurobiidae; genus Amaurobius; species Amaurobius ferox. The sequence continues at coordinate 46,646,466 of OX578141.1, read as the reverse complement.
CACTTTTCAGATACCAAATGGAGGAGGTATGCGTAGAGGACATACATTAGCAGCTCCATAAATAGGAGCTACATCAACAGATATAAACAATTATGATTCCATTAATGATGCTTTAAATAGTATTATGGACGCTGAAAATGAATATTGCGTATCTAGATTTAAACAGTAATTACGTAAGACGTGGAAATTTAAACCTTTATATTTACCTATGAAATGAATCTCATTAAAACTATCAAAAGCTCTAAATACCTCAGCCGACTCATTTCAACCATTCTTTCACATTCTAAGAGAAACCAAAATTCATTTATTTATAAGATTTATTAATAAAAATTTTCCAGAGATATAGTCTAAAAAAGTGGAGTAATAAAAGTCTGTAAAAAATTACATAACATGAATACATCTAACATCTTTGAAAAATTTCTCCGAAAGATAAATCTATCTATCTAAATATACTAATTGCCAAGTGTCCGTCTGTCTGTCCGTCTGTCTGTCACGCTTTTTTAGGCACTTCCCGAATAGATAGAGACTTGCAATTTGGTACACGGCTCGATTGTTCGATAAAAACCCCTGAAAAAATCGAATTTTTCGAAAACGTTCTCTAGAAGGGGTGCTCCACACCAAAACGTTCCAAAAGTGAAATGATAGGAAAGCATGCTTTGCGATAAGATAGAGACTTCATATTTGGTGTATGGGTAAATCGTTCGAAAGGAGGAAAGTGCGCAATTTCAGATTTCCAATATTTTCTACTTAAGGGAGTGCCGCACACCAAAATGTTCGATTTATCGAATAAATGAGAAACGGCTCCTTTAAAATTTGATAGAGGCTTGAAATTAGGAATATGGACTAATCATTTGATGAAAAGACCCAAGACGAATATAGTTTTTCAAAAATATTCATTTAAGGGGGTACTCCAGAGGAAAACGTTCGAAAGGTGAATTGATAAGAAAACATACTTCGGGATGAGATAGAGATCTGAAATTTGGTGTACGGGTAGATAGTTTGGAAATGAAAAAAGTGTACAATTTCAGTTTTCCAATATTTTCTACTTTAGGGTGTGTCGCACACAAAAATGTTCAATTTTGGAATGAAGTAGAAACACCCCTTTTAGAACGTGATAGAGGCTTGATATTTGGTATATGGGCGAATCATTTAATAGAAAACCCAAGAAGAATGGAGTTTTTCAAAATGTATATTTAAGGGGGGGGGAGGTACTCCACAGAAAACATTCGAAGGGTGAAATGATAAAAAAAGCATGCTTCGCGATAAGATAGAGACTTCAAATTTAGTATACGTGTAGATAGTTAGAAAGGAAGAAAGTATGGAATTTCAGTTTTCCAACATTTGCTATTGTAGGGGATGCCGCACACTAAAATGTTCGATTTGAAAACCGCCTCCTTTACAATGTGATACAGGCTTTAAATTCAGTATATGGGGTAATAACTTGATAGAAAAATCCTAAGATTATTACGGTTTTTCAAAAATGATCATTTAAGGGGGTGCAACACAGAAAAACGTTCGAAATAAGAAGTGATAGAAAAACATGCTTCACGATAGGATAGAGACATCAAATTTGGTGTTAAAAATTTGGTGGTCAAATTTGGTAGATAGTTTGAAAGGAAGAAAGTGTGCAATTTCAGATTTCCAATATTTGCAACTTTAGGGGTGCCGAACACCAATATGTTCGATTTTCTGAAAAAATGAGACACGCTTCCTTTAAATGTGATAGAGGCTTGATATTTGGTATATGGGCCAATCATCTGATAAGAAACCCAAGGCGAACAGAGTTTTTCAAAAATGCTCATTTATGGGTGTGCTCCACAGAAAAACGTTCGAAAGGGGAGAAGATAAAATAGTATGCTTCGGGATGACATAGAGACTTTAATTTGGTGTACTGGTAGATAGTTCGAAAGGAAGACGTGCGCAATTTAAAATTTACAATGTTTTTTTCTTTAGGGGATACCGCGCACTAAAATATTATATTTGCCGAATAAATGTGAAACGCGAATTATTAAAAAAATGACAATATTCAAGGGTTTCTTATTGCGAGACTGCTGATTTTCAACGGGTAATCGGCTAGTTTAAAATAAAACCCCTTATTACAATCAGTGATTGCTTCGAAAACATATAAAGGAGATCATAAAATATTTCATGAAAATTCTCATTTCTTTTTAATTTCGTCCAAAGAGTTTAAGTTGATAAAGGTTCAAAACATCTAAAAAAGATTACCAGATAATACGGATTATATTCTTTGTGGAAAAATAAATTTATTTCATGCATGTATAAATAATGTAGGAAATTAATTACTGAAAAATATAAAGTATAATTATTGAGGTTAAAATGTACTTTGAATTTTCAAATATTGAAGAGCAAGCTGTTATAGTTTTAGTTTGTTAGTAATATACGTAAGATTAGCAATTAACATTTTCTATCACGGTTTAAAGATTTTAACATAATACACAACAAGACTTGCTCTAATATACAATACTATTTGTTGTATTTATATACTTAGATCACAATGATTGTTCTAATTGAATAGAAATCATCCAGTTACAAAAGTTCAGATAATGTTTTTACAATTGCATAATTTGGGGTAGAAAACAATATCATATTTTAATTAGTATATTATTAATATTATGAAAAATGGACATAAAGCAGATCTACATACAATGCGTATTAATAAGGCATGTGAAGGAATATATATATATATATATATATATATATATATATATATATAAATTGAGCGAGTAATATTTAATTGAAAATTGAACATTGTGAATGGGGACCATATATCAAATTAGAAATGTAAATCTATGACATATCACAAAAAAAAATAAAACTGGATGATAATACTTAGGATACCCACCGGGTAGTGAGTACCACTGCTTTATATGATCTCTGTCTATGCAATGCTTTATTTAGATGCATTTGTGATAAAAAAATTTGACACATATTAACGTATTTTTGATCTAAATAATTTCCATCGTCAATTTATTTATGATCCCTATTTTCACTGATGAAACAGCCTTTTACATGGTACGGAAAAGTGACATAAGTCAGATTTTTTCCTTTATCATATTTCAGTTGATATTAAAGATACAGATATGCGGGGTTTTTTAATGATCTTCTTGCATTAAAAATAAAAATTTGCTGATTGACCAAATTTGTCTAAGGAGGTCGTATAAAAATTTAAAAAATGTAACTTTTTGAAAATTAATGAGAGAACTATTTCATTAATGTAGTCTTATTTCCTACCTTACTTTCAACATTTTTACAATTTACATTGCCCACTTATCTCCAACAGGTAAAGAATTAAAGCGCGTTTCAATCTTTTTGGGGCACCATGTATATATATATATACCTGTAATTATGTAAAACTAAATAACATATTGATTTTCCCTTCTTTTTTGTGCAATTTCTTTCTGCATCCTTTTTTCTGCACAAAGCATAATGCATAATTATCGTCAGTTTAAAAATTACTCAGTTGATTAATAAAAAAAATGTCTCATTTTTTTCCATCATTCATGAAATGAAAATCAATATATGATATTCAAAATATAAACACGTTACAATTTAGTATTTCCTTGCATATCTATTTTATTTTATCTGCTTAATTACCATGAATGAAGGACCCTTCATTAATAAAAGAAATAATTTAGTGTTCTTTCACAACAATATCTTTATGCATATAATATCGACTCGTATCTCTTACTTAAATTTATTTTCAAAAATTCACATTTTATTTCGAAACAGTTTTTTTTTTTTAACTAAATATCTAATTTCTTATTTTTTTACTTATTTTTCTTTTCAAATAAAATTCAAAAATATAGAATTGGTAGAGAAATTTTAAAATACAGAATTTTAAACCTAAATTAAATATGCAAAAACAAGTATGAAACAAATTTGCAAAATTTAAGCACAATATCAGTATAAGAGAGCAATGGCAAAATATTTAAGACCTTTAACCATATGCACCTCTAGATTTAGAAAGTCATATATTATGAAACAAACAATCCTCAGAAGAAAGAAAGAAATTCTAAAAGTTTTAAAACCGTAACATTACCTGAAAAACTTACATAAAGTCTTCACATAAAAAGTGAAACTCTGAAGTTCTCTCTTGAGGAATTATGGAGGAACATTTATGCCTAAGAAGAGTGTACGTGAAAAATTGTTCCTTAGAGAAACATATATGACAACATTCCCTTAGAGATACATATGCATCTCTCAAAATACCTAGTCGTTTCGTTGGAAATATCTTCAAATATATGAATGCCCCATCTGTCATTTTTATTCAAGCAATCTTGTGTTAAACACTAAATTCTTATTTATCGTATATAGGAATATTTTGTATGTTATATCGCGAGTATCTGGCTTATTAATTCCCCTCTCTCTAATTTCCTTCCCTATATCGCAGTTTCTTTGAAACAATAAGTACCAAGTTCAATTCTCGTGTATATTACTAAAGCATTCATTGAACACTAAAGAATCCTTAACAATTTTCTTTTTTTTTTGTTAGGGGAGGGGTGCAAATATGTAGTACCTAACATCTGACTGAAATACTCACAAACTTGCTTAAAAGTAAAGAGGACTGAACCACTAGACCCTTTGTCCTCAGAGGCGTAGGCAAGAGTTATAGTGTGGGAAGATGACACAACCTCTGCCCATTGACTGTACAATCATATTAGTTCTCAATATAACTAATGTAGTCGTACATCCATTGGGGACTAAACGAAATTCATCACTGTAAACCCATATATATACTAAGACAGCATTCTGTGCATTATACAATAAAAAAAAGGAAATACGAAAAATACGAGTAAACAAAAAATATAATATCCCCTAAAAGGTAAAAAATCGCCAAGACTTCAAAAAAAAAGAAAAGGATTATTTAAAAAATATGATATAAGCAACACATAATATATAATGCAATGAACTTGCTTTGTTCACAAAGAAAATATGATGTATAAGATCTAGGGAACAATATTTTTAATGTTGAATTGTACATTTTTCACTCTTCCGGATGATAGCATGTAAAACTATTTCGAAGTACTTGATTAACTTATATTTCACGCTACTCTAAATGGAAAATTATCAATATTAATGGCATCCAATAGAGTCCATATATTAAAATATTTCAATAAATAATTCATCAATTTGCGGTCATTTTCATTAACTTAACGTTATTTTTGCAATTCTGACGATATATTTGGCGGAAAATCGCCAAGTTGGCGATATTTCAATACGAGTCGTCAAGTTCACCAAATTTATCGTAAAGCATTACAGGTAAACGGACAGAAGAGCATTTCTTCAATATAAATGACAGTTGACAAATTGTTAGGCATCAAAACACAAAACTATTACACAAAATATCTTCTCTAGTGAAAGGAACGAACTAGATCCACGAGAATGGTGTTAACAAATTAATGCGTAATTACAAACTAACAAATTAATGCGTAATGGTGGTAACAAATTATCGCATATGAAAAGCAAGCGTATTTCACAATATTTAATAGTTTTTTCATTTCATGTATTTTTATTAACGTATTTAAAATAAACTGTAATATCTCAAGAACGGTTCATGCTAGCGTTATAAAATTTATGTTAATCGTTTTCTAATGAAAAATTAAATAAAAAATGATTATTTACGTAACATTATTAAAGATTTTGATATTTTGATGAATTTTACAAATTTTCTGTAGTGTATAAAAATATTAAATGGTACGCTTAGAACTTGGCCGTGAATTTAAAATGGCACATTGCCGAATTGATAACCCGCCAATGTATTCGTCTGTTGCTTGGTGTTATCTGAAATTCAAATGGATTAATAAACATAATTATATTTCACTTACACAATGGAGAGACATTATTGGTCAAATCAAAATAGATAAAACAAACCTCAAGCAAATCCGTCAATATATGCCTTTGTGTCTTGATTGAAATTTTTGTCTTCAGTCAGAATCACCAACTTTACGCAAATTTTATAACGTTATATATCTAACTCTCCAGGATCGTCTTTATTCCCAACCTATAGTGTGTTACCCCAATTTTCAGTCATATATATATATATATATATATATATATATATACACTGCTGGACAATTGCTAAGGACGGATGACACTATCAACCATAGCAACCACAAAATGAATGGAAACAAAATGTGCGCTGATAGGAAAGTTAAAGGATTTGACACGTGTGGACAGTTGTTGTTCCAAGTTAAAATTGCACGAGAAAGATTTAATTGACGAACTTGAAATTTTTGGGATGTCTTCCTGATATCACTTAGATGATTTTACACGTGGCCGTATTATTGGAAGGATCGAAGAAGTTCGAAACATAACAGATGTTGCCAGGGGGGTCGACATCGCCCACACCGTTGTTTCACGGCTGTGGCAAGTATTTAAAATAACAGGAATGTGTAGCAAGCGTCACGGGGGAGGTCATGTTAGAAGTACGACGCCTGCAGGAGAAGGGTACATTGTCCCATCAGCAAAGAGGGACCGGCGCACCACAGCTCAGCAGGTGGCAAATCAGTTTCTTGCAACCAAAGGACAGCCGATCTCCCAAAAAACTGTAGCCAGACGTTTGGCAGAAGGAGGACTATACGCCTGCAGACCTGTTGTGTGTGTCCCATTGTCCAGACTGCACCGAACCGCCCGTTTGCAATGGTGTCGTGAGCATCGCAATTGGACCGAACAGGACTGGGCTTGCGCACAGATGAGAGTAGGTTCAATCTGTCATCGGATTGTAGACGCCAACTGATCTGGCCTAAGAGTGGTACTGCTTATCGTCCAGAAAATATCCAGGAAAGGGACCGATATCCGACATGCACTATCATGGTATAAGCCGGCATCATGATCAATGGCCGCACGCCCCTACATGTGGTTACAATTGGGACTATGACCGACAAACGATAGATTGATGAAGTTCTACTGCCTCATGTTCGTCTTTTCCGTGGTGCTGCCAGTGATAAATTTGTTTTCGTGGACGACAACGCACCAAGTCATCGAACACTCGCTGTTCAGGATTGTCTAATCAGCGAGTATATTCAATGCCTCGTAGGTCCAGCACGTTCCCCAGATCTAAACCCCATTGAAAATGTTTGGGATGCTTTGAAGAGGCGACTTGCTGGTCGAAAATATCCTCCAACAAACAAGAACACCCTCATCCATGCACTGACATAGGAGTGGGATAACTTGCCTCAACAGCTTCTGGATAATATTGTGCAAAGCATGGCACGACGTGTGGAATGTTGCATCGCACTCCACGGTGGACATATCCCGTACTGACATCTTTCTCAAAGGTGCCTGCTGTCGTTTATATGCATTTTTCCATTTCTCCGTACACAGCATCAAATGAACACTTTTTTTTTTCATTTCAAATGTTTCAAAACCTTCTGTATTTTCCAGAACAATAAATGACATTTATTCTAATGCCCGCACGGTGTGGCAACAATATTTTATCCTGCTAAGCCTCCATCCCCGCTTAATGTTGTGTTACATTGCAATTTGTGATCCGTCTTCAGCAATTGTCTCCAGCAGTGTGTATATATATATATATACATATATATATATATATATATACACTGGAGAAGTTACATATTTTCATACACAAAATGCTCTTCTGCAACGATGAAAGCCTGCCACGAGATGAGCACACATACTTTTCAGCATATCCGCATCAACAAAGGAACATGGAAATGTGATACGCTGTTGCAGATACTTGACGGTGGTGTTGCATATACCTGTGATTTAGGATGACACACAAGAAACAGTTCAGAGGTTTAAAGTCTGGTGTACGTAGAAACTAAGCTATGGGACCTCCTATTCCTATTTATAGTGGAGACTGCCTAGTCACTTTCAACCTAATCCATTTCCTCTAAATTCTACTCTCTGTACAACTTTCTAATTGACTTTTTCCCCTATCTGCAAAAGGGGTCGACATAGAGTCGCTAACCCCACCAAAAACGGGGGCTGCAGGGGTTTTGGTCTCATTGTGTTGTCCAAAGGGGGGGTTTCTATACAAAGGCACAAGAAGTACATAGCTAATTGCCATAGTTCATGAGAAATTTGTCTGAGAAAGGACTTTTCATATAACCCTATATGTATATACATATATGAGACCAGTAGGCACCTTTTCCGAATGTTAATGTTTGCTATCAAACAAAAGGCGCAGACAAGTGACTCCAATTTCGAAAGTCTTGGTCCGGAAATTATGACCCCAATAAATATATGTCACCTAAATTACAAGAGTGACTTGGACTATAAACAACTTCGGCCAGGACTTGTGAAATAACGACAAATTGTGAAATAACGATACACCGACCACTCAACGACCAATCAAAAAACGATACACCGACCCCTCAACGGCCAATCAAAAAACGATACACCGTCACACTGAGGAATAGCCAATGAAAGTAAGAGGGCGGTCTTTACCTGAGACTGTTGCTAGCAAGAATAGATTAACAGTAAGTCACTTATTTTTGGAGATCGAAGAAGAGAAAAATCAGTCAGATAGTCAGATCAGTGAGATAATGCAGATCAATGTAGAAATGAGATCCCAAACATATCAACGACAGAGTTCAGATGATGACAGAGTTAAGCGATGACTGTAGCCTGTCGAGAGGTGCAATCAGTATTTCTTTCAGGCATGCCTCCGGAAAGCAGAAGCCCCTGCACGGAGACGAGTAATCGCCCCTCTGGAGACATTTTACTATTTATGTGACACAGCATTTAGATATATTGATATATGGCAAATAGAGAACTTGCCCCCCTAAAATGTCATTCACCTCCTTCCTCCCCCCCTCCGGACAAAAAGTCCTGGAAGAAACACTGGGTGCAGTGCCAGTGAAAAGTGTGCAGTATCATTCCATAAAGTCCTTACAGTGCGGACCATCAAAACGAGTCCAAAATGCCAAGATATGTGCTTGTCTTAATAAATAGTACGTCGAGGATTGCTCTTTTGAATAGTTAAAGATAAGGTCTCACACAAGTGTTTCTCCTCCTTGAGTGATTTTGTAGTAAGCTTATATATAATTTTAATTATGCTCATAATTTGCGTTAATAAATGTGAATTTAAGTTTAAAATGTTTGTATGTATTAATAAGTAATATATTAATTTAAAACTAATGGTGTGTAAGTGGACTCGTACTGAGAAATAATGGTGGGGTTAAGTGCATATATATATATATACAGAAAGAGAGAGAATGCAGAGTCCACTTCGACATTAAGAGCTTGCAATTTCATCCCAGTAGCTGAACAGTAGAGCATCGGCTGGACAGTTCGAACACCCAGGGTTCGATTCCCCGTTGGTGTAGCTAGGTTCTTTACAAGATATATATATATTATTGTTTTATTCAATTTACATAGGTGTTTCAAAATTATGAATGTGTGATCGCTATATTTCTCAGAAATCAATCGCACATATAACACGAGATATGATACTTTGCTTTCTTCTCCATTGTTTTCTGTGTTCCGTGATATCTTCGGCAAGTATTAATAATTACTTAATAAAATATAAAACAAAATATATGCGCAAAATAAAACTCATTTCCTTATTATTTGTCAATTAAATATAGTTATTTATAGTTTCTATTTCAATTTTATGAGATTCTCAATTTTAGGTAACAGAATCCCTATCATTGATTATGTTTTCCACATTTTATGTGACTAATTAGTTCGCCGTCGTATTACACAAATTTTCATATAATAAACCAAGCTCAGGAAATACTACTGGACGGGGCCGCCCATACGAATTGTGAACCTCCATACAAGACCACCCTATGTATTATATTTTCTCTCCATGCGAATCTTTCACGTTTTTTCCTCCCTCAGAAATAAATTGGGGGGACGGGCCCCTCTACTCTAGTAATGCCTCTCCCCTCCCTACTGGCGGCCCTGAATACTACTGGTTTTTTACTATTTTATAAGAAAACATTTACTTTACAAGACTTTGAAGATCCCAAACAGGGACTCTGTTTTACAGGAAAATATGCTGCCATCTATCGGTGTTATGAAGAGTTTAAAACTACAGCCGTAAAATGACAATTTCCTTTTTTGTTCTCTTATGATACTTGTAATGAACTTGTTTTCATGGAGATTCTACAAAAAATGGAAATTTATACATGCTATTAAGCATAATTGTTTGAGCGCTTTTTCATAAGTAAGAGTTTTATATGAGAAATCAAAATTTTAATGCTCTAACTTAAAAAATCTATAAAGAGTAGATATTTTTCAATTTAAAATACGGTTATTTAAATGCACGAAATTTAACTACCCATATATATTTTACTACTCTACGTTTCTATTGTACAAATTTGTTAAAAAAGCTAAAATATTAATACCTTAAATTATTAATAACCTTAAATATTTTTAATAAAAATTTATAACTGGTACCTAATTTATTCACTGTGTAACTGATATTTGAGTTCAATCCTTCTATTTCAAGTGCAAAAAGAAATATACAATGCTACTGCTGACTGTGCAATACCTACATATAATATCTACAATAATTACAATATACAATACACCAAGTGGTGCGTGAAAGGGCCTTCAAGTGGTGTATACACAGCATTTTCAAAGGAAATATTAATTTTTATTCTTTTTGGCACATTTATTTTGTACCGTCATGCGAATTTAAGAGATGTTGCAAAGAAACTGTAATTTTTTTTTATCGGAACTGACATTTCTAGAACTGGAAGTGGAAATCCTGAGTGAGACCCCAACTCCCACTTGAATTCAATGCTCGATCCATATCAGGTATCATCTAAGCTATATCTATAGCCTATTCTGAAAAAATAGATGTTTCATGTAACATATTTGACTGAAATTAGACATCCTTAGTGAATCCCTCAACCCTCTCATTCATATATATATATATATATATATATATATATATATATATATATATATATATATATATATATATATATATATATATATATATATATATTTATATATATGTATATATATATATATATATATATATATATATATATATATATATATACAAAGCCGCTTTTGAAGCATTTTTTTTAACTTTGATATAGTTATTTTCTACTCACTGCGGGTAAACCTATCTATGTTTCGAGTTTCTAGGCCCAGTAGTTGCTGAGAAATTAATAAAAAACGCAAAATCGTGTACTCGTATAGAATTACAGCGAAATTAGATCAATGTTTTTATTCGGCAGGTGGTATTTATTTTTATACTAGCAGTATACCCGTTCTTCGTACGGGGTATAAAATATATAGAAAATCAAAATGCGCATTCATGTGCAAATTCCTATAGTATTCGAAATGACATTGTTATTCAAAGCATTATATTAAAATATTTAAATTAATACTTCTAAAAAGAAGTATAATGATCTATACTCTTGTTATACAAAATTATCTTCACAGGCAGATCTTAAGAATAAAACACCCTTATCCCGCTTGTAAACAAATTTACAAAAAAAATAAATTTGAATCAATATATGTCTAAGTGAAAGGGCTAAAATTGTTTTGGAATAAACCCATACTATTTATACTCTAGTAGATAAAAAGATACACCCGTGTATTTGAAGATATACTCGTACTACAATGTATGAGTTTGAAAAATATTTGCGAAAATAAAACAGATAACTTAAGAAATTAGAAATATCAATAGTCCAGTCAAAAATGCAATTTCTATAAAATGTATTTTATATACATTTCTTTATTATTATTTAGATCGGAAAAGATTTAATAAAAATAGTCTGCCATATAAACACATTGGATTTAAATCCGTTGCTAAGGGGCATATTTTTTTTTTAAATAAATTGGCAGATAAATATCGTCTGCATAATGCTATCTCAATGGAAGGTTTACGTGTTTGTTCGCTTTTTATTAATATCTAGACATTCCCTTGTCCTAGAAACTAGAAACTTGGACTAAACTTGTCAAAATGAAAGGGCTAAAATTGTATTGGAATACGCCCATACTATTCATATTCTGGTAGATAAGAAAATACACCTATGTATTAGAAGATACCTGTACTACAATATATGAGTTTGAAAAGTCTTTGCGAAAACAAAACAGATGACATAAGAAATTAAAAATATCAATAGTTCAGTCAAAAATGCAATTTCGATAAAATTTACTTCATATAATTTTCTTCATTACTATTTAAATCGGAAAAGATTTATTAAAAATCGTCTGCCGTATAAACACATTGGATTAAATAAATTAGCGGAAAAAATATCGTCTGCATAATGCTATCTCTATGAAAAGTTTACTTTAAGCGCTTTCTATTAATATCTCGACATTCCCTGGTCCTAGAAACTCGAAACATAAACTAAATGTTAAATGCGAAATAACTTTTGCTTTCATTTTAGAGCCTTCATTCTGTCGTATATTTACCAAACTTCATATTTTTGTTCATCGCTGTACAAATCGGGCCAGAATGTTTTATTCTTCATATTTGCCTACTTCTTTATAGGGTTATTAAATTTAATGTTTTAATGGACATTTTTTGAAAAGCAATATGAGTGCTTTTAGACTTTTCACATATTTTTAATCACGAGCAGCGCCAGAAGCATATGTTAGTAGTTTATAAAATTGAAATATTGTGTCATACGAATGCCTAGTTATATCCATAAAGAACTTTATGCGAAGGCCAAAGTGTTGATTTAGTTAAAATTAAGTCAGTGCAGCAAACTCGCCGGCCGTAACATACTTCTAAATATCAAAGTAGTGGTGAAACAAACCTTAAGTCTTTCCAGGAATAGAAAATCGCGCTCTACTACGTCAGAACTATATGAGATATTCCCACTACTCAACTGATTCTTTTTAATAGTAGATCTATCTACTCCTTTGTCATAAAAACTGAAGATTTTGTAAAAAATTTTGTTGTTAATATATATATATAGTTGTATAATATTAGTTGTTAATATATATATATTTATGGTTTAAGTTAATTTTAACTGGGAAACATACAAACAGTATGATGCACATAAAACTATTTGAAGAACATCGATAAAAAACCCACGATTCATTGGTCAAGGTAATGACCAACGAATCATAGGAATTAAACACAATCGGATTACAACTGAACGTGAGTTCTAGCTTCCTGTCAGAAAGTCCTCACAGTCTGAACATACTCTATTTTTATAGTTTTTCTAGCATATAAAGCAAACTTGATGAAATTTCCTTTAGAAAGTGCTTCATGAAAGGCAACTCTCTTATGAAAGCATTCCCATATTTATTCCTTCCCTACTCAATACTCCTCCGATAAGGATTTAAAATGCGACCTGTACTTCCGCAAATACAATGAGGAAATATTAAGAAATTGGTATTTATTTTAGTGACTAAAAATATTTAGATTAAGAGTTTACATGTGAAACAAATAATAGGAAAATCTATAAGCTCTAATTGTGTTATCAATAAAGGAAAGATAATAAAATAAAATTATTTTAGCGAGTTGTGGTAATCAACGCTTTTAATAGTAAGAGAAAAATTAAAATCTTTACACATTCTTTACATTCAATAAATTAATTATAACTCATTTTCATTTTGAATAGACTTTATTACATCTGAGTACCGAATAATTGGTTTAACAATTAAATTTAGTATGTCTCAAATAGATAATTTGCTATTCAGAACTACGGCTTTTGAGAAATTCTATGTGAAAATAACGTTATCATTAGCACTAATGGAAAATATAATGGTCTTAAAATATAATTAGATTACTAAGTATGCGTTTCGTAATTAATCAGTATCATGCAAGTTTTGACAAAGTCAAATTTAAATCACAGATGTTAGATGAATAATGCATTTACACTGCTAATATGTACCAAATGTGGGAATTACTAAATGATAAATTGGATTTCTGACACGAGAATAGGATATTCATGGGGGTATTTATCCATAGAATAGGAGTGTTTAGGAACATAAAATTGAAAGATATGTCAGAGACTATAAAATGACGTCTGTTAAGTTTTGTAATAAATCAGTCTGCCTCTCTTTATTCGCTTTTTTACACAACATTTAACTTTTTAAATATAAATTTTCGTTCAATCTTCAGAAATAATCTGTTGCCTTCCTCAGACAGGAAGGCTGAAATTTTTATTTTTATGAATATAAGCAGTGGGTCTCTTCCGAAATTGAATATTCACCTATTTTATACTTGAGAATTATAGTTTTCGCTAGCAGTAACTGGTCTTTTATTACATAAAGATGGTGATAATTTTAGTTTTGAACGCTCTCCGTAGATCGAAAGAAACAACTGTGGTAGCAATATTTAAATGTCGATTTAATATAATTTGAGCGATTAGCATGCATTTTCGTACCTTTCTTTTAATTCGCAATTATATGAAGCCAATTGATTTCCAAAGATATAATACCCCATATAATATCTCATTTTGTTACTGTCTTCCTACAATATCAAAATTTGTTATTTGTAAGAAATGCTATATCTTGGACATATCAGATTTTACGTTTATGGATATACTAATGAATGAAAGAGATTCAAACTAAATGCTTGGACGAACTTAAATCCATGTAATTGCTTTAAATTTTATCTCATACTTATAGGTGCAAAGGTTAAAAAATCATCATTTATGACATTTGACCTTTTTCGCTTTTTCAGTCATTTCTTCCGCTGAAACCTTTATTACTTTTATAATTACTGCGATAATGCATTATTTTTCATTTCCTTCAACACAAAGAGAAATAAATAATTTTCATCTATTACTTTTCAGTGTTGCTCCAAAATATTGTAAGGAGACAAATTAAACTTATAATGTCCTAACATTCACCATATTTTGTATTGTTAAAATAGTATAGTTTGAAACCTAGATAAAAATGCCATACATGTAATGTAAATTCTTTATTAACATTCATAGTATAAAAGTCAAATCAGTTCTTTTTTTTTCGACATTTACATCTTGAATATCGCATTCCATTTCACAACATTCTTTTATTACGCACGCAACTTCCCTTGCATGCTTCATCAAGTACATTTTTACGACGAAATCTATAGAGTCAAATCTGCAAAAGCATGGAGAATAAATGACGTATTATCAAAACTTCTTTCTACAGCTGACGATCACTCAATTTCTTTATTTTCGGGCTGTCCTTCAATACGAGTACCAAGAATAATGCAAAGCAAAGCATCATTTTTAATCGATATCTGTCTTGTCAAGAGACATGATCTACAGCAGATAAATGTCCTGTTGGTTAAAAGGAAAGTCGTTTCGACCATGATGAATTGCAACTTGAACTTGGCAGACTCAATTCTCCTGCACTAAATAACTTTTTACGAGCTTTATGCATATTTATAAGTGCTTTGCTCGCAGATGAAAACCTGTCGTTTTAACATGAGTCTCATATGACTTTCATACATCCATTTATATTCCTGTTGCGTCGTTGATTCGCGTCGCGTCTTGATCCATTCGGGTACATTATGAATAAAAATGTCGAGAAGTATGCAAAAGGGGCGAATTGCAAGGGATCCGAAATAGGTTTTGAAGTTGATTTACATAAGATTCTCTGAAAATACGTCAACATTTATAGTAACACATATAAAGTAGACAAGTTCCTATCAACGCTAAAACCAACGGACGTCAAGTGTTATGTATGATCTTGATGTTTGACATGATGGCACAAATTCGTTTCAATGTCAATATAAATGCCCAGATGGAGAATGTTTTATGCATTTAAAAAATAGACTTACAACCGAACTTATCTGAAAGATAGTGCTTACAAAAAAGGTTGATTTTGAAAAGATTTGTGACTTTTAGAGTAACTGATGACAAAAATGATCGAATAAAAGCGCGCAAGCTGTAATGGATGGTATCTTGAAAAATGAGTTTATGTGTATTTGAATAGAAAATTTCATCGCCCTAACTTTTAAAAAGTATTGCACAAGATGCGCAGCCGTCAAACAAATAAAATTCAAACATTATTAATTACTATTTCACCATATAGTTAAACAGACCCAAAGCATAGTGGTTACGATGCTAACCACTCAAACATGAACATGGACATATTGACCCCATGGCAATTCAAGCAAACCCCACAGAATTTGTCAAAAATGTACCACTCAACACTTGACATCTACTAAAATAAGCAAATTGTCTTAATACCCTGTCCAAAATCTATCTTTAAAACGTCCCTGAACAAAGTGAGTTAATTTCTACAACGATCCTCAGCCCCAAACGATATTGACAACAGCTCATGTAAGGCTTAAGTGGTATATTTTGTATATATAACGTTTTTTGTATGAAGTTCCCTTCATTAGCTGCATTGTCCATGTATTAAAATAAAATCGTAAATCCAAATCATAAACGTCTTCAACTCGAAATAATAATTAATTCTTATTAGTTCTCAAAATTAGTTTTTCACAGGAAGTCAAGACACAGAGCATGTACAGTTTGAGGTAGACGTTACAGGTTGAAGGCCCAGACCACACGACCAACCCTAAGGCATGTTGTTGTTTCTTATCCCACTTGACCGACAGCAACATCAGATCAAGACCATGAACCCGTGAGTCTTCAAAAGATGAAGAACTACTCCAGGACTGGAGTACAGCTGACTCCTTTGGCATCCAATACATGTCAAGGCATGAGCAGGAGAGGCCTGAGCCAAATTGCACTTCGGGCAAAGGGGATAAACCTTAGAACCCAACACATGCCGAAGAGCACGAAGATGGTCGCTGCGGAGTCTGGCCAGAGCCGTCTGTTCACCCCTACTGCCTGCCCCAATACCCTAAGGCTTACGATAGCTTATTGTGTGGCCGGAGACGTTACAGGTTGTCAAAGCTATACTTTTTTTATTTCTATACTATGGAAATCTTAATGGCGAATTTTGTTTTCCTTGAAATTGTTATAAATATTGGTTAGTTTGTGTTATACAGGATTACAAGGAAAGTCCTCCCTCGTGCCACTATTTCACGAACTACTGCAGTTAGCTATGTACTTCTTGTGCCGTTGTATAGGAAACCCCCTATGGTCCGTCAGTGGGGAACCAGTGTCCAACGTTTTGGGAGATTAGAGGCTCATCTCGACCCCTTTCGCAGATAAGGGAAAAGTCAATTAGAAAGCTGTAGAGTGCGTCAAATTTAGTACAAAAATGTTTTAGTTCCATAACAAAAGATAGAAAGAGACCGGTCAGCCCCCCCCCCCTCTCAAAAAATCGAAATATCGAAAAGCAACAATAGAATATTTAGACAAGGCAACAATATGTACATGGCAATTTATTACCATGCACAAAATGCAAGTTATATGTGTGCATACTCAAAATGTTACATTTCAACCAGAATACACGCTTGCAAGCGTTCCACGATATGAGCGCGCATGCATTTCAGCATATCCGCATCAACAAAAGAACAGGCAGGTGTACGATACACGGTTGCAGACCTGCTACATTTGACGGTGGTTGCATAGACCTGCGATTTAGCATTTTGCTTACGGGTGGGACAGCGCCAACCCCAAACAAAGAACCTTTCAAAAGGACAGGTATTTGACATACCCTATCCCAAACACTTCGATCCCCTTTTGCAGGCAGTGGCGTCCATGAAATCACCGATAGTGCCTGCAAAAGGGGATCGAATTGTTTGGGATAGGGTATGTCGAATACCTGTCTTTTTGAGAGGTTCTTCGTTTGGGACTCATGCTGTCCTACCCGTAAGCAAAAGGTTAAGATAATCCTACAAGAAAAAATTCAGAGGGTTAAGGTCTTGTGCACATAGAGGCCATGTCGATATTATAAGTGTCGAAAACCCAGACCATCCGTCTCGTCCGAAGACTTAGAGAAACAATTTGAATGGCCGGGAGAAGATATTATAAGTGTGCAAAGATTCAACTTTCTACGTCAGCAGGTGGCTGTAAAGAATTTACTTTCGATTCCTACAAATTAGACAATGTCTACAACTTTGTAATTGACATTTTGTCTTCTACCTTGCCCTGTTGCCGCATTCGTGTTCCTAATTCCTTCAATTCTCCGATAGGACAGCTGTAATCACTTTTATTTTTTCCTAGAAACCTTGTATTTTTGAAAAACATATTTCCACATATTTTCAATAGTATTTGTAGTTTTAGGGAAAACTAGAGCAATGTAAATAAGCACAAATAACACGATACAGTATTGTATTATTTGTGCTTATTCTTTGCACAAAGTCTAGTTTACTTATTGATTTGTAGTTTAGCTGCCAGATATGTCTAAAGAATTTTAAACTGTTTTAATGATTTGAATGGGATAATTCAAGCACTCTATACAGCAACAGGGTTTCTTATTTTTTATTTCAGTGAGTACCTGTGTATCAAGAACAGTTACATGTTCTTCACTTAAAGCATTTGAATATCGCAAGTTTGAACGTTGCATGCTGAGAACACATTAATAACTAAAACTCCACTGTATATTTTATGATATTGCGTTTCAAGATATTTTCATGATCCATTTGCTTAAAAGTGAGGTAGATGAAAAACTAAAACAACGCGAACGCAAATGCTTTCTTAAATCTACTCTAAAAGAAAGTAATACATGCAATTGGCATTAAAGCTACTCGGCGGAGAATACAAGCTATTCGTATTATACTACTAATTGCATTCACCTTAAAAGGTACGTTAAATTTGGCACTTATCAGATTTCGTATGAGAATAAGCAATTGCATTGGATTAACTGTATACACTACACCTATATTATTGAATTGCATTTTGAGAGGACAGTATAAATGCCTTTTCTTTCATTATATTTTTCCATTTGAGTGCTATTGAGTACTTAGAACTTTCATGGCTCCTCAATTGAACTATACTTGGAGTTGTAAAGTGTTTCGCTCAAAGAATAAAAAATATTACAATCGCAGCTAATAAACATGAAAATATTTCTTTTAATCGAATTTACTTAGCGTTCCGATTTTCTCTATTGTGAAAACAAACTGTCAGTGAACTGCACTTACTACTTTCAAGGTCACAAAGATTACAGGTTAGTCCTAAAAGTAACAAAAGGATCAAATAAAAAATTGTGAATAAGTTAATGACACTCTAGAGACATCATTTTACAAAATGGCTTTCAAGAATATTTCGCCACACTTCTGTGGAATTTTTGCTGAGATTACGCCACTACTTTGCATTTCCTTGTCCCATTTGAAGACACGAATCATCGATTAAGATTTTATAGGTGGAAGGGGTACAAACAGGCACAAATAACTTGTTAATAGAATCCTATGTATTTTTACCTACAACACTTTAAAAAGAGAGGGTACGGAAATGTTGGGGTTGTAGATTGGGAAAATTAAAATAATCAATTGGTGTATCAAAACCAAAGGATCATAAAGACACAAAATATACCTTAATTTTTATATTCACCAGAATGACCCATTTGCTTCAAATTGACTAGAAAAAGTTGATTGAAAAATTGACTTAAAATGTGGGGAAGGTGGAAATAAATGAAGGATCAAAAGATTCGATTGGGATATCAAAACATAGAACGCATCTGGATTAATCAAAAAAATACTCTTTTTTTAACACTTTCAACGTAGTTGAAAAGTGTTTATGGCTTCGTTCATTCTGTCTGTCTGTCTGTCTCTCTGTCCGTTAGCGAGATAACTGCCGTAAAAATGACGTTATCAAAATGAAATTTTAGTATGTTGTTCAGACGGTCTATGGGACCTATGGGACTATAAATGAATAATATCACCGAATTAGTTTTGGTTTGAACCCGGGTTGAAAAAATGAAATACATTGAACCGTATGGGACCTAATTTTTCAAACAGTTTTTAAGCGAATTTAAAATTCACAAATTGTTTCAAAAGTCTCAGGAAATATTCAAATTATCCCATAAAATATATAAAAAAAATTTCAGCAAAATATATTCAGTAGCTTTTCAAATAAAAATTATAATAATAAGTTCATCCTTTATATGAAAAGATCACGTGACCATTATATGATGAGATCACGTGACCCACTTCAAAATAAAATATGGCATCCATCTTGTGTTAAAATCATGATTTTTAAAGTTCTTTCTAATTCATATTTAGTGCTGTATCCGTCCTAAAACAGCTTTATTTTTGCTTAAATTCTGTGCATCTACATATTGAAACAACGCAATTACAATATAATTGAGATTAAATTTCATCAAACTTTGATTATTTCTACAACGAAGCCTAATTTTCACTTATGAAGAATATAAACACAAAAGGATGTAGAATGAGTTGCATAAGAATTGCTGCATTTCTTTAACGCAAAATTATTTAGCTCATGGAGTCTGCAATATAGCTGATATGAATGAAACATTCATTGATTTTACACAGAGAACCAGACGATTTTTTCGATGAAGTTTTAAGCATAGAGTTAAATTACTTGTACCTCCATGGTTTTAAGTTTTTAAAAAAAATAAATTATTATAGTATTGTGATGAATGAAAGGATTGGAAAACAGTTTATGAATGAAATGCTGCTTTCATATAGAGGCGATTTATATTTGGATGACGTCATTTGAATAACGTTCATTTGTTTTCGATGAAGTTTTTAAATATAATAAATTATTGTAGTATTATGATAATTTTAAAAATATTACCGAGGAATGTATCGCATTTTAGAGATCTTTAAACCAGGCAATTTATATTTCAATGCCGTCATTTGAATTAAGTTCATTGTTTTTCGATGAAATTTTAAGTTTTCAAATAAAATAAATTAATGTAGTATTGCGATAATTTTAAAAATATTACCGAGGTATGTATCGCATTTTAGAGATCTTTGACGCCAGGAACTTTCATTCCTGACGTCATTTTAATTTTATTTAAATTTGTCTGCTTCTGCAGCTTTGTAAGGGATGATTTAAATTGTTTAAATAATATCTGTTTAATCTCTCCCATATTATTTGCTTTCTGCAATTCTCTTTTCTTTGACAAAAATTCAAGCGCTTTCTCCTTTAATCTAGTTTTTAAAATGACCACCTTATTTTCCTCCGACCATTCGGCCATATTTGCTACATTTTCAAATTGCGCAATAAAAAATTCGACATTTTCGTCTTTCCTTCCATTAAACACAGGCAATAAATTAATTAAACCAAAATTATCCATTTTTACTATCAGATTTTCAATAACCCTTCTGTGTGATATGTCCAACGACTTTTTGTCGTCTAGAATTTCTACTTCCTCTCAAAGGCATTTAAAACAAAAAATGATTCCTTCCAAAATCCTACTTAAAATTTAAAATATACTTCAAAAATACTGCACATAAAACACTTCAACATGCAAACTAAATATTCTTAACATTAATCAATTTTTTAACACTCTTTTCAATTATTTCAAATATATTCAAATTCTTTTCAATTTCATAGTGACTGTACATATTTTAATTTAAGCAATGCTAAAATCTGGTCAACACATGTTAATCCATTAAATTTATTCATTTCTTTATTTAAATTATTTTTATCCATCTCAGTATTATTAAAATTTTCATTTTAAATTTTGAACTCACACAAAAGCGTCACGGAAACCAAATGTGGAACACAAATAAAAAAGAAACTTAAAGTTGAACTTTTAATATTAAATTCATTAAGATTGACATGGCCGTTAATTCATACATTGTGGAATCATTATTTAATCGTACAGTGCTTTATTGTTCCCCTACAAACCCTCCAATTATTTACTTTTTGTGTGAGTCCTGTAAAGGAATTATTAATTAATAAAATGCTAAATGGATCACACCATTTTAACTTTAACAAAAACATTTATTAAAAAACGTAAATACATAAATTATTCAATTACAATATTTTATTATATTATTTTAGCGGAGGGGACATATGTGACCAAAACGGAAACGCCTAAATAGTAGGTAGGACCAGATATCATTTTCAATGGGCACATACCTTCAAATCTGTCTTGGACTTTGTTCGCAGCACGTATTTGATGTCGTCTTTATTACCCGCATCAACTCGTAGTGTAATGCATCCACTCGTAACTTCGTCGATCATATTGTACTGCTGAGTCCAACACTCGCACTTATTTCATTCTCTTAGTATATCAAGTCATCTCTGTAGTATCTGCACAAGTCATAATGTCGAAGTTATCTTAAGTCGTATTAAATCATCACTGCTCTTAAGTCGTATTAAATCATCACTGCTCTTAAGTCGTATTAAATCATCACTGCTCTTAAGTCGTATTAAATCATCACTGCTCTTAAGTCGTATTAAATCATCACTGCTCTAGTCGTATTAAATCATCACTGCTCTTAAGTCGTATTAAATCATCACTGCTCTTAAGTCGTATTAAATCATCACTGCTCTAGTCGTTGATCAGTGGCCTTCCTAGGTCACAAGTTGTGGTTCTCTCCATTTGTCGGGGGTGTCATTTCCCCCTTACTTTCATTTGCCGCATTCAGTGTGACGCCACAAGCTCTTTTTTCCATTGGTTACTTATTTAACCAATGGAACCATTCCACATCCTCGTCAGGGTCAGCTCGGCCCCTTTGCCATGGCACCCCTAAATTTATGGTTTTCTGACCTTTAGGTTCACGGGTTGTAAAACTCGGTGCCATCCAGACTGTCAGTATTGTCCGAAGTTCTAGATCAATAAATAACTAGTATAAAACTGTCTCACCATAACACAACACTTAATGTGAGATCTATTTCTGGTCTCACAACTTCTATCAATAAAATACAAATCATTTGCATTCTCATAAGCTGAAATTGAATGCATTGTGACTAATTTTTTCCTCTGGTAGTCCCTGTTTCCTCTTAATCTGGGCAAAAGTAATAAAAAAATCTGAAAATATTTCAGAAATACAGCTCAACACCAAAACAGGAAAATCACCCGGATAATTCAAATTGACTAAAAAACGAGGGAGAAATAAAATGTAAGAGATGCAATTGAAAATATATACAATTATCTTTAAGTGTGATATAAAAAGGTCTGATGTGTCTGTCCCACACGTTTTGCCTGACAAATAAACACATTCCGCTATTCAAGCACAACTATAATTATAACTTCCGAATGATTCCATCTCACTGAAAATCAATAGGCTTATAGCTGTTATTGATTAAATCTATATATATAAAATTGAAAATCTGTCTGTCTGTCTGTCTGTCTGTCTGTCTGTTTGTCCCATCATCACGAGAGAACGGCTGAACCGAATTTGATGGAATTTTGTGCGTAGCCTGAAAATAGCCCCACTTAAAATTTAGTCTATGTTTGGAGTTCTTACGACTAGTAGTTCTCGAGTTACGACTAGTAGTTCTCGAGTGTTAGTAAAAACCGAAACTTTCGTTTGTTTCATTATCACGAGAGAACGGCTGAACAGAATTCAATAAAATTTTGTGGGTAGCCTTGAAATAGCCCCCCATAAGTGTTGTCCAAATTTTGGGTTTCTAAGACCAGGGGTTGTCGAGATATTAATGAAAACGGAACTTTTTCCTGGGAGTTCTACTCTCTAATTCCGTGGTTTATCCAAACGGAAAGGATGAAAATCGTTTGTTTAAAACGTCAAAAAGAAATAAAACTTTATTTCTGAGTTTGGTGGAGATTTTTTGCGCTAATTAGTCACTATCTGAAAGCATGAATTGTTTGAAACATGAATTTAAATGGAAAAATCTAGCTCCATGGCTTATATTTTTCACAAGCTTTTACTCAACGATGAAAAGTATAAAGAATTCAAAATGGTGATTTAATTTCGCATTTTATGAGGAAGATTCTATCTTATATCATGTTGCTCGGCAACGCAATAAAATTAAATGTGTTTGTTAATGATTATTATTTTTTTTTCGATTTGAATAATAAATAGATGGATATAAAAATATATTTTAGAAAAAAACGGTTTGATTTTTCTTTTAATTATATTAATTGCGAGCTGCGTACATCCCTTTCATTTATTTTGGCAAAGAAGTTTCAAGCTTATATATTGTGTTTAGCTAATAAACTCATATACTCTGTCTACCCAATAAATTCATTTATCCAATTGTTGAAACAGAAAAAGAGTAGAACGGGTATATCTTCTAATAATATTTTAGTGTTTTCATTTATTATGGAGCATAATTATGGAACATAAACTGGAACACGATATTTTATTCAGATCTGCAAATTTAGAGCTACAAATTTGGCTGGATATCGCTAACTTGGCAAATTTCTTAAACGTTGCCAAATTGATTGGAATGTCTCCAAATTGATAAAAACGATGTAAATACATGAAATCACTAACTTGGCAAATTTCTTAAACGTTGCCAAATTGATTGGAATGTCTCCAAATTGATAAAAACGATGTAAATACATGAAATTTATTTTGTTTTGCTAGAAGAAAGTACTGAACTGGTGTTTCGTTAGCATTTGTCTGTCAGTCCAACCGTTTTACTTAGTAACACATTTAGCGAATTTTTAAAATATCACCAAATTGATAAAAATGTTTGTAAATCCATAAAAATATCTTGAAATTGATAAAATTTCGCTAAATAAATGAAATTGTGTTTTTTTAGGGGATAATATTTTCATGATGGTTCGTCAATTTATCGCCAAGTGGGACTGTCAGTTCTACAGTCCCACTTGGCGATAAATTTGACGATTTTTTTAAATGCCGCCAAACCTTCATTAGAGATTGCATTATTCAGGCGATATTTTGACGACCAATTTATTTGAAGCAAATCATAACATGTCGCTTAGCAACGGGTTTAAATCCAGTGTGTTTATGAGGAAGAAGATTTTTATTAAATATTTTCCGATTTTAATAATGAAGATATGTATATAAAATAAATTTCATTGCCATCATATTTTTGATTGGATAATATCAATTACGATCTTCAGATTTAAACATTATTATTATTGATGTTTTCGGGGATTATTGATTCAGGGATTATTGATATTTTCAAATTATTATGGAATTGTTTTATTATGACGAAAATTGTTGAAACTCATATATTGTACGTTGTACGAGTAATCTTCTACAAATGCACGGCTATATCTTCTAATCTCTGAGAATATAAATAGTACTGGTATATTGGTATATGTTTTGATATATATTGGCATATATTGGAATCAAGTACGGCCTTCTGGTATGAAGATTACGGGGATTATTTATATTCTTAATTTATTAATTAATCTGTTTTATTTTGGCAAAGATTTCAAAGACTCATATTATAATACGGGTAATCTTTTCTAACATTAGGATATATCTTCTAATCTACGACATTATAAGTAGTACGAGTATATCTTCCCATATAATTTTAGCATTTTCATTTCGGCACATATTGGAATCAATTACTGCTTTCTGGCTTAAAGATTACGGATTTATTGATATTTTCAATTTATACATGTAATCTACTAATACAGGTTATATCTTCTAATATTCGCGTATATAAGTAGTACGTGTCTCATACAATTTTAACGATCTTACTTTGTATATATTGATTCAATTCCATATTTTTTGTAAACTTGCTTACAAAAGAGGCCAGGATATTTTATTCTTCAGATCTGCCCGTGAAGATAATTTTGAATAGCGAGTACAGACATTCCTTAACTTCTTTTTAGGAGCATTATGTTAAATATTTTAGCAGAATATTTTGATTAAAAATGTCATTTAGTATACTATAGGAATTTGCACATGATTGTGAATTTTAAGTTTCTTTATATTATATACTCCGTACGAAGAACGGATATGCTGCTAGTCTATATATATAAAATTGAAAATCTGTCTGTCTGTCTGTTTGTTCCGTCATCACGAGAGAACGACTGAACCGAATTTGATGAAATTATGTGGGTAGCCTGTAAATAGTCCCACTTAAAATTTAGGCCATGTTTGGAGTTTTTACAATCAGTGGTTCTTGAGACATTAGTAAAAAACGAAATTTTCGTTTGTCTCATCATCAGAGGAGAACGGCTGAACCGAATTTGATGAAATTTTGTAGATGGCCTTGACATAGCTCCCCATAAATTTAGCTTCAGTTTCGAGTATCTAAGACTAGGGATTGTCGAGATATTAATGAAAAACGAAACTTTTTCCTAGGAGTTCTACTCTAACTCCGTGGTTTATCCAAACGAAAAACTTGAAAATCGTTTGAAAGTGCATTAAAATTTAATCTCTGAGTTTGATGGGAGATTTTTTGCGCTAATTAGTCACTTTCTGAAAATATGAATTGTTTAAAAAACATGATTTAAATGGGAAATCTATTTCCATGGTTTATTTTAAACAAGCTTTTACTGAACAATAAAAAGTATAAAGAAATCATAATGGGTATTTAATTTCGCAGTTTATGAGGAAGATTCTATCTTATATCATGTTATACAGAAACGCAATTAAATTAAATCTGTCTGTTAATTTTAATAATTATTTTTTCCTTTGAATAATAAATAAATAGATATAAAAATATATTTTAGAAAAGAACGATTTGATTTTTCTTATAGCATTTTTGACTGGATAATATGAATTACGGTCTTCAGGTTTAAATATTATTATTATTGATATTTTCGGGGATTATTGATTCAGGGATTATTGATATTTTCAAGTTATTATGCAATTGTTTTATTATGAAAAAAATTGTTTAAACTCATTTATTGTACGTTGTGCGAGTAATCTTCTACAAATGCACGGGTATGTCTTTTAATCTACGAGAATATAAGTAGTACAGGTATATTGGCATATGTTTTGATATATATTGGCATATGTTGGAATCAATTACGACCTTCTGGTATAAAGAGTACAGGGATTATTGATATTTTCAATTTATTAGGTCATCTCTTTTATTTTGGCAAAGGTTTTTGAGACTCATATTGTAATACGGGTAATTTTCTACTAACACACTGGCATATTTTCTAATCTGCGACAATATAAGTAGTACGGGGTTGCATATATTGATTCAATTCCTTTTCTTTTGTAAATTTGCTTACAAAAGTGGCCAGGATGTTTTATTCTTCAGATCTGTCCGTGAAGATAATTTTGCATAGTGAGAACAGATATTCTTAAACTTCTCTTAGAGCAATAAATTTAATATTTTAACAGAATTTGCACATGCTTGCGAATTATAAGTTTCTTTATATACTCCGTACGAAGAACGGGTATGCTGCTAGTTAAACATAAAATTGAAAATCTGTCTGTATGTGTGTTTCTGTGTGTGTGCGCGCGCGTGTTTTTCTCATCATCACGGAAGAACGACTGCATTAAATTTCATCATATTTGGGGGACAGCCCTGAAATAGTTAACTTAGTCCATGTTTCGAGTTTCTAGGATCAGGAGTTAACGAGATAAAAATGAACTCATAGAGATAGCATTATGCAGACGATATTTTAATAGCCAATTTATTTGAAGGAAAATATACCATGTTGTTTAGCAACTGAATTAAATCCAATATATACCTCAGCAGATGATTTTAATAAATCTTTTCCGATTTAAATACTAAACAAGAAAGATCAATCATGCATAAAGCATTGACTATGAAACACTTTCCTACTGCAATGCAATTTCACTTAAATATCTCTGAAGTGCAATACATTCAGCGGTGATATTTTTTAAATTATCACAGTACTACAATAATTTATTTTACTTAAAATCCTAAAACCATGGAGGTAAAAGTACTTTTTGACTTCATGTTTAAAACTTCATCAAAAAAGGTAATGCTGTAAAATCATCTGCTTCTCTATGTAAAATCAATGAATATTTCTTTCATATCACCTGTATTCCAGACTCCAGAGCTAAATAATTTTGAGTTAAAAAAATTCAGCAATTCTTATACAACTCATCCTACAGTTTGCTTTGTTTAAATTCTGCATACGTTAAAATTAGAACTAATCAAAGTTTGATGACCATTTAAACTCAAGAATATTGTAATTGCGTTGGCACAGAATATAAATGCATAGAAAATACGGAAAAATTAAGCGATTGTAGGACGGATGCAACACTAAATATAATTTAAAAGAAATTTAAAAATCAAGATTTTGACACTCGGAAAAAGATGGATGTCATATTTTATATTGAAGTGGGTCACGTGATCTCTTCATATAATATGGGTGTAATTATTACTTTAATTTTTATTTTAAAAACTACCAAACAAATTTTGCTCAATTTTTTTATATATATTTTATGGGATAATTTGAAAATTTCCTAAAATTTTCAAAGTAATTTGTGAATTTTAACTTCGCTTAAAAAATGTTTGAAAAATTAGGTCCCATAGAGTTCAATATATTTCACTTTTTCAACCCGGGTTCAATCCAAAATTAATTGGGTGATATTATTCATTTACATTTCCATAGGTCCCACAGACCGTCTAAACAACATACTAAAATTTAATTCTGATGAATTCATTTTTACGGCAATTATCGTGAGAACGGACAGACATATAGACAGAATGAACAAAGTCATGAACACTTTAGAACTATGTTGGAAAGTGTTAAACATGTGTATAAATATAAATTTTATCGAAATTGCATTATTGACTGGATTATATCAATTAAGGCCTTCGGGTTTAAAAATTGTGGGACAATTATTGGTATTTTCAATTTCTTACGTTATCTGT
This sequence comes from Amaurobius ferox, assembly GCA_951213105.1. Taxonomy (NCBI): domain Eukaryota; kingdom Metazoa; phylum Arthropoda; class Arachnida; order Araneae; family Amaurobiidae; genus Amaurobius; species Amaurobius ferox. Next base: position 46,618,027 of record OX578141.1, on the reverse strand, counting down.
TTCATTTTGGAAAAGATTTTTCAAACTGATATATCGTATTTAACTTATATATATTGAATTTAGCCGATTGTTGAAACAGAATAAAAGTAATACTGGTATATCTTCTAACACCATTTTAGCGTTTTCATTTTGGCATGTATTGATCTAATTTCATATTTTTTGTAAATTTGTTTACAAACGCGACCAGAATGTTTTATTCTTCAGATCTGCACGTGAAAATAATTTTATATAGCGAGAAGATATATACGTATACGTTTTAGGAGAATTAAATTAAATATTTAATAGAATGTTTTAAATAACAATATCATTTAGAACAAACACTACAAGAATTTGCGCATAATTGTTAATTCTAATTTTCTTTAAATTATATATTCCGTACGAGAAACGGGTATACTGTAGTACAAAATATCAAAGTTTCTGGATTCTTTCGAGAAATATCACGCTTTCTGTGAAGAAAATTATATTTTAAATATCTGTAGAACAGCTTAAAATAAGTGCTAAAAGAGCTTTAATGCATTTCTGATTAAAATTATTTACAAAACCTCCCCTTTTTCAGAATAGTGTGTATATTTATTTTTATCATTTTATTTTCATGTCCAAGACTACAATTTCTGGAAAACGCCACATGTGAGCGGTCAGCGTACTGTAAATTATACCTGTAATGCCGGAAATATGAAATATTAAAGAATTGATAGGAATAAGAAATGGTGGAAGCAGGGTGAATGCGGGGGGAGTGAATATTCCCACGCTAAGTCCATTGGCGGTAACCGAGACGGTGCCCCGATGTTTGCATACCAGAGCAGAAGGCACGTAGACAGACCAGCGGAAGAAAAGGGATAAATATGAGGTCAAGCTTGGGATCAAGCCAGTTGGTCAGGGCAGTCTGTTGGAGTTGCATGTATGAAGAGCAAGACAGTAGCAGTTTAGATTTGTGTGTGGAATGAGTTCGGAGGAAAGCTCGCACGATCTTCAGATGTTAAGCAAAGAGTAAATGGTGAAAAACCAGATGCAAGTCTTCAAGGTTAAAAGACGAAAGTCAGGTACCTTATAATTAAAATTATATGAGGATGACGTGTTCAAAATTTGTGTTGAAAAAAACTAGTTAATTAGTCCCACCACTTGATCCAACCAAAGGTCTCAATTATCTGGCATTACATCCCCCAAACTACTTTGAGATGTATTCCAATATTGTGATACTTATTTAATTTGTAATTTAAAGAGTGTAATATAATTATGTGATAAAACAAATGTTTGTTCCTTTACTATTAATCGTTTTTAGTTTTAACTTAGTATCCCGTTATGCAAAATTTAGGTGGGTTTTGCGGTCACCAACGCAATTGCGGCCACCAACGCCACAGTTAGTTTTAGAGCATTTTACATGTGTGATTGATATACTAATCAATAATTAAAATGCATTTTTCGACAAATATATAAAATCGGCATAATACCAATCACTTTTACATAAAAAAAGTACATATAAAATAAATATTCTTGAAATTACTTTTTAACTATCTGTTCATAAAGCTCTTTCGGTTTTCAAAAACTGTTATTTTCCACAGTAAGGAATAACACAATAAACAATAAAGAAAGCCGTACATAGTTTTAAGTCCAGGGATTGTCAAGATATTAATAAAAACAGAAAATTGAAACTTTCATAGATATAAACATTAAGCAGATGATTTTTTTTATAAAAGTTTTTCAGAAAAAAATAACATTCTGTTTTTTTGCTTAGGAGAAATGTTCTTTTTTTTCTTCTAAAATGTTTCAATAAGCAAAGTATAAGGCATTCAATTTATATTTAATTGTTACTAATCTGAATAATGTAAATAATGAAAAAAAATGAGAGAAATAAATTTAACAAATTCGTGGTGATTTAACTACGTTTGGTTAATTGTTGTAACAACATAAAACAATATTGCGAAAACATATTTGGTTGTTTATTTCAATTTTCTCATTTATGCATTTAATGACCAAACTTGAGATTTATTGTAAATTAGGGGACAAAGGTATACTCCCAATATTTTATTTTTTAGATGTATAAATTTATGTATGCAGTTATACTGCCCATCAAACAAACAGAGATTATTAAACTTAACATTATTTTTATACTTTATGGTAAAAATGAAAATTCTTCAATGATAAAATTATTTTGGATATTTTAGTGTTTTTAATTTTGATGCATTTTTTGTAATGTTTTTAAAGTTTGCATAACTTCAGTGTACTCTGATGGTATGTATAATACAGAAGAATCAAACTGAATAATCTCGGCCGACCAGTTTATTCCATTGATGGAATATCGCACTAAATAATCTGAATTGATATTTTTCCTTATTTAATTCCTGTGTAATAATTAAATGTTTACCAATTTTAAAGCATAAAATTGACACCTTCATCCTGTAAAGATAAAACAGTATTTCAGTTCTTTAACCTGATATGCTTAAAACCTGGTGACACATGTCTTCACTAATCGATAGTGAAGTCTGACACCTATCGATTAGACGTAAATTCGTGCATTAGTATATCATTTTATGTCAAACACTTTAATTAAATATGACGTTGTTCCTGTCTCGGACAAATCGCTTCAAACTGGAAAAATAACAGACATGTTTTTCTCTTTCACTGCTCACTCAAGAATTCGGAGACTTTTGACGCCGGTTTTGCATGTTTCATGGAAATAAAGACGAACTGAACATGAAATTTAAATATTTGCAAATGAAAGTATGAAAATAGAAAAAGATTTGTATGAGCATTTAGTTCAAATTTACGGGACTTTTGCGATATTTGTCGATTTTTGTTTGGTTTTAAGAGTTGGAAGACAATCGTTTTGAAGCGTTTTTATACCCCGTAATATTTTTTTCAAAATCAATAACTTAAAATTCGTTGTATAAAGTAATAAATGAATTTTGAAACAAAAGTGCTGTAGGTATTAAAAACATCAGAATTTAATTAAAATATTTTATAAAATCCCCCCTGCCACCTATATTATCTTTTAAATTCTGCTTCCTATAATTTATTTACATACATTCAGGCGGCATATATTTAAATAAAAGGTACTTTATTGAATTAAACAAATGATAAATATCTTTCAGCTATTCCCAATTAAGGGACCTTTCTTTCGAACAGATGAACTTTCAAATGTGTACATAATGCAATTTTATCAAGACATAAGTATTTGTAGTCAAACTAGATTGCTGGATAAACCTAATTAGGAATAGAGCAGGTTCGAAAAGAAGGTTTGGTATGCCATAGAAGTGCTATCGTTAAATTCATATACATATTTCAGAAAGCCAATCCTATCAATATTATAATTTCGGCAGCTTTTGTGCTGTTTAATGAACTAAATTTCATTTGGGGTTAAATTACAAAATAACAAATTTTGGGCTACAACCTCTTAGCAAAGTATCTGTGAGGTTATCATAACCTATTTATTATGATTTTCCTCATTTGCGTTAAATTATTATTTTTCTATTAACTAACAGTATTAACCTGGACCTCTATTTTAATATCATCGCCCCTCAATTTCAGTATTTCACTAATTTAATCATATCTCAGCTTCTAATTATGCCAGAGCTTAGTTTTAGAGATTGTACATCTTAATCTAAACTAGCAAAATCCAGGTACCTAGATAGCATGCACCCCGAAAGTTTACTTAGAGAGTATTATGATTGAGCCACAAGGTTTGAATCTTAAATCCCGGGCAACGTCGGCTAATCCTGCTAGTACTACATAGGAAAAGCTTTTTTTCTCTATTCGTCTTCCTCACTTAGTGATACATTTGGCTCAATATCGCCAACTTAGTGATTTAAAAAAGATATCAACATGTCGACTATAATTCAATATTCGCCAAACTGTTTAATTTCTTTGATGATATCTATCACTTTGTACGAATTATTAATTTATTATTATTGACTAGAAAATGTACTCGGAGTTACCCGTCGGTCGTGGCGTAGTAATCTCACGCAGCAGTTTATTTATTTATTTCTGTTATAAGTGGACATATTGATAAAGCGTGCTTTGATTTTCGAGAATTAGCAGTAAGTTCCAATGAACGAAATTTAAAAAACGCTTTAATAATACGCCCGCTTATAACAACCACAAACGACAAAAAAAAAAATATCACCGAGGCACATTGTCTCGGGTCCTGAAATACCAGTACTAAATTTCATGATAATACAACGCTCAGATTTTCCACTACAGACTGCACATACACACAAACAGACATTTTCTTTTATTATGTATAGCTGTACCTGCGCAGAGCATGTGCGCTTTAGGCATCTGTGAAATTTTCAACGATTTGACTCTGAAAATAACAATTTAATTGACTTCTAAAATACTAGCAGGAGGTTAACTTGAAATAAAAGTAGCAGGAGGTGATCAGTCAGATTGTCAATTGCATGCCAATCTGACATTAGAGGGTGGGGAATACAGAGTCCACTTTGACGGTAAGAGCGTGAAATTCTGTCCCAGTAGCTCAATGATAAAGCGTCGGCTGACCAGTACGAAGATCCATGGTTCGATTCCCAATTAGGACAGCAAGATTCTTTACACTATTTACGGTGAAAACTCGAGTTATGATTAATCACGATGACCATACTTTTCTTAGGTTGCATTGGTTAAAGTAAAAAGTTGGCTTCATCAACAGCTAAAAGCATATCTGTCAATAAAAGTGGTAATAGTAAAACAAATTACAATCACCATACCTTCCTCCTGCTCGGCGTAAGAAAAGTGATTAAACGAAAACTGAAACTCACTGAAATTATATTGCAGGAACAAATTTTATTTCGGAGGCATGAAAAAGTGTATATCCGCATGAGCGCAATAAAAGGTCGCGATATAGCGAAGTGTCACTGAACTGCTTAAAAGATATGATTCCTACTAGTCACAATTTTTGCTGTGTGGCCTACATGTATTTCGTTCGTTTCTACCAAAATAACGAAGAAATAAGTGGTATTTCTTTTCAACGCATATTTAACAAAACATTTCGTGACTCTGATGGCACGTCAAATCCGAAAGGACTGAAATCCTATAATCTAGAACATGTTTATATATAAATGCTACACTTAGCCCATAACACAGTTTTAACAATCCAGCTACTAACTTCAAAAACTCTGGTTTCTCTTTCAATTTTCCCGTTATTGCAAGTTCCCATGGCAACATCGTTAATGAACCAATCAAAAGCATGGACGAAAAGATGAAAGAAATTCACCACATTCTTTCTTCATTTATAAGCAACAGTTGCATGACCTATGGCACCAGAAACAATATATCTTAAAAGAATGACTTATACTTTTATTCGGGGAATATCTCGTTGAGCATAGACGTAAAATAACTGGTAAGTTTCATATATCTAAAACAACTTATTATTTCAATACAATATTTACTTTCAGATATTTGTAACTATAAAGCTAATGTAAGTATCTATTGACTTATGTCTAATAATTACATATTATATATTATATCTAATAATTATATATTTAATCCATGTAATAAAAATATTTCATTTATATAGATATTTATGAATGAAAATTTCGTATGGTCTATATAAGATTCAAAAACTTATAAAGCAGTTTAATGCAGGATATCATGCAATCAAAACCTAAACTGCTATATTGAAAAAATCAGCTATTTTCAAATAAATCGAAACTTTTAAGCAATTTTCAAGAACTTTTGGGAAACAAATTATATTTCCCCGTCGAAATAAGTATGCAGAAGTTGCAAAATGAATTGAATACCAAAAAATTTAATGGGGTTATGATTATTTTTTAAATGGCAAAGTCTTCAAATTTTTGAATGAGTTTATATATACGTATAAATGTAAATACCGGAGTTCTATAATAAATTATTTTTTCTGTCTCGAATATTTATTTCGATCCTTAATACAGGCTTTAGATAATCCATATTTATAAACTTTTCTATGCTTTAAAAACTATAATTATTCATCACTCACTTTCACTAAATGTTAATATCTATCATATATTCATCATTTAAAAATTCCTGTGACTTTAAAAAATGCTGCGAATTTTCACATTTAATTTCTCTTAAGTGTTATTTGTGTAATTCCTATTATTTCATACCATACATATTATACTAAATACTTTTAGTATAATTTGCTTTGGAAATACGTCATTTTAAGAAAATTATATTATTAATTTTTATTATATTTTATAATAATAGTGGCTTTTCATGCATTTTGGTGTTGAGAAAGATGAACGAAGTGAAACTATCATATTTTTTGAACCAGAAAAAATATTTTTTCTAAATTTATATATTTTTTTATTTTCATCATTAAGTAATAACAATTTGTTAAAATTAAAGGATAATTTAGATTCAATCATTTCTAAAAAAACCAATTTAAAAATTCTTAAAATTTTAGAATTTGAGCAATTCTCATCAGTTCCTTTATACTAGTATCATATAAATCAAATTATAAATATTAAGTCAAATAAGATAGTTACTTCCACTTTGTCACGGAAGTTAACATATATTTGTAGCGATTAATAAATAACTAAATTCAGGCACTAATTTCCATATAAATTACATTTCATGTTGATGTATCTGATTATATTTTCCAGTATGTAATTATACGTTTTGCCAGGTGCAAACAATATCATTCTCATGAAAAAACAGAAGATACTTATTTTTACACAATTCTAGCCAAAAACAATTCATCAGTTTTTCCTGAAACTTGGCTAAAGTGTCGTGACTATTGCAAAATTGTAAAATAAGGGGTGTAGGCTGATGAAAAAGATTCGACAATTGTACATAATATCAATTTTAAATAATCGTAAAAATTATATAGTTTTGTTTCAAATTGAATCCACCTACACCATTTCCCTTCAACAATTTTGCATAAAATCAGTTTTGTATAATAAAAAGATTTTTATAATATTGTTTTTAATTTAATCTACCTACACCCTCATTTCCCTTCAACAATTTTGCATAAAATCAGTTTTGTGTAATAAAAACATTCTTATAATATTGTTTTTAATTGAATCCGCTAACACACCGCTCAATTTAGTCTAATTTCGAGCGTGGTTAAAATTTATTTTCTACTTTTTCGTTCGCCGTTATTATGTAGAGAAGAACATTGAAAAACTTGGTTTTTCTCATAATTTATTACTTTTAAGTATGTACGAAATGTTAGTAAATTGCTTTCAAAGCTATGTAGCGTTATACATGGATCGACGCATTACAACCAGAATAACATTTCAACTTAAGAGAGTAGAACAGAAATTCGCAAAAAAAAATGCCTGAAAAAGAGCAAAAACATAATCATGACGACGTAACGACGTAAAGTAATGACGTGAAAATTTGAAAGATGAAAATGTTTCACAAGATAAAACTGTGTATCATCATTGTGATGCTTAACTATATGTGCCATCATTGTGCTGCTTAACTATATATGCCATCACTGTAATACTTAACTATGTATGTCATCATTGTGATGCTTAACTATATATGTCATCATTGTGATGCTTAACCTTGATATATAAGTGACTATTTAATATAAGATTTTTCTTTGAATGGCTAATCAAAATATTTTTGTTATTGTAAATTAAAATATTTTCAAGATATCGTCGATTGATAAAATATCTAACGTGTTAACTTAATTCAAAGTATCACCAAAGATCTAATTAACGCGGGAATTGCGACTGGTTTCTTTGATGATCATATATGCATATGATTGGACTGACTCTGTTTTTCGATCTTATCATGTGATGTAAATTTCAGAACACGAGAACATTAAATAACACGGGAATTGCGACTGGTTTCTTTGATGATCATATATGCACATGATTGAATTGACTCTGTTTTTCGATCTTATCATGTGATGTAAATTTCAGTCGGGTTCCCTTACAAGTTACTAAAGATACGTAAACCCATTATCGGTATAACCATCTATTGATATATTATCCATCTAATGGTCCTTCTAAATGCCCTCTGATTTTTCTTCCTTCTGTTCTTACTGCAGGACAGAAAGTATAGTAAAGGAATTACCATCCTTTTTATTCTGAAGTAAGCCTGGAACAAAGATATTCATTTACCATAAATCAGAAATATATAGAAACATACTATCATTAATTTTAAGTAATAAATATTACAATAAATTTTAACAAAATATAATACTAAGCAAATAAGAATATCGATTCTAATTTCATTTGAGCTAAGACTTATAAATTAATTTTACAAAACCTTTTTAACTATTTCTTCTCAATGCGTAAAGAACTGCTAGATTTCCTGTAAATATTATTTTCTTATTTTATTAGCTTTATCCATGCCATCTTCAAAGAACATAGGTCTGACTACCAAAGATCTCTGGACTAACTTTGCATCCCAGGCAACTACTCATGGCTTGAGAAGAATTTCTGAAACCCAGAGTACTTTGGGAAAATTCATCTGGACTCTCATATTTCTAATTGCACTGGCGGGCTGCACTTACCACAGTTCTTTCCTCGTCCAGAAATATTTAAACTTTGGGAAAGTAACGACAACTGAAGAAATTCATTCAAAGCAACTAAAATTTCCGGCGTTAACAGTATGTAACTTAAATATTCTGAAAAAAACATTTTTCGATGAAGAAATGAAAGCTAATGAAGAATCAAAAACACATGAGAGAGAAAATGGTATGTAATGTTTATGTATATATAAAATTTATTTTAGATAATATTATATTCTAAAAATCTAATAAGTAGAAAAACAGTTCAGTAAAAGTTGTAGATAATTTAAAATGGGTTTTCGTTAACCATGCCAACGCTTAAACTGCGGAGACGGCATACTTAATATTTATTACAGGTAGAACTCGCATTTTTCTTCTTCAGACTTCAGACCAATGTGAAATTTCAGATCGCAATGTCTTCTTCATTCTCTACATTTGTTGCACAAGCTAATATTCTGAGCGTAGTGAAACTCCTGAAGTATAAATCGTTGCCATCAATTGTACGGTTCTTGGAGAAATTGAAACGTCTTTTGGATCTCAATGATCACTGCATCTAACCCACAGGTTCAAGTTTTAAGGGCATCATTATTTCTTGAGAAGTCACTTCACCGTAATCTGGACGCTTAGAATACTGTCAACGGTGTATCGGGCCCTGCATCATTGTTGGTTTGAAACAAATATAAATAAACAACATAAAAATTCTAAAATTCATGCTTTAAAGAATTTTGTATTTGCTTGCTGGTCATCTCTTCGTTTTTTCGTGTTAATGAGCATCAGCACACTAAAAAATATGGGCAAAAATACACAAAAACTAGGTTTACTGCTACTAGAATGACACTTTTCAACGAGTAAATTCCCAGTTACACACTTGAAAAGGCAACTATATCTATATGAATGTATTATTTTACGCTTTTATATAAAAATTGCACGAAAAATGCATATATTTTATTTCACTCTGAAAAGACCGTTTTAAACAGGTCATTTTACGCACCTACTTATCTGCTACCCACTTTATTACCTGCTTAAAAGGGTCTTTTAAGAGGGATCCATTTAAGTAAGTAAACAAGTACAGAAAATGATCATCTTATGTTACCTTTCTATGAATTTAAAATGGCATTTTCGGCGTAAAATAAAATATACCCATTATTCCGTGAAATTGTCATATAAATGAATAAAATAACACATTCTTATATAGATATAGTTATCTTTATAATTTTGTAACTGGAAATTTACCCGTTTAAAAGAGTCATTCTAGTGGCAAGTGGCAACAAACGCAGTTTTTTGTGTGCTTTTAACTTAATGCCTACATTTTCAAATCAAACTCAAAATCTACCATCAAAATAAATAATCCGACTGACAGATCCAAGGTGAACAATTGGCCTTAAGAAAAGCTGGAATTTTAAGAAAACAAAAGTAATATTAAAATAGAATGAGCAGCTTGATGCAAGATTTTCAATTAACTTAAAAGTCTCAATGTAAAAAGGGTACACACTAAACGGTAAACAGCGCACTAAACTGTTACGCGGTAAACATCGGTTAAAAATTTACTTTATTGCTAATGGACAGCATATAAAAGAAGGATAAATAATTATTACATTCTAATTCACAGGTTAACTGAATACAAGAATCAATAAAACCAATAAAATACAAGAATAAATTAAAAGCAAATTGCCTAAATCAACATTAGACTAGTCAATGACAAAAAAAATCATCTACGTAATGAACATAAAAAGAAACTAAATAAGATTAGGCAATGAAACTTCAAATGCAAATGTCACACAAAACTGAACTTGCTAAAAAGATGAGGACATCAACTTCAAACTGAAAGAAATGAAATTCCCGTAACCTTCTTTTAAATCTGCTTCCTATTATTTGTCTAAACTCCTTGTCTATCGTTTTTTCCCTTGCTTTGCTGCAATTACTAATAATTCTTATTATTTTGTCAACAAAATTCATACTTTTAAACCAGATAACCGTGTTATGTCTTCTTTTGGCGTCAAGTCACGTTTTACTAATGTTTCTGTTAAAGATGCGTTGTTATGCCTTGAAAAGGCGAGAATTTCATTTCATTCTTTTTGAAATTGATGAACTCGTCTCTTTGACACATACACTTTTGTCCCAGAACCAGGGTTGTTGCCAAACACGTAGATATCATAAAAAGCCATAGATTATATAGTATATCTACAGCCAAGCAGGAGACAGAGGGTGCTGAGCCCCGCTTAAAAGGTATACTCAACCTACCTGATAAAAATATTCACTTTTTAATAGTGATATGAAATTTCAACCAACATGTCACCCAAATTTTGCATGAAAAATTGCTTTAAAGATTTTTTTATAAATTTACTCTTCAATTTATTTACATTTTTTTCATCAATTGTATTTTATTTTTCATCAATTTATTTACATATTTAATTTAAAAAATTTTAAAAGTTTTGAAAATTAAATATAAACAATGGTATTTAGGGTATTTTTGTAATATTGCGACGTTCACTGCCATACATTATGCAGTCAAAATCAACTGATGAATATTTATTGAGTTATTCCTATGCTTTGACTTTATTAATTTTTAGAAATTTTCTTCGATTACTTAACAGCTTCACAATTAGTTAATGCGTATATTAAAATCAAAGTATTGATGTATAGTAGCTATATGAACTTTCACAATCAAGTATTGCTTACAAATACAGCAACACAATTAACTATTTGTTAATAATTTATATAGTAATTTATATGGATTGAAATATATAATGATATCTATTAGAGTTTACAGGTGCTAATGATTTATAGACTTTGTAATACATAAACTTTAACTCAAAAACATATATTAAGGATTATTTTAGTGCATTCTCTTTCGACCCTGCGTCCCCCCCCCCCACACACACACACACAAACACACACCATAAAAGAAGTTTCTAGTACGCCTGTAATTCAGGACTCTTGATATACCCTTGAATTTCACTCTAATCCCTTCTGGATTTCGTTTCTGGCTATGGCCATGCTCAGAACACTTCTCCTGTCTTTCAAGGTGATTACTTTAAAATGCCTAATGGCTTGGCCATAGGTAATCCACTAAGTACCACTAATCCACTAAATGCTACTATCTTGTGCGACACTGACATGCAATTTTTGAAGTTTTATTTCTTAATCTTATTTAGTTTCATCTTGATGTTCGTTACGTATATGATTGTTTTGTCATACTTCATTAGTCTAATGTTGATTTAGACAATATTCGTTCTATTATGAATTCTAATAATTCATGTATTCAATTTATGAGTTAGAATGTAATAATTATCTTTCTTTCCTAGATGTGATGGTCATTTGTGGTAAAAATTCATATGTAACCATTGTTTATGGTAATCCTTTTGCTAAATAACTTGCTCCCTTATAATTATCCAGATCATCTCCCTTAAAAAATAATACCTCATTCAATACATCTACCGTGCTATTGAATTATGCTCTACTTCTGGCATTTAAGTCGGATCTGGATTATTTAAATGCTGCCGCTTTGGATCGTGAATTCTCACCAAAAATTGTTGATCGTGATTTTTCCAAATTTACTAAACCGACGCAGAGCAAGGATGATTCATAATGACTGATATGCAGTACAAAATAAAATAAATACGTTTTGGAAATCAACGAGATTTCCTTCTTCAGTGCAAAATGTCTGAACCTGAACAGCCAAATGAGTGCAAAGTTATGTTGGCCAAACTGAAATCACCATAGCTTTGCTATGCTTATTTATCGTTGAATTTTACGTTCAGTGCATTATTGATTGTGCGCAAAATCATGTGCTTCTCTTAAGATTGTTCCAGTTAAAGCATTAATTTAGCAGTATCGTTCACCTTCCATGCTATACTAAATTTAGTCTTAAAATTATTAAAATTCTCCATAAGTTTGACTTCAAAGTGGTATTCTCCCCTATCAATAAAATAATTGTTCTTCCCTTGAGGACCTTGTTAAAAAGTTCAATAATTGGGGAATTTATCAAATTCCTGGTTAATGCCCGGACTATCGTATATTGGCCAAACAGAATATACCTTAAAGACTACTTGAAAGAACATAAAAATTGTGTAAGAAATTTATAAATCTTCAATCGATAATCATTGCTGAATGATTAGTCGCCGGTGTGATTTTTCTTCTGCCTCCAATATTTAAACTTCACTTTTCGATTTGGATTTTTTTTAACGTTTCATATCAATAAAAATTTCAGATTCTGGTTAATGATTTGTCAATGACACCATATTCCTCCGAGGCATTGCATGACCACTTCTAATTAATTGTTTCTTTGTCTTACTCATTTTTTCACAGAACGTTCAGTTTATATATTTGCAGGAAATTACGACTGCCCGAAATTTTATATATGGTGGTTTCCATTGCTCAATCACACAGCTTCATTTGTCTTCCTATGTCTGTAACCCTTCGTTTAATAAATATCGAATAGTAAAAATATATATTTGCTTCATTTCCGAATTTCAGCTAAAAAAAATTTCTATTTAATTGCTTCGCAGTCTATCGACTCCCCCAATTAGTATATTTTTTTATCCAAATTTGGACTTAACGAAAATATATACAGTATGTTTCCTTTATTTTTTTAATCTCATGAGAAAATTTAGCATAAGCCGCTGCCATATTGAACATTATGTGTTGCTGTTGTTGTTGAGATCCAGACCGTCCGACCTACCAGAAAGGTGTGAGGTAACCGTTTGGACGACCGGGAAGTGCCACCCAATTTAGACCGGAAACCAGTGGGGGAGGCATCCACAGGGACCGTACCCTCCTTCCCCTACCACCAACCTCTCGGAAGGACTTACGGACCCACATGTTTAACGTTATCGTACTCCGCATGAACACGGCGGCAGTTGTGGCAGCGTGCAAATCCAGCGCGCAAACCACCAGGCTACCGCTCCCGAAATGTGCCAACAGCACGCGGTGTTCCCAGGTGGTCACCCATCCAAGTACTAACCGCGCCCAATGCTGCTTGACTTCGGTGATCTAACGAGAACTGGTGTTTTCAGCAAGGTAGGGTCGTTGGCGGGTGAACATTATGTGTTGAAGACCCAAACCATCCGACTCATCCTGAGGACTTGAGCAACTATTTGGACGGCCGGTGAACATTATGTGTGTTTTTCTTCATGCTATAAAATTAAGTCGAACGAGATTTATCAGTGTCACCTGATTTCTGATGTAAACCACTTTATTAAAGACAACAAAAACAACACAGTACATAAGCAAAGTTAGAAACCGGCAGTTTTAAGATTTAATGATTTGTTGTATATGCTGCTTATAAACAACGTATTTTCATTTTGAGATTATTTTGCAGTAGATTTGAGCGAATTTTGTAATTTCTTTATAAACTCAAAAATGTTATGTATTTGGCAGGTTTTTGTTACAAGTCCATAAAATCCTTTCTGAATAGGAGCGAGGCTAAAGATTTAAGTGATGGATGGGCCAATCTTGGAGTGACCAAAGACCATCTTAGAAAATTTGGTCATCAAGTGTATGATTTAATTGTACAATGCACGTACAACGCCAATGATTGCTTCAATCAAAGGTAAAAAATAAGCCATTGACATTTATAGAATTAGAATTATAAAGCATATAAGCCATTACAAGCCTTTCTGCGTTAATTATATTACTTTTTGCAAGCATGCAGGAACATATAAACAAGTAGAGACTAAAAAAGTTTGCTCAGAACATATTCAGGAAAACATTACTCTACTTGTATATAATTGCAGGAACACATTACTCTACTTGTAATATATTCCTGCAATCATTGCTTAGAAAGATTGCAGGAACATATTACAAGTAGAGACTAATAATGATTGCTTCAATCAAAGGTAAAAAATAAAAGCCATTGACATTTTTAGAATTAGAATTATAAAGCATATAAGCCATTACAAGCCTTTCTGCGTTAATTGTATTCCTTTTTGCAAGCATGCAGGAACATATAAACAAGTAGAGACTAATAAAGAATGTAGCTACCCATAATAAAAAGTGCAGTAACCTACAAACAAAGATTTTTGTTCAAGAGGGAGACTTAAAAAGCTTTGGATTCAAAAACAAGACGGAAAGTTGTATAATTCCTATAAAAGACTTTTGTAAACACAAGTTAACCTAACATCTGTAAATAACTGGAACAACTTATATAAAATATCTTATTTGTTAATTCATTGATATGAATTAAGCATATTCTACAATGTCCTATGTAGAATATATCTAAAACTTGTGCTCTCTAATTACAGTACTTTGAAACAGTAAAAATCCGTATATCTAAGCATGAGTAGATTTCAATAATAAAATACACGTTGTGCTAAAGATAAGTAAAACTAGAGATATAGAAAGGATATCTGTTCTCGTTATAAAAAATTATCTTCACAGGCAGATCTGAAGAATAAAACGTCCTGGTCTTATTTGCAAACAAATTAACAAAAAATATGAAATTGGATAAATATATGCTAAAATGGTATTGGAAGAACCCGTACCAATACCAATATATCCGTACCATTTTTATTCTGTTTTAATAATTGACTAAACACAATCAATAAGTTAAAAAAATCTTTGCCAAAATAAAACAGGTGACATAAGCAATTAAAACTATCACTAATTCTCGCAATTATTTTTTAACCGGAAAGCCATAATTGATGTAATCCAATCAAAAATTCAATACTGTTCATTTATAAAATTTATATTTATATGCATTTCTTTATTTTTTAAATTGGGAAAAAACTAATAAAAATCGTATGTCATATAAACATATTTTATTTAATAACGTTGTTAAACAACTATATATCATTTTCTTCAACTAAATTTGAGACAAAAATATCGTCTGCATATTGCTATTTCTAAGGAGGGTTTAATTACGCGTTTTTAACACTTTACAACAAGCAGAAACAACAACAACACAACTATAATAGAAGGTCTTTATTTCACTTCTTATAAGATGTACAAAACTTAAAAAGGCCAAAGCGCTTTCGAGCGTAAATACGCTCTTCATCAGTGCCTACATGGAAATAGTGATCGTTCATATATAGGCCAGAAAATGCGACAAATTTGCATAAATACAATTATCAATAAACTTAAGTTTCTCTAAGTAGAATCCAAAAATACAAAACATTTTGCACAGATTCAAAAAATCGAGCATAAATCACGAAAAGAACAGTAAAAATTTACAATTTTATTACAGAATTTTAAAATTCAAAAAATTTTAAAAAATTCAGGGCAATTTTAAAAATTTCGGAGCAGTTAGGCCCAGTCCCCGAGAGGATGACGTCAAAGATAACTATGATTATTTTTTTACTTTACAACAAAGTTAAAAAGTGTTTATGACTTTGTCCATTCTGTCTGTCTGTCTGTCTGTCCGTTAGCACGATAACTGCCGTAAAAATGACTTTATCAAAATGAAATTTTAGTATGTTGTTCAGACGGTCAGTGGGACCTATAGGAAGATAAATATATAATATCACCCAATTAGTTTTGGATTGAACCCGGGTTGAAGAAATGAAATGCATTGAACCCTATGGGGCCTAATTCTTCAAACATTTTTTAAGCGGATTTAAAATTCACAAATTGCTTCGAAAATTTTAGGAAATATTCAAATTATCCCATAAAATATATAAAAAAAAGTTCAGCAAAATATATTCAGTAGTTTTTTAAATAAAAATTAAAATAATAATTACACCTTTTATATGAAGTGATCACGTGACCATTGTATGAAAAGATCACGTGACCCACTTCAAAATAAAATATGGCATCCATCTTGTGTCAAAATCGTGATTTTTAAAGTTCTTTTTAATTCATATTGAGTGTTGTATCCGTCCTAAAACCGCTTTATTTTTGCTTACATTCTGTGCATCTACATACTGAAACAACGCAATTACAATATATTTGAGTTTAAATGATCATCCAAATTTGATTATTTCTATAACGAAGCCTATTTTTCACTTATGGAAAATGTAAACAGAAAAATATGTAGAATTAGTTGTATAAGAATTGCTGCATTTCTTTAACGCAAAATTATTTAGCTCATGGAGTCTGCAATGTAGCTGATATGAATGAAATATTCATTGATTTTACAGAGAGAAGGACGATTTTTTCGATGAAGTTTTAAGCATAGAGTTTAATTACTTGTAACTCCATAGTCTTAAGTTTTTAAATAAAATAAATTATTATAGTATTGGGATGAATGAAATGAATGGGGAAATGTTTATGAATGAAATGCTTCTTTTATAGAGAGAGCCAGGCGTGTTATATTTCGATGACGTCATTTGAATAAATTTCTGTTGTTTTCGATGAAGTTTTCAGATACAATGAATCATTGTAGTATTATAATAATTTTAAAAATATTACCGAGGAATGTATCGCATTTTAGAGATGTTTAAACCAGGCAATTTATATTTCAATGCCGTCATTTGAATGAAGTTCATTTTTTTCGATGAAGTTTCAAGTTTTCAAATATAATAAATTAATGTAGTATTGTGATAATTTTCAAAATATTACCTAGGAATGTATCGCATTTTAGAGATGTTTAAATGAAATTGCAATGAAGTTGGAAAGTGTTTCATAGTCAATGCTTTATACATGATTGATCTTTCTTGTTTATTAATATCTCTACAACCACTAGTATTAGAATCTCGAAACATGAACTAAATTTTAAGTGAGGCTTTTCCAAGGCTACTCACAAAATTTCATGAAATTTGGTGCAGCCAAGACAGATTTTTAATTTTTATATAGATTCCTGCTATTTAGACAATGCTCTACAACTTTGTAATTGACGTTCTTCAACTATCTCGCTTTGTTGCCTAGTTCGTATCCAAACCCTTTTCATTCTTCGCTGCAATGTTTTCTATTGGATACGGCTTAGTCATTTTTTGATAAACCTAACGTCTGCACTCAAGGACATGCAAAGTTCTTAAACTTCTTATCGACTTTCTTGGGAACCTTGTATATAAAACATCAGTCCGCCGAAATCGGGAGTCTAACTCGGGTGTCTTAACGAATAAAGCCTTTGATATTAATACCCTCTGGAATCGTGGGTGTACCCTCAAGATACAAGAATGAGGGAGTAACACTTTTATTTAAAGGCACTTAAAAGCGCAAACAGAAGCAATATACAGCGAATAACTCTTACAAGATGACTGAACAAGTGTCAGGTACAATAAAATTGCAATTGAAAGTTTAGCTAATTCATAAAATAGCGATACTATTTTCAAAACACTGACGTATGTCACAATTCACTTTAGCATGTATTACATCAACTGCCCTCCAACTGAGCGATAACCCCGCTTATATACTCTAGTATAAACTTCTCAGAAATGGACTAGTATCCCCCAGAATATTATAAAGCATATAAGCCATTACAAGCCTTTCTGCGTTAATTGTATTCCTTTTTGCACGCATGCAGGAACATATAAACATGTAGAGACTAATAAAGAATGTAGCTACCTATAATAAAAAGTGCAGCAACCTACAAACAAAGATTTCTGTTCAAGAGGGTGACTTAAAATCTTTGGATTCAAAAACAAGACGGAAAGTTGTATAATTCCTATAAAAGACTTTTGTGAACACAAGTTAACATATTATTTCGAGAAAGTTCTAGTACATTCTAAAAGTCACCAAGTTCGCGATAAATCGCCAAAGATGTAACCTACATTTACGTTATAGGAATGGCTCTCTGTAAATGTGTTTTTCCCTTGAAAAGAGCAAAGGCCTTGAATAGAAGCAAAGGTCCGTTATGTATTACTTGAATAGAAAAAAAACATGGTGAAACGTTTTACATATTCGTAAGAATAATTTACCACAGAGTCACCAATGGGCTAAATGCAGCCTGTGTTTAGCCCATTGGCAATTATATGATGTTATATTACGTGCTGGGGGATTTTAATATTTAAAAAATGCCTAAAATAAACAGAGTACTAAATGTTTTATATAAAGAATTCTTTCTATGAATAAATTACTCACTCCTAGAGTTGCGAAATAAATTAAAAATACTTATAAAGAAATAAACAAATTTATTCTAATTTTATTATATCAAATTAACTGCAATGTGGCTGAACTCGACATTCTCATACCAGAATCCATTTTTAATTAGCTTGCGAATTTTTTTTTCTTTCTTTGCAAATTTCGCAAGAAAAAGCGTGAATCATCTGCATTATTGGTTCAAATGATTACAATTACAACATGTTATACTTCATTCTAAAGAGCTTAAAAAAGTCTCTCTATTTATACAAATTTTGACAATGTACCTCCTCGGGGGGGGGGGGGGATGACGTTACGAACACAACAATTGTATGACGGTTGTTTTTCCCTGAAATGATTGAAATTGTTAAGTTTTGCAATCATTGAGTCCATAAATTACGCCTTTTATGCATAATTATGTCAAATTTTGTACTATGCTGCATGTTAAGAGAATATAAAATTTCGAATAAATTTCCAAGTTTTCGCTCAAATTTCAAAAATTTATAAAGTTTCGTGAAAATTCATTAATATTTGACCACAGGCATAATTGACCACGGACAGATAGAAAGATTGACATCACTCTAAAAATAGTCAAAACGTGTTCAAGAGGTCAAAATCTTGAAATCGAAAATTTCCGTGACATACTTTCTCTATATTCAATAGTATGACAAAGTAAAAAATTGCTTATTATCAGGATTTAACTATTTAAAACAGTTATATAATACAACTTATAAAATCAAACTAAAGTATCAACATTAATAAGATAGCAAAGATTAGCAAATTTATAGTTTTCACAATTACTAGTGAAAACTAGAAATTTGCTAATCTTTTTTCATGTTTTAAACGAAATGATATCGATTTTAATTATTTTGACTCAATAATCTTTCTATTGCAATACTATATTTCTTTTGACAGTACTGTAAACCATCCAATACTTTTTACAACCAATTATTCTTTTTTGTACTCAGATTGTCCTACCTATCCGAAAGTGTAAGGTAAATATTGGACGACCCGGATAGTTCCACCCAATTTAGACCGGAACCCAATTGAGAAGGCATCCACAGGGGCCATACTATCCTTTCCCTAACACATCAACTCCTAGATGGACTTTCGGACCTACAGATTTAACGTGCCCATACACCGCGTAACCAATTATCTTGAAAATTAATACTGTTACGAATGCATAAAATGCTTTTCCGGCATATTGACTTCATGCAAAGATAAAACACTGTAAGAGTATAATCCACGCGCGCTAACCACTGGGCTGTCCCACTCCTTAATCTATTCTCTTAAAAATTAACACCAACCAAGATTTTGCGTGAATAAATCCCTCTGCGAAATTTGTGTTGATAGGGAAAGCAGTGTTTCTTTCAAGCATACATCTGGGGGGGGCGACACCCCCCGGAGAAGATTATCCCCCCCTCCCCTTGGAGACATTTTATGTTAACCTAGTTTCTATTTATGTGACAGCATTTAGATATATTTAGAAATAGAAAATTGCATAATAAATAGAAAACTTCCCCCCCCCCCCCAAAGTTTCATTCGCCTCCCCTCTCCAAGTTCTGAAAGAAACACTGAGGGAACTGTGTTAAAAAGTTAGAGCCTGCACAAACGATCCAAACGGTTAAGCTAAATAGTAATAGTTGCATGCCTGTAATTATACTATATATAAGCTCCAGATTAAGCCTGGTCTTTCCAAAACTAACCAAACCTCGAGCACTTACCGTAGAAATATAAAAATGGCATAAAATGCTCTCACCATTATTGGGTGTCAGCTGAATAGATAACACAAAAAGTCACGAAGCGTCAATTCTGTCCAGCCCAAGTAAACGGCAAATGTATAAAGCTAAAATTTACACAAAGATATAAGAGGAAATATGATTGAATTCTTGTTTCACTGTTACTTGCCATGTTTCTTTCAAGAATTATCCTTTGTAATAAAGATATATAGAACGTAGAGTACAAACACGCGTTTACTCTTCATATAGATTACTCTAAAAGCTATTGATTTCCTAAAAAAAAACTATCTTTCAATGTTCGAGGGGGAAGGACCATACAAAAGGGGCATTGTATACTAAGTCATGAAAGCTGATCGATGTTTAGAAGCATACTTTTATATATCAATTGCTACTTTAGCCGAATGCAATTCATCTTCCTTTTTAAATTAAGTGTGGTTATTTATTAATAATTTATAACAGCAAGAAAAATACAAATTAATTTAATTTTAACCTATTTTTTGAAATAAAATAAACACTTTCACTTCCTGTACCTAATAAGGCAGAGACTAAGTGAAAGGTTATGATTTTTTAAATGCATTTTATACCAAGATAAATAAGCAAAATATAGCTCTAGTAAACATTTTTAGTTAGTTTTTACTGAGTAGAGGATTTTTATCATAGATATATTATTTTAAATTATAACTATATAATTTAAAATTTTGACTGTAAAAAATGATATACAAAACATGTAGTTTGAGCTGTATATTAATTAACAACAAAAATGCCTCAATTGTTTTGGGGTTGGCAATTGGTTTCCGAATTTCGAATTCCGATGACTTTCACACGAATGTAAATTATGTTAAACTTCTGCTCCTTTTGGTTATCCTATTATTATCAGGAATAATCTATAATTATTAATTAAAATAATATTCCCGAAATTTCATGATTTATTTTATTTTATATTTATTAGATCAACAATACAATGAAAAAACAAAATTAAACGTTATAAACAAAATTAAACAAAATTATACGTAACATAGAAATTAAACGTTTTACGAATAATTTATATTTGGGTTTAAAAACATATGATATTCATATATTAAGCCTATAATTAAAACTAATATAAATACCTTAAATTCCCAAATTCTTATAATTTATTGTACTAAAAAAGTAAAGGCGGTATTAATCAAATTTTACAACAAAATAATAAAATAGAAGTCCAATCCGAGTTATAAAATTGGGATCAAACCCCCATTCCTAAGGAGAAAATGATTCAAAGTACATTTTCACTTTATAAAATATAATGAATTATATATTATATTTCTAATTGGAAACTAAATATACGCTTTACTATATTTATTAAGTTTTCCATCAATATACTACTGAAACTAAAAATAGTTAAACCACAAAGTGAAAAAAGGCCAAAGCGCTTTCGACCGTTAATAAGCTCTTCATCAGTGGCTACATGGAAAGTAAAAAGGATCGATCATATATAGACCAGTAAAGATGACAAATTTGCATAAATACAATTAGTAAATGAACATTCGATTATCTAAGGAAAAATACACAAAAAATATAAAATATTTTTAACGGATTCAAAAATGAGAATATCTCAAGAAAAGTACAATTGAAAATACTATTTTATTAAAGGAATGCAAATTCAGAAAGGATAGTCCAGCCCATTCCCCATGAGGATGACGTCAAAGATAACTATGAAGAGACTTGAATTGCATAGAATCGAGAATGAGTCGCCAAGCATAACTTAAAATTTGAATGTGCTTGGCGATCCATTCTCGACTCTATGCAATTCATGTCTCTTCATAGTTATCTTTGACGTCATCCCCATGGGGATTGGGCTTGACTGTCCTTTCTGAATTGTGGGTTATTTCGCAAGAAAATACAGATTTTGTCTTCCCGAATTGAACCAAAAATCAGCACCTAAGTATCTCATATGTGATTTATCTACCAAATTTTGTAAAATTTGGAGAATTATTTTTTCAGCTAGAGTGGATACATACATTGCACAGACAGACACATAGTCCAATTTTTCATAGATAAAAGTCGATAATGTTTGTATATGAAAATGCAAATCTATATAAATAAAATTGAAAATCTGTTTGTCTGTCAATCTGCATGTGTGTTTGTTTGTCTCATCACCACGGGAGAACG
The DNA here is from genome assembly GCA_951213105.1 of Amaurobius ferox. NCBI lineage: Eukaryota > Metazoa > Arthropoda > Arachnida > Araneae > Amaurobiidae > Amaurobius > Amaurobius ferox. The sequence continues at coordinate 46,595,749 of OX578141.1, read as the reverse complement.
GGTACAATTTTGTGGGTAGACGTGAAATAGCACCTCTTAAAATTTGTCCATTTTTCGAGTTTCTAGAACTAAGGGTTGTCGAAATATTAATAAAATACCCACAATTAAACCTTCCATAGAGATAGCATTACGCAGACGATATTTTTCCGCTAATTTATTTCAAGAAAATTATGTCATGTCGCTAAGCAATGGATTTAAATCCAAAGTGTTTATGCGGCAGACGATTTTTCTTTTAAATCTTTTCCGATTTAAACAATAAATAAATGTATATGTATAAAATAAATTTTATCGAAATTGCATTTTTGACAGGATTATATCAATTACAGCTTTTAGGTTTAAAGATTACGGGGATTAATGATATTTTCAATTTTTTACGTCGCCTGTTTTATTTTGGCAAAAATTTTTGAAGCTCATTGTAGTACAGGTAATCTTCTACTAATACACGGGTATATCTTCTTATCTACAAGAATATAAGTAGTACGGGAGTATCTTCCTATACAATTTTAACGCTTGCATCTTGGCATATATTGATCCAATTTCATATTTTCTGTAAATTTGTTTACAAACTGGATCAGAATGTTCTTCTGATCTAGCTGTAAAGATAATTTTGTATAACGAGAACAGATATTCTTAAACTTCTTTTTAGAAGCATAAAATTAAATATTTTAATAGAATGCTTTGAATAACAAGTTATTTAGAATACTATAGGAATCTGCACATAATTGTGAATTTTGAGTTTCTTTATATTGTATATTCCGTACGAAGAACGGGTATACTGCTAATCTGCATATAAAATAACTCAGTCTATTACAGCCAGTTTACTTCAGCACTATCAAACGGTCACAAATGTCGTTCGATAGGCGTGCCAACCCATGGGATGCCGGTTTAACGAAAGTTTACTGTATTACTACAACTGATCTTTATATAAAACTTTTAAATCTACATACATTTCCGTGTTTGACAAAAATAGCATTTATTTTTTATAAATGATTTTTACACTCAAAGATAAATCTTTGTAATTGATTTACTTGTGTAATATTAATACCGTATTCCATTAACAGTGGACTAATCACAGTCAATTTTATTTACCCCGGTCAAAGAAAAATCTGTTTAATCAATCTGTTCAATCGTCATAATCAGTCAACTTGCTCTATTTTGCACGTATTAACTGGAAGGCAGGTGGTGTATATCACAAAACATCGATAAGCAGTTCGTGACTTTGTACACTTACAACCTGGAAGTTAATTCATTATTTCGAGAAACCGATATTGCAGAAATGAGTCTATTCGGAACCATAAAAAACAGCAACCCTCTAAATAATCAAATGTTTTTCGTAAATTACTTCAAAGCTTTTCGAAGCTAAGAACATTCACTCATCATCGATAAACGCTGAAATCGATAAATCCCTGAACGAGCCGAAATAAAAATAAATACCAGTAAATATAAACTAAAGATGTACTAATATATGCTACAAGGAATATTGTTTCGTTCATCAATTTCAGAGAGCGCCATAAGCAATCGATTCTATGCTCAATTTCTGTGAATTTCATATAAGAGACAATAAGATAAAATTTTCTATTTTATAAAATAACCGGAAACAAGAATGATTCAAAATAGATACATTTATCCTTCACATATCCTGTATTAAGATATTTTTAACTATTAAATGCAATCGAAGATTAGGATGTTGTAAACTTCTTAAAATGATTACAATCAAACTTTATTAATGCGAATTACTTTTGACACGAACTGTTTTGCTATGCATTTCAAATTCTATATCTATTAAAGTGCATTTAAAAGTTTTAAAATTTGCAATTAATATTACACAGAAAATAATCTGTAAAAATAAAAAAGAAATGGAGAAAACCAGGAGATAATTATACAAAACAATCATCATTGGCTGGACTCACATGGCAACCTTCGTAAGCGCCAACGTCTTTGGCCATTCAACTACAAACACTCATTCGTGCCACGTTTGCTACCGAACTGACTCAAATTATTAGTACTACCTCTATTATTTACATTTATATGATTATTAGCAGCATACCCGTTCTTCGTACGGAGTATATAATATAAAGAAACTTATAATTCGCAATCATGTGCAAATTCTGTTAAAATATTAAATTTATTGCTCCTAAGGAGAAGTTTAAGAATATATGTTCTCACTATGCAAAATTATCTTCACGGGCAGATCTGAAGAATAAAACATCCTCGCCCCTTTCGTAAGCAAATTTACAAAAAAAAAGGGAATTGAATCAATATATGCAATCACGTACTACTTATATTGTCGCAGATTAGAAAATATGCCAGTGTGTTAGTAGAAGATTACCCGTATTACAATATGAGTCCCAAAAATCTTTGCCAAAATAAAAGAGATGACGTAATAAATTGAAAATATCAATAATCCCCGTACTCTTTATACCAGAGGGTCGTAATCGATTCCAATATATATCAAAACATATGCCAATATACCTGTACTACTTATATTCTTGTACATTAAAAGATATACCCATGTATTTGTAGAAGATTACTCGTACAACGTACAATATATGAGTTTAAACAATTTTTGTCATAATAAAACAATGGCATAATAACTTGAAAATATCAATAATCCCTGAATCAATAATCCCCGAAAATATCAATAATAACGTTTAAACCTAAAGACCGTAATTGATATTATCCAGTCAAAAATGCTATAAGAAAAATCAAATCGTTCTTTTCTAAAATATATTTTTATATCCATTTATTTATTATTCAAATCGAAAAAATAATAATTAAAATTAACAGACAGATTTAATTTAATTGCGTTCCTGAGCAACATGATATAAGATAGAATCTTCCTCATAAACTGCGAAATTAAATAACCATTTTGATTTCTTTATACTTTTCATTGTTCAGTAAAAGCTTGTGCAAAATAACCTATGGAGATAGATTTCCCATTTAAATCACGTTTCAAACAATTCATGTTTTCAGAAAGTGACTAATTGGCGCAAAAAATCTCCCACCAAACTCAAAGATAGAGTTTTAATTCACTTTCAAACGATTTTCAAGCTTTTCGTTTGGATAAACCACGGAGTTAGAGAGTAGAACTCCTAGGAAAAAGTTTCGTTTTTCATTAATATCTCGACAACTCCTGGTCTTAGATACTCGAAACTTGAGCTAAATTTATGGAGAGTTATTTCAAGGCTATCCACAAAATTTCATCAAATTCGGTTCAGCCGTTCTCTCGTGATGACGAGACAAACGAAAATTTCGCTTTTTACTAATATCTCGAGAACCACTTATCGTAGAAACTCCAAACATGGACTAAATTTTAAATGGGACTATTTCCAGGCTACCCACAAAATTTCATGAAATTCAGTTCAGCCGTTCTCCCGTGATGACGGGACAAACAGACAGATTTTCAATTTTATTTATATAGACTAGCAGCATACCCGTTCTTCGTACGGAGTATATAATATAAATAAACTTAAAATTCACAATCATGTGCAAATTCCTATGGTATACTAAATGACATGTTTAATCAAAATATTCTGTTAAAATATTTAATACAATGCTCCTAAAAAGAAACCTAAGGATCTCTATTCTCACTATACAAAATTATCTTCACGGGTAAATCTGAAGAATAAAATATCCTGGCCTTTTTTGTAAGCAAATTTATAAAAAGTATGGAATTGAATCAATATATGCAAAATAATAGCGTATCGTATGGGACCCGTACTACCTATATACGCGAATATTAGAAGATATAACCTGTATTAGTAGATTACATATATAAATTGAAAATATCAATAAATCCGTAATCTTTAAACCAGTAGGCAGTAATTAATTCCAATATGTGCCCAAATGAAAGTGCTAAAATTATATGGGAAGATAAACCCGTACTACTTATAATGTCATAGATTAGAAGATATGTCCTAGTGTTAGTAAAAGATTACCCGTATTATAATATTTAGTTTGAAAATTGTTTGCCAATATATAACAGATTACTTAATAAATTAAAAATATCAATAATCCCCGTGATCTTCATATCGGAAGGCTTGATTCCAATATATGCCAATATACAGGTACTACTTATATTCTCTTACATTAGAAGATATACCCGTGCACTTGTAGAAGATTACTCGTACAACGTACAATATATGAGTTTCAACAATTTTTGCCGCAATAAAACAATGCCATAAGAAATTGAAAATATCAATAATCTCTCAATCAATAATCCCCGAAAACATCAATAATAATAATGTTTAAACATGAAGATCGTAATTGAAAATATCCAGTCAAAAATACGATGGCAATGAAATTTTTTTATATACATATCTTCATCATTAAAATCGGAAAAGATTTAATAAAAATCTTCTTCCTCATAAACACATTAAATTTAAATCCGTTGTTAAGCGACATGTTATGATTTGCTTCAAATAAATTGGTGGTCAAAATATCGTCTGAATATCTCTAATGAAGGTTTGGCGACATTTTAAAAAATCGCCAAATTTATCGCCAAGTGGGCATGTAGAACTGACAGTCCCACTTGGCGATAAATTGACGAACCATCATCAAAATATTATCCCCTAAAAAAAACACAATTTCTTTTTTTTAGGGCAATTTATCAATTTCAAAATATTTTTATGGATTTATAAATATTTTTATCAATTTGGTGACATTTTAAGAATTCGCTAAACGGGATACTAAGTAGGGCGGTTGGACTGACAGACAAATGCTAACGAAACACCATTTCAGTAATTTCTTTTAACAAAACAAAATAAAATTCATTGATTTACGTCATTTTTATCAATTTGGGGGACATTTCAATCAGTTTGGCAACTTTTAAGAAATTTGCCATGTTAACTATATCCAACCAAATTCGTAGCTCTAAATTCGCAGATCTGAATAAAATATCGTGATCCAGTTTGTATATACTAAATGAAAACACTAAAATATTATTAGAAGATATACCCATTCTACTCTTTTTCTGTTTAAACAATTGGATAAATGAATTTATTATGTAAACAGAATATAAGCTTATTAGCTAAACACAATATATAAGCTTAAAACCTCATTGCTAAAATACATGAAAGTGAAGTATGCAATTCGCAATTAATATAATTAAAAAAAAATCAAACCGTTCATTTATAAGATATATTTTAATATCCATTTATTTATTATTCAAATCGAAAAAATAATAATAATCATTAACAAACACATTTAATTTCATTCCTTTGTCGAGCAACATGATATAAGATAGAATCTTCCTCATAAAATGCGAAATTAAATAACCATTTTAATTTCTTTATACTTCTAATCGTTGAGTAAAAGCTTGTGAAATTGTGAAATATAAAACATGGAGGTAGATTTTTCCATTTAAATTCATGTTTAAAACAATTCATGCTTTCAGATAGTGACTATTTAATGCAAAAATCCTGCATCAAACTCAAAAATAAAGTTTTAATTCCCTTTGACGTTTTAAACAAACGATTTTTATCCTTTCTGTTTGGATAAACCACGGAGTTGGAGAGTAGAACTCCTATAAAAAAGGTTCCGTTTTTCATTAATATCTCGATAACCCCTGGTCTTAGAAACTCGAAACTTGGACAAAATTTATGGGGGGCTATTTCAAGGCCACCCACAAAATTTCATTAAATTCGGTTCAGCCGTTCTCTCGTGATGATGAAGACAAACGAAAGTTTCGTTTTTTACTAATATCTCGAGAACCACTGGTCGTAGAAATTTCAACCATAGACTAAATTTTAAGTGGGACTATTTCTAGGCTACCCACAAAATTTCATCAAATTCGGTTCAGCCGTTCTCGCGTGATGGTGTGACAAACAGACAGACAGACAGACAGACAGACAGATTTTCATTTTTATTTATATAGACTAGCAGCATACCCGTTCTTCGTACGGAGTATATAATATAAAGAAACTTGAAATTCATAATCATGCCCAAATTCTTATACTAAATGACATGTTTAATCAAAATATTCTGTTAAAATATTTAATATAATGCTCCTAAAAAGAAGTTTAAGAATCTCTGTTCTCGCTATATAAAATTATCTTCATGGACATATCTGAAGAATAAAACATCTTGGACCCCTTATGTAAGCAAATATAAAAAAAAATATGGAATTGAATCAATATATGCAAAATAAAAGCGTTAAAATTGTATGGGACCCGTACTAATTATATACGCGAATATTAGAAAATATAACCTGTATTAGTAGATTACATGTATAAATTGAAAATATCAATAAACCCGTAATCTTTAAATCTGAAGACAGTCATTTATTCCAATATATATCAAAATGAAAGTGCTAAAATTATATGGGAAGATATACACGTACTACTTATAATGTCCGATTATTAGTAGAAGATTACCCGTTTTGCAATATGAGTCTCAAATGTTTTTTGGTAAAATACAACAGACGACGTAATAAATTGAATATATAATTAATCCCCTTAATCTTCATACCAGAAGACTGTACTTGATTCCAATATATATGCCAATATACCTGTACTACGTATATTCTCGTAGGTTAGAAGATATACCCGTGCATTCCTAGAAGATTACTCGTACAACGTACAATATGCGTGTGTCAGCAATTTTTGCCGCAATAAAACAATGGCGTAATAACTTAAAAATATCAATAATCCCTGAATCAATAATTCCGGAAAATATCAATAATAATAATGTTTAAACCTGAAGAGTGTAATTGATATTATCCAGTCCAAAATGAAATGGCAATGAAATTTATTTTATATACATATCTTCATTATTCAAATCGGAAAGGATTTAATAAAAATCGTCTGCCGCATAAACACATTGGATTTAAATCCGTTGCTAAGCGACATGATATCATTTGCTTCAAATAAATTGGTAGAAAAAATATCGTCTAAATAGTTATATTTCTATGGAACATTTGGCGACAGTTTCATCAAATTAGCGACATTTTAAAAAATCGCCAAATGTATCGCCAAGTGGGACTGTAGAACTGACAGTTCCACTTTGCGACAAATTGACGAAATATCATCACAATACTATCCCCTAACAAAAAACAATTAATATCATTTATGTAGCGCAATTTTATCAATTTCAAGATATTTTTATAGATTTGAAAACATTTTTATCAATTTGGTGACATTTTAAATATTCGCTAAATGTATTACTAAGTAGGATGGTTGGTCTGACGGATACCAAACATCATTTCAGTACACTCTTCTAACAAAACAAAAAAAAATTTCATTGATATGTAGAAGACCCAAGCCACACGACCAACCCGAAGGTTTACGGCAGCTGTTTGTGTGTCGTTTATATCAATTTGGCGACATTTCCGCCAATTTGTCAAAGTTTAAGAAAAGTTGTCAAATTAGCGATATCCCTCCAAATTCGTAGCTTAGAATTTGCAGATCTGAATGAAACATTCTTATCCCGTTTCAATATACTAAATGAAAACACTACAATTGTATTAGAAGATATACCCGCTCTACTCTTTTTCTGTTTCAACAATCGGCTATATGAATTTATTGGCTTAACACAATATATGAGTTTAGTAGCTAAATACGATATAAGCTTGAAAACTCTTTGCCAAAATAAATGAAATTGATCGCAGTCAGCAATTAATATAATTAAAAGAAAAATCAAACCGTCCATTCATAAGATATACTTTTATATCCATTTATCCATTTATTTATTATTTAAATCGAAAAAAAATAATAAAAACATTAGCAAACACATTTAATTTAATTGCGATGCCGAGCAACATGATATATCCTCCTAAAATGTTAAAATTTATTAACCACTAACAGCACACCCGTTATTCGTACGGAGTGTATAATTTAAAGAAACTTAAAGTTCGCAATCATGTGCAAATTCTGTTAAAATATTAAATTTATTGCTCCTAAAGAGAAGTTTAAGAATATATGTTCTCACTATGCAAAATTATCTTCACGATCAGATCTGAAGAATAAAACATCCTGGCCCCTTTTGTAAGCAAATTTACAGAAGAAAAAATAGGAATTGAATGAATATATGCAACTCCGTACTAATTATATTGTCGCAGATCAGAAAATATGCCAATGTGTTAGTAGAAGATTACCCGTATTACAATATGAGTCTCAAAAATATTTGCCAAAATAAAAGAGATGACGTAATAAATTGAAAACATCAATAATATCCGTACTCTTTATACCAGAAGGTCGTAATTGATTCCAATATATGCCAATATATATCAAAACATATGTCAATATACCTGTACTACTTATATTCTCGTAGATTAAAAGATATACACGTGTATTTGTAGAAGATTCGTACAACATACAATATATGAGTTTAAACAATTTTTGTCATAATAAAATAATTGCATAATAACTTGAAAATATCAATAATCCTTGAATCAATAATCCCCGAAAATATACATAATAATAATTTTTAAACCTGAAGACCGTAATTGATATTATCCAGTCAAAAATGCTATAAGAAAAATCAAATCGTTCTTTTCTAAAATATATTTTTATATCCATTTATTTATTATTCAAATCGAAAAAATAATTATTAAAATTAACAGACAGATTTAATTTAATTGCGTTTCTGAGTAACATGATATAAGATAGAATCTTATAACATGTTAAATATGTCATGTCTTATAACATAAACTGCGAAATTAAATAACGATTTTGATTTCTCTATACTTCTCATTGTTCCGTAAAAGCTTGTTTTAAATAAACCATGAACCATGGAGATAGATTTCCCCTTTAAATCATGTTTCAAACAATTCATTTTTTCAGAAAGTGACTAATTAACGCAAAAAATCTCCCATCAAACTCAGAGATTAAATTTTAATTCACTTTCAAACGATTTTCAAGCTTTTCGTTTGGATAAACCACGGAGTTAGGGAGTAGAACTCCTAGGAAAAAGTTCCGTTTTTCATTAATATCTCGACAACCCCAGGTCTTAGAAACTCGAAACTTGGACAAAATTTATGGGGTGATATTTCAAGGCTATTCACCAAATTTCATTAAATTCGGTTCAGCCGTTTTTCCGTGATGATGAGACAAACGAATATTTCGTTTTTTACTAATATCTCGAGAACCACTGGCCGTAGAAACTCAAAACACGGATATAATTTTAAGTGGGGCTATTTCTGAGCTACCCACAAAATTTCATCAAATTCGGTTCAGCCGTTCTCCCGTGATGGTGTGACAAACAGACAGACAGACAGACAGACAGACAGACAGACAGACAGACAGATTTTCATTTTTATATATATAGATTTACATATCTAAATTACCTGTAGTGCAGCAGCTGCCCTGTCATTTCGTATTCATGATTTGAATTATTTCAGTTATCAAAAGATTAAACAAATGTATATCTGTGGTGTAAGTAGGAGAGAAGGAAGAGTTGACCTACAGCCAGGCAATTTTGGGCACTGACAATCGTGAGCAGTGAGGCAGCCGACTGATTTGCAAGGCCTTGAGCCTTAGAAATCATTCTGTAAATCACGCCAAATAATCAAAGTATTAAAATAACACAAACTGGTTCCTACAATTGCAAATCAGAAAACTTTCTTTTCTTAGCTCTAAATATAAAACAAGGGAGTTTTACTATAAGTTCAGAGCAAATGTCTAACAAACAAACCTAGCTCATGTATATTGCATTCTTATCTTGTGTTTATCCAGCAAATATATTTACATTATAAAATAATGAGAATGGATCAAAATACACCTAAGGTCAAATATCCCAAAATTTCCCTTACAAATCTGGGATACGCACGTTTAATCAACACTGGTATTTTCATCAAAAGTTTGTGATCATTGAATTACTTTATCATGAGTTATGAAATATGCAATTTTATTTTCATATTCATTTTCACATATCTATATTTTAACAACTGGTATAAAAGTAAATAAATTCCTTAAAAATGTATTTGTAATTTCCTTTTAGCATAACAAACACTCTTCCCATGGAGACTGAGAATATAACAATAACGGATTACCTTTCCACAAGATTAGGATTCTGTCATACAATTAAGCTTAACGAAAGTACTCTCGGTTTGGTTAGAAGAACTGGACAAACTCTAGGTAAGTTCAATAATATAATATACAAAACACTATTATACTGAATTTTACAATATATATATATATATATATATATATATATATATATGAATATATATATATATATACACTACGTGATAGTGAAAATGAGACACCAAGAAGGAGTGGGCAGAAAGTGATAAAAATCGGCAAACAAATAGAGACAGCAACGAACAATAAGTGATGTTTACTGCAACATGATACATCTGTACATTGAGCGATAACACCGTCTGATCAGTAGGTGGTAGGACCACCGCAGGTGGCGATACAGGCAGCAACACTTCTAGGTCAGTGATCCTGTGGATGGTGTCCTGAGAGATGGCAGCCCATTCCCTTTCAACCATTTGAGAGAGTTCGCCTTCTAATCGCGGCGGTGGCAGCGCACGCAAGCGACGTCCAATCATGTTCCAGACGTGTTCGATTGGTGAGAGATCAGGGGCGACTGGTGGCCAGGAAAGTATCTGGGTACCTTGCAGGACATGTTGGCTGATGCGTGACGTGTGTGGTCGGGCGTTATCCTGGTGGTAAATGGCATTGGGCGCCCCCTGAAGGAAGGGTAGTGTCAGCGGCCGCAGCACATCATCCACATATCGTTGGGCCTCCATAGTGCCCTCAATACGAACCAGAAGTGACCTGCTATCTTAGACGATGGCGCCCCAAACCATAATGCCGTATTGTCGCGCGGTATGGCATTCCACAGATGCGGCCGGATTGGACCTGTCACCACTTCGGCGTCAGACTCGTACACGGCGACTGTCATTGCTAAAACAGAAGCGTGACTCGCCTGAGAACATGACCCTGTGCCATTCCACCGTCCACGTGGCTCTATCCCGACATCATTGCAAACGGATGCGTCTGTGCGGTTGGGTCAATGACAGTCTTCTTAACGGGCGCCATGAGTGCAGGTCGCCGGCAACCAATCGGCGGATAATGGTCGTGGTCGATATGTGAGCATTAAGAGTGTCCTGCACATGCTGCAAAAAGGCGACGGAAGAGGCCTGCTGGGCCGCCAACGCTTGCCGGCGGATGCGTCGGTCCACCCGTGATGACGTCGCTCTGGTCGTATCGGATTTTCCTTCCTGCGGAAAATAGACAGGAATCGAAAGAGATTTTTGAAAGTAGAATTTTTAGGAATGACAGATAGACAAGCCAAGACGCTTCCTTACGGGCTTCCATGGGACCGAAGGTCCCTCACACCCACATCTGAATGTAGATTTGTCAACTGTGTGTAGATTTCGATGGTAGCAAGGCGATAGCAATATGCACTCTTTGTCTGTGCCAGGTGCTGTAGAAAGTTCAGAGATGGCTGATGCCGTCTTCGTCTTGGGATGGCAGTAGTACAGGCTGAGGCTGCAAAAGAAGGGTTGGGCGGGGACAGGGGATGAGCGGTCAATAGAAAATGAGTACAGAATTCAGCAGTGCTAAAGTGTCAAAGGTCCGAAAGTAATACAATTTAAAGTCAAAACAATATTTACAAATTAAATTTATACAATTAAGAGTTAATTTAAAGTAAATTTAGTCAAGATTACGAATTAAATTAAGTTAAAGAAGGATGGAGTTTAACAATTTACATGCTAGGTAGAAGTCCTCTCGTGAAGAAAAAAAGGCCCTTTTCAGGTCCACAAGTCACAAATTAAATAAAATTTTTAGAAATAAGTCTGATGCAAAGCAGATAACGGTGTCAAGACCCAGAAGAGACCGGGCTGGCATTAAAGACATGATCAAAAAGGATCAGTGCAAAACAGGTCGCGGTTCCAAAGGGAAAACATGGTAAAGCCAGGTAGACATCTAAGGGGGGGGGGGATTATCTTGCAAGGGCATGATAGCTCTTGAAGACAATCCACACAAAGTATATTTGCGTAGTCGCCTTACGCAATTCAGGGAGTACACTTCCAACTGCACTACGAAGTCTGCGAGTGCAGCGAGTAGGAGGCAAAGCCTGCCGTAGGGGGTTGAGCGAGCGGAGCGAGTAGGGGACAGAGCCCCCTAGTATCGTAAAAGAAGGCAGGTTGTACTTTTCCGAATCGTACCAAAATCTAATCAGCACCAGAGTATACCACAAGCAACTTATCTACCAAATTTTGTGAAATTTGGTCAATTAATATTTTAATTAGAGTAGATACATGTTATTTTTACGGGCCATTTCACAAAAAAAGGCGGGTTATTTTATCCCGAATCGTACCCAAAACTAATCAGAACCAAGGTCACACACAAGTGACTTACCTTCCAAATTTTATGAAATTTGCTCCATTAGTTTTTGGTTATAGTGGATACATACATTGCACAGACACACACAAACGTCAAGCTAAAAATAGTGTTTTCGTATTCTAGAGGTCCCAAAACGTGTAGATCCGTCGAAAACTCGAGTTGCGATTTTCGGCATGATTCCAATACTTTCCCTATACATTACCATGTATTGCAAGGAAAGTAAAAAATATGTACGGCTTATTTACGACATTTGAAGTTGACATTTAAAATACTTTGTTAGGGACAGCATATGATAACTGATGAAAGGTATAAATTGTTTTCGGAGGCAAAAAAGAATCCCGATGAAGGAAACTCTTTAATATCTCCGAAACCAGTGGATATATTTAGTCTTCTTATTCTGTAACTAACGAAGTATTTCAAATTATATAAGCTAGTAGATTTTTTAGCAAAAATATTATTCAGTAACTTTTTGTCGTTCAGCTGGTTTTAGAAATGAACTAAATTTCAACACCTCTTGTAAATCACCTTAAATAGAATTAAACTCGTCTCCAGCAAAAGAAAATTGATAAAACGCGACTTGAAATGAGATAACTTCTCACATTTTTACGATTCATTTTCAAAATTCATTTTCAAAGACAGATTTCTATTGAAACCCGTTAAGATTTCTCACAGTAAAAAAGAGGCAGTTTGTAGTTTATGTTTTTATTAAGCCAATTTTTGTCATTCAGCAACTATTTGCTATTCGAAAGGTTTATAAATCAAATAAATTTCAACAGCTCATGGCAGAGTCCACTTTAACGATAAGAGATTGCAATAAAGTTCCAGTAGCTCAACCGTATAGTATCGGCTTGTCAGTTCGAAGATCCCTGGTTCAATTCCCGGTTTGGGCAATAAGGTTCTTTAGAATTGCCCCCGAGCAAATCAACCCTGTAGGTTAGTGCAAATATGTCGGAGATCTGAAAGTACCCCTAATACGACTAGCACAGATTCAGTAGACTCTGGGATATTGGGCGCCGATTTCAGATTGGGAGGATACCACGCAAAAAGCTAACCTGGAGGATAAAATAGCGTTAGGAATCTAACCTGAGGCAAAAATAGCAGAAAATGGTCGGTCAGATTGTCAGTTGCTCGCCAATCTGACATTAGGGAGTAAAGAAGCCACTTTAACGATAAGAGTTTGCAATTCCGTCCCAATAGCTCAACACTAGAGCGTCGGCTGATCAGTTCGAAGATCCGTAATTCGATTCCGGTTGAGGCAGCAAGCTTCTCAACACGGGGGTCGGTGTACAGCCCAGTGGTTAACACATGGGAATTGTACTCGGACCACTCGAGTTCAATTCCTGCGTCTGTCCAAACTGCCGCCGTGTTCACGCAGAGTACGGGCACGTTAAATATGTGGGTCCATAAGTCCTTTGGAGAGGTTGGTAGTAGGGGAATGGGGATACGGTCCCTGTGGATGCCTCCCCCACAGGGTTCCAGTCTAAATTAGGTGGCACTTCTCACCGTTCAAACAGATACCTTACACCTTCGGGTAGGTCGGACGGTCTGGGTCAAAGAAGCAGAAGATTTATTATACAATACAAACAGTCCAGCAAAAAAAAAATGATAAAATGTGACACGAAATGGGATAACTGCAAAAAACTCGACTATAATTTCAAAACTCGAATATAAAACAGTTCTCTGTTGAAACTCATCTTTACAACGGAAACGAATATATTTGATGATGTAACTTCTATGGAAGACAAGTAATCTATTAGTGTTGCATTATACATGTTACCATCATTTATGACACTGTTCCCAACCATTTTCCACGCATGAACCACTAAAAGCGTCTCCTTATTAATATGGGGGCATTGATGTTAACTACTTACGTGAGGTTACTGAAGAGCGTTTGTAAATAAAAATTTACATAGGCAAATTTATTTTTATTATCAATTTTTCAATGATAATTATGTGTAAATAAGGGATAAACTTTCAAATAAGGGAGGAAATTTTTAAATAACGCAAAATTTATACATTGTTTTTCATAAGAAAGTGGAAAAGATACCGATAATATTAAATATGAATCCAAGTTTCTGCACAGTGTATTTTCGAAGTTCAATTTTGGAAACCATCTGAGTACGTATCTTATACGTGTATTATTGTCATTCGATTGAATAAAATGGACAACAATCAGATATTTCTTGATTTCCTGGTAGTATTTGTCATTAATTATATGTTTCTTCATGTAAACTATAGATTACACCTATCAACATATGTCAACTATGGCATTTTCTCTGAAAGGAGAGTTTGATATGCTAAGGGCAGAAATCGATACGTAAATGTGCTGTATTTTTCCGTGGATGGTTAACTAACACTTTTTTAACCAAGGATTAATATTTTCCTACCACTCGCATAAAATGTAATTCAATTAATACGAAGAATTTTGCATGTATTACATGTAATAACGACAATTTTCGAGTAAATATGCACTTCAACTTTTTCTCTTTTAGGGTTGACTCTCACTCTCAATATTGAAAGAGATTTATACTGGAACCTTCTATCACCTGAATTTGGAGTGAGAATACTTATTCATCCAAGAGAAGCATACCCGACCATTGACAGAGGAGGAATTGTTTTGCATCCTGGCACAAAAACATATCTTAGCATTAGAATAGTAATATCAGACTTAAGTATATATATATTCTTACGTGTATAAGTAATTATGAAAATAATAGAGTATTCATGAGGGCCTAATATATAAATTATTTCTTATCATCTGCATGCAAAATAAAAACTTTAATCAAAGATAGATTGTGTTTTGAAAACACAATGATCTCCCCTTTCTGAATTTATATATCACACACGTACAGTTTTGAATGACTGAAAATCATTTTCGAACACGTACTGAAATTGTGAGTGTTGCAAAACAAAAGTATCCTTGATATAATTTCCATAAATTGTTCTTTCTTTTAACAAAAGTATTGTAAACATCTAGTAACTAAAGCAAAAAAAACTTGTTTTCCTTCCGCACATTCTTTATTTTCTGCTATTCTTTTTTTTTCTGTAGTGTTTACCGTCCATTCATAGTATCTTGCCTCGTTGGTATTTCCTCTTTCATTTTTCCCCAAGGCGATAGCAACTTCTCTCCTACCTTCAGCCGCGTGTTCTTACCACAGTTGCCGACATGGCTTGAATAAGTTACGCTTCTGGATTGTCCTGAAAAAGTCTATTTTCTGCCTTCGGAACCGATTAACTAGTATTTCCTTGAGGATATGTCGTATTTGCAAAGTTTTTATATTATCGAGTTTTTAGGATAGTCCCACTACTCGCATGCACAAATGAGCAAAACAATGTAAGGAATATCCTTAACATTATCGAGATAGTGTAGTGTTTGGCTTATCTGGGTGCAATTCAGGAGACATGGGGTCCAGTTTCGGTTTCAGCAGAAAGTTTTCAATTTTATAAATGAGACAAATCAACAACTGAGTTAAAACTACAGTATAATGGCGACCACAAAGCGTTGAAGAGTCCTCTCCAGCCTTGTTTTGAAGGGGAAATGCAAGGAATATCCTTACATTAGCGGAGACGTGCAGTAGTTAGCATTCTTAGACGTAATTCTGGAGAACCTCACTCTATTATCGGTTCCGGTGTATTGATTTATTATGAAAAATTTAAGGTTAATATTTAACATGCTAATCATAATTCAATCTTTTCTATAATTTTTAATATTTTCCCTTCTGTAATAAAATTTGCCCGCTGAAAATTAATTTTTATTTTTTCTACAGAGAGAAATTGAGAGACTTCCCGCTCCTTATGGAGACTGCTCAGAGACTTTTAAAGATTCCCCATTATCGGCACTCCTGAGGGACCTGGATACTAACTATTTATCAACCGATGATTACTACACCTACGAAGTAAAAATTAGCACTGTTTTTTATTCCTTGACACTTTTAATTAACGCACTTATTTACATCTATGATGTCTTCTATTAAAACAAATAAATAATAAAGTGTAAATTCACTCTTCTGTCTAAATAATCCATAATTATATAAGTCTATTATGTTTGACGCGCTTTCAATTATTATATAGCGTAGTATAATTGCAACACAAAATATATGTAAGGTGCAACCCAAAATTATTAAGAATGTATTGAAGATTTATTTAGTGATTTTTACTAGTCTGTCATATCTGTCGGAATTAAAAGTACTATAAAGAAGCATAATATAAACAGCATAAAGCAATTAAAAATACTATAAGCTATATCTAATAAATCTGAGAAAATGATTCACAAAAATACAGCTGCAGCATGATATATACTATTAAGCACAGTTGGGGAAAATGCTTGGTAATTATAACAATTACTATTAAAATGTATAATTTTTAATGCAATTAATAATTATTTTCCTTAATATTTAATTGTTACAAACTATTAAACAAATTAATTGCAAAAAGAAATTGCGTGTGACGATTACAATTCTATAACTGTGAATTTCAATTACGGTTAATCAATTATTGTTAAAAATTATCAACAATATTTTAAAATTTTAATATTTTGGAAATATATCTGAATGCATAGGGGGGATCCTTAACTGACTCGTAAAATAACATATGCATCTTTAAAAATTCTGCATAGTAATGGGGACGAACTGAACATGAAAATAATGAAAGTGTAGGGTTAAGAAATCTAATTATTAGATTCGATAACAATTGCCATATAACGATGACCAATTACTAAATAATTACATAATATACAATTGTAATTGAAATTACATGTAATCGCGATTATAAGTAATAGCCAATTAACTTTTGTTAAAATAACATTTAAATTGCATTGTTTGAATCAATAAGTTTATCTATTATTTTATAACTAATTAATGCCCAATACTGCTACTAAGTCCATATGTAAAAATCCTAATTTCACGCGATTTATATAGCCCTCGAAGTGCTTTCTTTAGTGGTCCTCAATCAAAATAATTCTCCATACAATGCCCCCAGAAAGTGTCGCCCATCATTACACATACAGTGTTCTGCAGTTCTTCACGTATACGTTTTACCAATGCAGAATTTTTAGTAAAATTTTAAAAAAAGTATTTTTTCCCTTTTTATTCATTATTGTGGAATTTTATTTATGCTTCCGTAAAACACCAAATAATTAAAACAAGTTCCTGTGTATACTGTACTTTATATCTAGGTAGTTGGTGGGTGCACGTACTGTGCATGTGGGTGTATAAGCGAGTGTCAATTTTTCTCTGTCACATATCGTTTACGTGTTATATTTTAGCAATATTTATGAGATTTTCCATTTATTAAGAGATCTTTATAAAATAAATTTATCACAAAATCTTCCCATACAAAAAGAAAGCAAAAGAAATTGTTATAATAATTTTTAACCAAAATTTCTACTTAAAAAATATAAAATCTCTTATCAGTTGTTACAATCTATACATTTTCTGATATTTATATACATGTTTAACTAAGCTTTGATACATTTACTCTCTAATGTACAGCTTCTTATATTCTTCGCTTCTTATATTCACAGTTTTGTCAAACCTTGTGCCGAGAAAGCCACCTTTTTAAATCCTGCAATTGTGTTGAAGAACAAGTGACTAACAAACACAGATTTTGTAATCCATGTAGAGATGACGATGGTGAGTTTTAAAACATTGCATTAAAAAATAAATAAAAGTATGAATATGACACCTCAATATATTTGTAACTCTAGATGCATAAATTCATAAACAATGAAATGGATTCCATTTTGGGGTTTAATCAGCTAGGCTAAAAAATATCGTAATATTATTCAAATTTTCAGCAATGATGTTACAAAAAAATCGCGTTACTTTTTTTTAGTATAGCGTAATAAGAATAATATTCAACTATAAGACATACAAAATGCAATAACAATTACATTTTAATTGTAATTGTCCATGTCAACAATAATCGCGAAGCACTCTATTTGTAAGAATCAGCAATAAGGCACTTGTCCACATTATATCAAATGTACGTTTTAGTCTTTATATATACTTTTAATGTTTTCAGTGCTTCAATGACTCAGTCAATGGCCACCTTTGTGACGTTTCTGCCAGCAACCAACCACAGAAAAGTTGAAAATCGGCTCGACCAATTAAATTTTTGCCCATACTGAAGAACAATTTTCAATTCAGCTGTGCATACAAAATAGAATAACTCATAAACTAAATCGAAATTTGAAAAGATGGCTCCATCTTTCAAAAATCCAACTATCTACGTACATGCCTGCAAAAATGCTTCCTGCTATTGTTAATCTGTACAGAAATCAAACTCACATATTTTTTCTTTGTCTTTGACATTAAATATTTCTTGAACTAATATCTAAATCAAAATTCAGTTTATTTCAACGTATTACTTCAACATTTCTTTATAAGTGTACCAAATTTCATATTTTTGTATGTTAGCTTTTACAATACGGGACGGAGGAACTCAAGAGATGAGAAATTTGTCAAACAACGGCGGCGGCTTTCTACATTTTTTTAATATGGAGAGAAATTCAAATCGGAGAGTGGCAAGCACTATTTGAATCCGATCATTGAAAGAAGCTAATGTATTTCTAATGTATTTCCCGTCCCAAATTCATCATTATTTTGGTTCTGAATTAAGTAGAAATACTAAAAACAGGTGGAGAATATCAATAATTATTGTACCATAACCTATGGGCGTCAAGTAAGAAAATTAAAATTTGAAAATGTATTAAAGCTTCATAATATAACTCTAATTGAATTTAAAATATACAAAAATGATACACTTATCGCATTATCCCGGCCGTCCCTTGTAATTGCTCTACACCCCTTGGGTGAGCTGGACGACCTGGGTAATAAATTTATCGTAATGTGCTTAAAATAACGACAAGTATAAAGAAGCATATTGAAAAATGTAATGGTAATTTGTACATTCAACATCCAGTTATACTTCATGTTTTCACAAGTAACTCCAACGGCACTTCAGTTACTTACTAACAAAGCAGTGGAACATATCAAAGTAACTTTACCCAACTCTGCTTATCAGTCATTTCTTTCCAAGAAGAAATAATTTCAATCTTTAAAATATGATCTTTTTACTAGGCAAATGGATAAAATTATAAAAATGCACGATCGAAACCAAAAGTCTTATTTGTTACGCCTTAGATGACTATAACTTAACATCTGTAAAATGTATATTTTGATCTATAAGATGCGGTACAAAATGAGGGTATGAATGCGTGATAGATCACGAAAATCAGTAAATAAATTTTATTTTTTCGATACTCGATGAAAATCTAAACAATATTACAGTGACTACAAGAGTTAGAACTAATTTAAACAAAACGCATTGCTTTTTAGACATTTAGTTCAACAAAAAGTTTCAACAGGGTAAAACAGTTAAAACTATTCCATACACTATAAGAATCTGTTTAAAATATATTTCAATATTTTCTGAATAATATTACTACAGTCTTCATTCTACTACAATTTGTAATTAATTGTTGGTACTCGCCATATGCCCTTCAAAGTCTAAAAAATGTGTAAACAAATATTTTGATAATAAATTTAATAAAGTGTACGTATGAAGAATATTTTTATTACTCATCTCACAGCTTTATATTTACTGATAATTAAGCGAAAACGCTAAATTAGTATTTTGAGTTGTATTTTGAAAAAAAAATACAACTCAAATACAATCTCATATTGCTTCAGAGTGGTTCTAGAACTGTTCAAAATAAAAATGCAAAAATTGAGACTATCTTATATAAATGTTTAATAAATAATGTATTTCCAACGTTAACAGGTTTGTTTTGTGCAAAATGTTGCGATACTTATTTAAATAGCAGTAGTTTCTTAAAACAATTCATTTTTATTTTAATATGCATATGTCCATTTAACTCATATATTATATGTATAATAAATTTCATGTAATTTGTACTATCTATCGTTTTAGAGAAATGCAGAGAGCGCTTTGAAGATGAATTTGATATGAGAGACGACAACGAATGCACAAACCTCTGTAAACCAGCTTGTCGGTATGTCATAAGAAAGTGTTATTTTATTAAGTAACAATATAGTACATACCCTGAGTGATCAAATTAGACTACCAGGCTATTTTATAAAAAGTAGCTGCTGCGCAGCTACTATAGACGTTTGATCGTTGAATATGTATAAAAAAAAAAGTAAAATGAATCCAAAATACGCTAAGTGACAGTGAAAATGAGACACCAAGAAGGAGTGGGCAGAAATATATGCAAATTGCAGGGTAGGCGCAGCACATCGAGTTATGTAAATGATGCGAAATGCGCAGCTGTCCCGCGCACATTGAGTAAGATAGCACGTTCAGTGAGATTTTCCGCAGGAGGGAAAAGGCGGTACGGCCAGAGCGACGTCAGCACGGTTGGACCAACGGATCCGCCAGCAAGCGTTGGTGGCCAAGCAGGCCACTTCCGTCACCCTTTTGCAGCATGTGCGGGACACCCTTGATGCTCCCATATCGACCAGGACCATTTTCCGCCGATTGGTCACCGGCGGCCTGCACTCATGGCGCCCGTTAAGAAGACTGCCATTTACCCAACAGCACAGACGCTTCCGTTTGCAATGGTGCCGGGATAGAGCCACATGTACGGCGGAATGGCACAGGGTCGTGTTCTCAGACGACTCACGCTTCTATTTTAGCAATGACAGTCGCCGTGTACGAGTCTGGCGCCGAAGTGCTGACAGGTCCAATCCGACCGCATCTGTGGAACGCCACACCGCGCAATAATGCGGCAGCATGGTTTAGGGCGCCATCGCCTAAGATAGCATGTCACCTCTGGTCCGTATTGAGGGCACAGTGATGGCCCAATGATACGTGGATGGCGTGCTGCGGCAGGTGACACTACTCCTCATTCAGGGGTTGCCCAATGCCATTTACCAGCAAAATAACGCCCGAACACTGACGGCACGTATCAGCCAACATACCCTGCAAGGTACCCAGGTGCTTCCCTGGCCACCAGTCTCCCCTGATCGCTCACTAATCGAACAAGTCTGTGACGTGATTGGACATCGCTTGCGTGCACTGCCACGCCGTGTTTAGAAGACTAACTCTGGCAAATGGTTGGCAGGGAATGGACAGCCATCCCTCAGGACACCATATGTACGCTCATTGACTCTGTACCTAGACGTGTTGCTTCCTGGATCGCCGTCCGCTGTGGTCCTACAACCTGACGGTGTTAGGGACGCGGTAGCCCTGTGGTTAGCGCGCTGGAGTTGCACTCGGTAGGCCCGGGTTCGATTCCAACCACTGCCAAAACTGCCGCCGTGTTCACGCGGAGTACGATCACGTTAAACATGTGGGTCCGTAAGTCCTTCCGAGAGGTTGGTGGTAGGGGAAGGAGGGTACGGTCCCTGTGGATGCCTCCCCCTCTGGGTTCCGGTCTAAATTGGGTGGCACTTCCCGGCCGTCCAAACAGTTACCTTACACCTTTCTGGTAGGTCGGACGGTCTGGGTCTCAACAACCTGACGGTGTTATCGCTCAGTGTATAGGTGTATCATGTTGCAATAAACATCAGTTATTGTTCGTTGCTGTCTCTCTCTATTTGCCGATTTTCATCACATTTTGCCCACTCTTTCTTGGTGTCTCATTTTCACTGCCACGTAGTGTATAACAATGTGCTTTACTCAAAAAATATTGGTTAAACGATGCGATCTCACAAAAAATGTGGAATAGTCGAAGCAGTAGTGCAAGCATCAACAGAACGGCATGTTTACACTAATAATGATATATAGTATACAAAAAGAAACTTTGCGCACAAGCAAAGTATAAATAGTATTTTTTTCTAATGGGTAGTCACTTGATACATACAATCATTCGACTGCACATCGTCCATAAATCGTGAACCATTAAGCCGTCACATGACATGTCCCTGCACACTAGTGGAGGCGGAACAACACAATACCCATGCCCGCAGGTGAGACTCGAACCCAGCAGCCCAGCGAGCACGTGGAAACGCAAAGGTAAATGGTAAAATATTGCACAAATAAAATGTAAAAATGTAGATAATTCAAATAAAATGTAATGTAAAAAAAATGTAGACGATCGTGTTTACGAAAGACAAGCGTTTCGAAAACACGATCGTCTTTCAGTTTTCTCTTTATGTCTTTGTCTAAGTTTAGCGGTCTGAGCTATAAGTTCCTCTTCTGACAGCCTAGTTGTCATAGTTTTTTACCCCTATCTGCACACCCTTCTGGGTGATCCGATGGTTTTTTCATTTGGTACGTTGTGCGAGGTAGCCTGGGGGTCATCTTGGAGTTTGATTCCGCTATTTTTTGTCTCTACTTTCACAGGGATTGCAGGGATTTCGATGCATTTCACCAGCCCGCCGACTTTCAAATTTAAATATTTCAACTATGCAATCCGTTAGTACTTCCTTAGTACTGGTTAGTACCGAGATATTTTCATTAGTACCACTTTCGGTACAAAATGGCAGCAATTTTAAAATGACGAGCTGGGGAAATCCGAACTAAAAACTATGTTAAATTCCTGTTTCTCCAGCCTGCCATTTTGAATTTACTATAATTTTGTACCGGAAGGGGGTACGAACGAAAATATTTTGATATAACCTGTACTTACGAAGTACTAACACATGGTATACTCGAAATTTTTACTATGTTAAATTCCTGTTTATCCAGCTCGCCAGTTTGAATTTTCTATAATTTTGTACCGGAAGCGGTACCAGCAAAAAAATTTTGGTACTAACCGGTACTAATGAAGTACTAACGTATTGCATAGTAGAAATTGTTACTATGTTAAATTTCCGTTTCTCCAGCCCGACATTTTGAATTTGCTATAATTTTGACCGAAAGCGGTACTAACGAAAATATATTGGTACTGACGAAGTACTAACGAATAGCATAGTTGAAATTTCTAAATTCGAAAATCAGCGGGCTAGTGAAATGCACCTAGGGATTTCAGTTTGGAGTGGTCGGGTGAAGGTGGCGCGCTATGCTGGTGCCTTTCCTCTGTTCCATGAATTCTTCAGGCACTGTCAGAAGTTAGCAGGATGGTCTCTTTTACAGTGTATGCACTTTGCTTTCTGTATACGTGGTCTCTAGTACTCACACGTAAGGTGTTTCTAGGAATACTTTAAGCACTTTAGAGGCTTCATATAGTTCTCGGAAGAATGGTTAAGAGACTGACACAAGTAGCACATCTTGAAGCCATGTGCTTTAAAAGTCTCTACTTTCACAGCCATATACGCAACACTTTTGAGTCTGTAAACTCTCTGCCAGTTTTCTGATGGCCTGCGGCGAAGCAGAAAAATGACGAGAAGCAATCTGATTTTAATGTTTCTCGGTTGAGAAACCCTAACAATATCGAGGCCGGCTGAGATTAAAATAGATATTAATTCCTCAATATTAACATATGATAGTAGCTCCTTCAAAACTACATTTTTATGTCTCTCATCGTTGAAGTTTAGACTATAGAAGATAATTTTCTCATTCTGTAAGTACTACTGAACAGCCCGGTAAGCGTCAGCGTCCTTTGGTATAAATTTAAGCAACTCACCTATTAACTTTCCAGAAACGTTCCCTAGCGTGATTTCATCTAGATTTTTCAGTAAATCCTGGAAATTACTGCTAAATTTTATGAAACATTCCGTTTTGACTTCTGTTTGGGGGGCTCCCTGAGCTTCATCTTTTTCAGTTTTTTCCCCATTATCTTTGCTATTGCTAGTTTCGACAGGTATTTTTCTTTACTTTAAGTTATTTGAACATTACATCATTATTTACATTTACGATTTCTAGGTCCTTTACTTCCATGTTCTCATGGGGGGTTCTCATTGGTAAATTGAATTAATTTTGGGTTTGGATTTCATTATTTGAGGATTTGTCTTCCAACCTAGGACTTTTATTTGTTTTAATCGGGAGTTTAAACCCCTCTTCAGTCCTATTTAGAAATCATAATTCTTTCAGTTTGGTTCTGACATCCTCAAATACTAATTCACATTTACATAATTCACTTTTGCATTAATTATTAATAGATTTACACATTTAGTGGGCAAAATAGAAAATGAAGTAATATCAAAGAACATACCTCCAATTATTGTCAGCAATTCTAGGTCATTCCCAAGGATTCCGTCGTCGAGTAGTTTCCCGATGCCTTAAGCGAGCACAATAACAACGATCGCGCAAAAGTTCAGCCCGATCAGAGATGTCAGGTTTTAATGCTCGTTGCAAAATCATCAGAGGGCAAGACGCCGTGACAGTCAACGATAGTCTTTCATTTCCTTAGTCTCCTTCCCTTCTTCCACCAAACAGTCAGCAGTACTTCTAATCAGATCCACATTCATGGCGCCACGTCGTGCGAAAAGCACGTGCTAAAAATGGGGGAATAAAAGTTACACTTGTGAGAATAAAAGTTTAAGGCGATATAAACTCCACAGAGTAGCAATAAACCACTCCTCCAAATGAGGAGTATACAGTAATAGCAATGCGAAATCAACTTACCACGTGCTAGCGATTGCTGAAATACGGCAATGGCAGTGCCACGTATTGAGAAAAAAGAGAAGGAATTGAAGAATAAATAGGCACTAAAATTAGAAATAAAAATAGACGCGAAAAGTACGAGGGTAAGGCAGATAGAAACTAATTAAACATGGTCAAGCCATAACTGGGAAAAGTTGATGTCAAAGACAAATTATTGAACAGATTAATACAATAATTACATATCAAAAAAGACATTTCTCGACTTTTCTAAATGTCGGTTTCTCGCAACATTGTTCTAAAATAAGTAATTCATGAATTCCCATTCCTTCTATTGTACCTACCTCATTCTTTTCAGTATACATTTCTTAGCTTGCGTTTGTTTATATAATCAATATTCGCATCTTCGTCAGCAACTTTCAAATTGCTGCATCTGCGACATCGATTTCAGCCTCTCCCCTCCCCCCTCTTTTTACACATTACTATAAATTTTAACAAGTTCAAGCATCATTAAACTATTCAGGTATGTGTACACTTCCTTTATGTTCTCTACATTTTTATACAGTATCATACAAAATATGAACGAAAACAACTGATTTAAAATCATTAATCGTTCCAATAAATGTTGATAATATAAAATAATAGATCTTTAGACACGTTTTCTTTATTTTTAGAGATACACGCTATGACGTTACTTTATCAACGTCGGAGTGGCCTAATATGCAGTTTCAGAATTTTGTTCTCGAGCGATGGCCAGAATTAACAACAGATTTTACCAAAATAAATAGCGAAACATTGGATGAAGTGTACCTCAAGTATGTAATCAAACATCTTTGTTCATATTTATAAGCTTGTTCATAATTTTTCCAAGTCTGATCGTAATTTAGTTTTCAAATTTGTTATTTCAGAATACTGGATTCCTAGGAAAGTCCATAAGAATCCCAATAACTTTGTAAAGAAAGTACTATACACGTTAGGCCTATCTAAAGTAAAGAGACCATACCTGATCAAATAAAAGTGATTGCATTTCCCCTGGCGTATAATTTAAAAAATTAGACTAACAAACTCAGTAACAAAGAAAGATAGACGAAAATAAAGCAATTTCAAAGATTGTAGAGTATTATGGAATTAATAAAAATCGACACCGGGAACGCACGAAACTCGTGCATGGAAAACAATAAATATCTCTAAAACTTCACCAGTTGCTAGGTGCTCAGCTAATAATATAGTTATCGTAAATAATTATTGTGGAATATTCTTTCTCAGATTCAAATGTGCTTTGTTAATAACTGAGGGCATTTTAAACACACTCTATAATATTTTGTGCATGTAAGTTATTGTAACATTCTTGAATATGATATCAATTCTCCCAAAACCTAAATTTGTCAAATAAATGCCATATATAACAGTTTTGTGGATGATTCCAACTGATTAGACAATGATCTACAACTTTGTAATTGATATTCTTCTGTATCGCTTTGTTGTCGTGTCCGTTATCTATTCCCCCCTAGGGGCGCTGCAATCACTTTTATTCGATCAGTCATGGTCCCTTTATTATAGATAGACCTAAAGTGTACATAGACCTCTTCTCATAAAGTTACTAGAGTGCTTAAAAACTTTCATACAAACCTTGTATACTCATAAAATCTACTAAACATCTGTTGAAATTTTATACAAGCAAATTTTATCAATAACTGTCTAGAAATAAAAAGCTAAACGTTCACGCTAAAGGGCATTATCAGAATTCTAATTCATCAGTTCTGCATAATATCTTCCCAATAGTATATTCAGCATCCCCAGAAACTGAAATAGAATAAAGACTTGTAAGTCAGAAATATAATATGTCCTTACACTCAGTTCTACAGTTAACTTAAACAGAACAGCCTATCAAAAGTGAAAGTAGGAAAAAAATTGTTTTTTTTCTGCTCTTACTTTTGATTGATATTCTGTTTAAATTATTTTCTTGATTGGCAACACTGGTTTTATATTTTATTCTTTATGTTTGGCAACACAGTTTTTTAACTTCATATGTGTCAACAGTACTGAAGATTTTACACCCCATCTATGCATATGTAAGTAATAGGCTTAAATTATTTATTGCACATTTCGGACAATCTAGGACACGAATACACCATTTTTAGCATGACGTCTGTTTGTGTGCATCTTTGTGCAATGTATGTATCATCCACTCTAGCTCCTAAACTATACGACAAAATTTGTTAGGTAAATGACTTGTAGGTTACCCTGGTACATTTATTCTCCTGTTTATTTATTTTACAAAGTTTATTTATGAAATGTGCATGTGAGGGCGTAAGCTGAACTAAAAATTTCATTCTTGCCCCCCTCTTTTTACATCTCAGATATTTTTGAAGGATATTTTACATCTAGGGTAAACGATTCGATTACTTGACTCCATTTGATTTTATTGAAAAATTACCTCCGTGACTAACCTTTCACCCCGCACTGTAGCATGTGTAAAAAATTTCATGTACAATCATTGACAGAATATTTAAAAAAACAATAATATCTTTAGACTAAATACGCAAACTCTTAATTATATTAAACATAAAAATAATAATAATAATAATAATATATATATATATATATATATATATATATATATATATATATAATTGAAGATTTTTTATGATTAGTTGTAATATATACCCGAGAAATACCAAAGTAAATTTGCTTGTAAACTGAAGGTAAAGGTGAAAATTTGCAAAACGGAAACCAAGGGTAGCACGATGAGCTAGGCCTTTTCTAGCTCCCATGAAGTTTGGAAATTGAATAAATGGAATAAAGTGAATATTAAAGGAATATAATGAATATGAAAAGCATTTCTGAAACCATGTACGTTATCAAGGCCATACATGTTTCATTAATGCTGATTCTACGTTTCTGTGTACAATATATATATATTGAAATTCTTTAATCGAAAACTATGTATAAACTACGGTTTAAACTACTATGTATAAACTATGCCAAGACTAAGGATAAAAATAGTAGGTAACTTATCACTATAATGGTATGGAGATGAAGGGAATATTAGTATACAAATATAATAATTAAATACATATAAAAAATAAAAAAAAGCAAACACGGCAAAAATGAGAAAAGGCAATAATAATTAGCTTAAGATAAAAGATCAAGGCATGGAGAACAATCAGTTGAAATTTCATAAAAAATGTCGATTAATTCGAAATTGCATTCTCGTCAAGACAGCCATACAGTTCGAATTTTAAAAAAAGGATTAGTTAATTTCTGACAATGGCGATAGTATTTTACTATAGACACCATTGGAACTGTCTACTGGCTAATAGAAGGTGAAATAATAAAATTGCATACTATTAATGAAATGTGAATCTAGTTTAAATAGACTATTATTCTTTAAATAATCAAACAGAAAAGATTTAATTTTAAATACTTTGATCTAGTACTGAGCAAATCATAGAGTATATGATTAAAATGTGCATTAGTAAGATTTAATTTTAAGAAAATGGCATAAACATTAATCAGAAATTAAATTCATCTTATTATATATATATATATATATATATATATATATATATATATATATATATATATATATATATATATATATATATATTTATTTATTTATATATATATATATATATATATATATATATATATATATATATATATATATATATATATATATATATATATATATTTAAAATCCATTAATCTTGATCTTGATAAATATATATATAAATTAGCTTCAAAATATGCTATGCCTTTAGAGGCATTTAATATGTGGAAATTTACTTTCTTAGAATCTATTAAAAATGCTATTAGTAGAATTAAATTGTCTAGATCCATTTATAATTTTGATAATTTTAAACCCTCAATTAGTGATTTACAAAAGTCTTTTGTTATCACCTATGTAGATAAAGCCTCTAATAATTATGCTATTATCTGTAAAAACATTTATATACAATTTCTGTTAGATTATGTGAAAAATAATAGTCTTTTTAAACTTGATTTACATTCCATTAATAGTATTAAACTGAAAATCATCAATATGTATAGTGCTTTAAATATTAAATTTCTTAAATTTCCATATATTGTGCTTATTTCAAAATTTCATAAAAATCCCATTAAATTTAGAACAGTAACTAGTGGGCATAATACTTACTCTACTACTGCGAGTAAATTACTTCTACATTCATTAAATCAAATAAATGATAGTTTACTTCAGTCTAGCAATAATTACCTTATTCTAAATAATAGTAAAGAAGTAAAGAATAGATTAACATCCCTTCAAAAAATAATAGGATTTCAAACTTTTGATTTTAAAAACCTTTTCAATAATATCAAGATCTCAGACCTGTATGATGTAATTTTAACTCTATACAATGCTTATATTACTAATCATTCAACTCATACCAGTTTTGTACATTTTCCTAAACTTCTTCACTTTACAATAATTATATTTTTCAAGGAAATAAATTATACCTACAAGTCTCAGGAGTTCCACAGGGTGGCTGTAGTAGCAGTATGTTAGCTAATTTATACGTTTATCATTATGAACAGTCTTTTACTTCTATAGATTATACATTATACAGATATGTTGATGATCTGATTTGTATAGTATATACTGAAAATTGTATCATTAATATAGATTTCTATCCTGATAATTTGGAATTAATTCCTAATGAAGCTACTATTAGTAAAAATATTAATTTTTTAGATTTAAATCTTTTTATTAAACCTTCTAATTAATTGTTACTAATTTATATGATAAAAAAGACTCTTTTAATTTTAACATTAATAAAATCTTACCATTTAATTCCTGCAACTCTTTTCTATTGTTTAGAAATATTATTCTTAATCAGCTTTTTAGAATATATAGATTATCTGATAAAAAATTTCATGCTTTACATATTGATAATCTAAAAATTACCAGCAATTTATATAAATATCCCTCTTACTTTGTAAATGGTATAGTTAAAAAATTTAGATTAGCTGGATTTTCATGAATTCTATTACGGTGTTTTATATATTAGCCTGACATCACTCTTCTCTTATTATATTTTATTTTTACATCCACTTACTCTTTAGCCTTTCTATTATTGCCCCTCTTGACTGTATATTATCTCTTGTACATTTTTTTTTCGCATTACTGTTATTTATTTCTTACGAATGGCAACAGTAGTTCATATCTTATATCTTATTCCTTAGTGAATGGCAACACTTCTCACTTCTTTCTGTGTTCCCGTGATCTTTAGGTTAGTGAATTTTTTCAATCAGATTCCCGATATCCAAATTTCCATTTTCAATTTTCCATTTATTATTTTTTCTTATGTATGTAGTCCAAGTAGAAATAGTTTATAGATATAATCTATCTATTTCTTCAGAAACATACATTTTTGTGTTTGCTTCTACAAGACACTTGGACATGATTACGAGTTTTGCAGAAGTGAACATATCCTGATTTAGGCTTAGAGCCTTGTCCACGTGTATAACGTTTGTGCTTGGATTTCGTCTGTTTTTCTTTTATCGATTCCATACCTTTGTTTTTTGATACTTTTCTTTGACTTGTTGATTCAAAATTTATTTTTATTTCATTTGCTTGAAAATTAGTAGTTGATATATACTTTTATTTCGTAAGCCTGTTAGATAGTTAGGTTTTTCGAGTTACAGTTTCTCATTTTTCATTCATTGGAACTTCACACCTTTTTATTATATATATATATATATATATATATATATATATATATGTATATATATATATGTGTGTGTGTGTGTGTGTGTGTGTAAACTCTTTTGCAAAAAAAACGAAGCACCCCTAATAAATAATTCGATCATCTCGAAATTTCGCATGCAAATTCCTGTATACCAAGTATGCAAATGAGTAAATTTGCAATGCCAATGAGTGTTAACTTCAGTCATAGCGCGAGTTTCCACTGCGCAACTAGCATCCTATAAAATAGGTTTAAAATGTGGACTGTTTATCTTTGCTCGTTATCAACGTTGCAGTTCCGTGGAGACACAACCAATAATGCCGTTACGACGTGGTCGAAGACCTTATAAGAAATTAGACGAGTTCGAACAAAGCAATATCAAGCAATACCAAGCATCTGGTCATACCAAGCAATAGGCCTCCTCCTGCAATGTACGGACACTGCTGTGCAAAGGTGCTGGCAGCAATGGTTGCTGCAAGGAACTCATCGGCGGAATGAAGGCTCTGGAAGGCCAAGGTGCACGAATGCTGAGCAAGATCGGATGATTGTGCGACAGGCCCGAACTGGCCCAACAGCATCATTGCCCGCCATCCAACGTGCTACAGACTTTTCCATACCACCCGTGATACCTTCCACCATCTCACGACACTTGGCTAAGGTGGGGTTACGCTCACGGCAGCTTTTAATACGTCTGCCCATAACCCCACAGCATCGACAGAGTCGCTTGGAGTTGTGTCGTAGCCGAGCATCAGGGCATCGCATAGTGTTCAGCGATGAATCACGCTTAAGTCTTTCAGCAGATGACCATCGGGTACGTGTGTGGAAGCGACAGGGTCAGCGGTCCCAATCAGCCTTTGTTTTACACAGGCACACAGCTCCGGGCACTCAACCAGCTGTTCATACCCTAGGGTGAGTCGGGTGGCCTGGGTCTTTCACAGGCACACAACCATTACCCGTGGTGTGATGGTGTGGAGTGCTATCTCTTACGACAGCAGATCGCCCCTAATCATCCTGCGTACAACTTTAACAGCTCAACTATATGTTAATGAAATCCTGCGGCCGTTTGCGTTATCCTTCATGGCACGTCATTCTGGGACCATTTTCAAACAAGAAAATTCTACGCCACATACGGCTCGCATATCTGTGGACTGACTCCGTGCTGTTGATATTGTTCCTTAGCCACCAAGGTCACCAAACCTTTCGCCAATCGAGCATGTATGGGACATGCTCGATTTGGGCATGGAGATTCAAGCATCCCGAAATGTAGCGGATATTGAGCAGCAATTGAAGAATGCCAGGCAGAATGTATCGCAGGATGACATTAAGAAACTTTATCTCTCCTTACCTAGACGTATATAAGCATGCATTGCCGCCAAGGAGGTTTCACTAATTACTGATTTGAAAATTCAATGTGCAATTGCTAACCATTGGTGAGTCCTGTGGCCTTGATTTCGTAATCATTTCATTACCTGTGAATGAGCTGTATGCATATTTAATTACAATAAAAACAGTCACCTTCTTCATGGTGCTTCTTTTCTTTTTTTTTTTTGCAAAATTTCCATACATTATTTTAATACTAAAAGCCTACTACTATTTTCTTCAAAAGTAGGAAAATATACATCTGACACGGAAACGTCTTATTCCATCAGTTATACCTCTGTTTTTCGTTCATATAACTTTTACTATATTTGCTTTTAAACTATCTCGCTTCAACCATATACTCACTTTGCATTTTGAATTTCAGCAAAAATTTTCTTCGAGTTCACATTTTTATTCAAGAAATGAATTTTCTGAGATTTCAGGACATTGAAGCATACACGGTAAGAAAATTATATTATTGTTATTATTATTATTATAAATGAAACATTTTAATTTATATTAAATATCGTATTTTACATATTGAGATAAGATAATAATTACACCTTATATAATATACAATAAACTGCGATTTAAGACGAATGTTATCGTAAAATATAATCCCCTGAAATAGTTATATATATTTAATGGCTAAAAAATAAGAAAAGACGATACACGGCTACATAATAAAAAATAAGCTGCTTTGTGGCAATTGAATACCATACTTTTTAATATCCCAGAACAATTAAGAGTATTATAAGTCAATAATGCACTAGTTAACAACGTAAAATGATGGTGAGCAAATCAAGATAAATAAGCATACGTGCCTTAATAGTTATGAAATATGAATGGTCATTCCGCTCTCCTGTTCCGTAAACAAAAGAACAGTTTTCAATCACAACCAGCGTTAATTTAATACAGTATATACAGTATGTGGTGTTACAAATGATTTATAATAATATAAAAATATAATTTTAACCGAAATGGAGGGGGAGAAAATTTTAATTAATAATAAGTTTAACTTTATGATCATTAATCAATTGCATTTCGTTGTGTTATTTGCTTAACCTTCCAGTCTGCTGCTGCATCACAATACTTGGATACTTACGAGCCACTGTAAGAAATATTTTGTTAATTGGGATGTCATTAACTACACATATTTGTAATTTAAGTTATTTATTAGTTACATGTAATTAATATTTACAGCAATAATAAATTACAAAGTAATTGCATGGACTTCAGGGCAGGGGATTTATGAAATGTGCTTCCAGATATAAATTTCAATATCACAATTTTGCTTCGTAATGTAACCACCATAGTAATAAACCTCACCATAGTAATAAAAGGTAAAAAGGGCGGAACATTACTAACAATGCCGTAGCTGCCTATATACACATTTCATCATTAGGATTATCTGGGGACTTTTCACAGATAGTATCGTCATCACGATACTTTGCTACTTGTGCTCATTCCGTTAAAATTTCATGACCGCTCCAGTTGGTGTCCATTGATAAACTTCTTACTCTAAATATCTTTTTTTTATCCCCTTGAAATTTTTGGAGCCTCATCAGTTCCACCTATACTATTCTGCTTGAGGGTAACCATAGTCACTCACCCTCCCATTTGGTTAGACGACATATATGCTCGTTACGCAACCTAACATGGTATTACCTTGAAGAGATTGCAATCAGAGCAATGGGTTCATGTGGTCCTCATAAAATCATATATATTCATATCGTATAACTTCACATATGCCGTCGAAGTGGCTCCTATTTTATTGAGCTCATGAATTCTTGAATACAATGTGTCCTACAGCGTACTACCATTCCAGAACCAATGCCCATATTCAAAAATCTTCTATTTCTGGCATCACATAGTCTTTCGTCCGTTGGTCACTGTACTTTAGTGGTTATCGTTCGCCGTTTAATCGACTTGGTATGGATTTCTTTATCCTGTTTCTTAAAAGGACAATATTTGTGTATATGAATTAATGTTTCCCTTCGTATTTCACGTCTTGCATTTTTAAACGATAAATTTTCTTATCAGTCGGTTGTGTTTCTGCAGTTATGAGTTTAAAGACCTTAGCTGTGGGTTCGATTCCACAGCTTCTCAATCGAAATATTTTCGCACTTGTTCCTCATAAATCCTTTACTTCGTAAGTTTATATACCACAATAAAACTTCTTCATCTATGAGCCTGTGTGGTTCGGTGAGTATAACATTGTCTTTTTTTAAAAATGTGACTGTTCAATTATGAGACTATATAAGACACTTATACTACCTGTGCTGCTGTATGCTAGCGAAACTTGGACTTTAAATTTAGACGTCCAGCGTGCCCTGGAGACTTTTGAAAGAAAAGTGTTAATAACTATATTCGGACCTGTACAAGAACAAGGATGCTGGAGAACCAGATATAATTTTGAACTTTATAGACTCTACAAAGAGCCTCACGTTACACAAATCATCCGAAGTAACAGAGTGAAATGGCTCGGACATGTCTGGAGAACCCCTGAAAACAACCCGACTAGATTGTACACTTTTAAGAACCCTGGGGGTACCCGCGCCTGGGCAGACCTTCGACTAGATGGTTAGACGACATTGTGAATGACATCAACATTTTGAAAATTATAAACTGGCAAAGAGTCGCTTTGAACCGACGGTGTTGGAAGAGGCGTGCTGTTGAGGCAGCTAAGACCTGTAACAGGTTGTTATGCTCTTA
Source organism: Amaurobius ferox (assembly GCA_951213105.1). Lineage (NCBI taxonomy): Eukaryota > Metazoa > Arthropoda > Arachnida > Araneae > Amaurobiidae > Amaurobius > Amaurobius ferox. Next base: position 46,561,224 of record OX578141.1, on the reverse strand, counting down.
AAGAAGAAGAAGACTGTTCAATTCCGCAGTCACTCAAACACTCCATGTGTATGATAAGAAAGACATGGATAGAACGTATTAATTTTTCAAGCAAGATCCAAAAATTTTGGATACAAACGTCCTGGATTTTAAAATGTTTTTTCGAAAAAAAAATATATATATTTCGAATTACTGCTTCGCACCTAAACAAATATAATGGTTCATAATAAAAATTGTTATGTAGACTTACATACTAAAAAATGTAACACTGAGTGTTCAGTTTATTAGGATCAGTAGATCATTTTATCCAGAAGCCTACTATGCAATTCGTTGCCGTCAAATTGACTTTCAGTTGTGTTGAATACGTATTAAAGATAAAATGTAACATGGATCGAGTCATAGACTTTCTATGTTGTTGTTGTTGAGACCCAGACCGTCCGACCTACCAGAAAGGTGTAAGGTAACTGTTTGGACGGCCGGGAAGTGCCATCCAATTTAGACCGGAACCCAGTGGGGGGAATAGACTTTCTATGTGTAAATGTGGTATGTTTGTGGAGTCGTATGATTGTTAGAAAAACCGCTGTTGTGAAATATGGAAATATAACATTTGCTGTAGTATACAAAGAGTATTGCATAAAACGAAAAACTGAGTGCAAAACCTATGGTCATAAAGCTACATGAAGCCCGAAGTGGTCGATGAAAGGCCACAGAAAAAGAAGTTAAACGGATATCAAATAACAAAGAATATGAATCAACACCATGTGGATTAAGAATAAAATGCACAAGTTCATACCAATGTCGAATTGCATAAGAGCACATGGTACGCAGGCATTTAGAATACAGCAGCTGAAGCTGTGTCAGTTCAGACATTGATGTCTGCAGCCAGCAAAAAAAGCTAATTGCTCTTAGCGTCAAAATTCGATCCTATATTATTAAATAACATTTATATTAATTAGCATTTTTGAACATACTTAATAATGGCCATCAATTCTTGCGTTATCATTTAAATATTACAATCCTGCAAAAAAAACGTGTACAAAGTCATAAAAGATGGAAGAGAGGTCCATCTGCAGTACACTACACATGCATTTATTCCCTAATAGTAAAAGTGTTTAACAGATCGGACAATTCGTTTAAAATTATAAGATGGTAGGGATGAATAAATAACATAGCAAGTGTAGGATAAACAGAAATGATACAGAATTTGAATCGTACAGTGGTGACCAAAATTGTGGAAACCTTTTGGAAAAAGTGTATTTTTGAGATTTGATGGCTCATAACACCACTTTTTTTGCACCAATAGCATAAAATTATATATCAATAGAAAGATAATTTAATTAATATGGTAATGCAATAACATTTATGAATTACTTTATAATAGAACAGCATTTATAAAGAAGAAAAATGAAATACACAGAAAAAATTCGATATACGTACAAAATTTCTCACCATGTCAGCTAATACTTAGTTGGATAACCTTTAGCCTTAATTACGACCTTACAGTGTTATTCCATGAAGTGAACCACATTTTTTAGTTCTGCAGCTGTTATACTGTGAAACCAAGATTGAATTATTGCTTCTGTTAATTGGGTTTTATTGCTGAGTTGCTTCTGACTAACAAGTTTCTTTAGTCGGCCTCATAGATTTTCGATGGGGTTAAGGCCTGCGCTATTCCCAGGTCATTCTAGCAGTTGAATATGATGATTTTGAAGCCACTCTTTGCACACACGAGCAACCTGATATGGAGCTGAATCCTGTTGAAATATAAATGCTTCATTATCTTGGAAAAGATCCCGTGCAGAAAGCTGCAGTTTGGGACTCAAGTACTTCATTTATGTATCTTTGGGCATTTATATTCCCATTGATCACGTAAATTCTGCCCACACCTCTTGATGCTATACAATCCCAAATCATAACACTAACTGAGTGTTCCACGATAGGTGTAATGCAATCAGGATGCAAATCTTCTCCGATTCTTCTCCTTACGTATTTTACGCCATCACTACCAACCAAGGAGATTTTGGTCTCATCACTCCAAATTACACTGTCCCATTGTTCCGTTGTCCAGTTAACATGGGTTTTAGCCCAGTTTAATCTTTCCAACCTTTGTTTGAGAGATAAAAATAGCTTCTTTCCTGGAATTCTAGCATTTAGACTAAATTCATGAAGTCTGAGCTGAACAGTCCTTGCACTCAACTTCACATTGCATTGCGCCATTTCACCTTATATACACCGAGATGGTTTTCTTCTGTCACCTAGGCACAGTCTCTTAATTCTTCTATCATCTCTTGCTGTTGTGCATCTTTTCCTGCCTTTACCAGTCTGGTTTTGTAGTGACTGAGTCTACTTATATCGCTTCAAAAATTTAGAAATGCCACCTTTGGTTAAGTTTCCCCGCAATATTTCTTCTAATTTCTTCACAACTGTAGCCTTGTTCACTTAATAGTACTATTTTACATCGCTGTCTGTGTGAGCAGTCAACTCTTTGCACCATTTCTTTAATTTTATTACGTTTTACAAGCTCACTAAATCAAAGAACACAAGAAAAACCTACTAACTTCATAGCAATCACATAACACACTGATGTCCTGTGACCTATTGGCTCATTGTCAAAACAAGATGATACCCGATTGATTCTCTAAACACTCATGCTCATTGACTACATTCAAATGAAGGAAAGCTACTTCATATAAACCTAAGCAAGTTATGCTTCTTTTTAATTAACACTTTACAACAAAGTTGAAAAGTGTTTATGACTTTGTTCATTCTGTCTGTCTGTCTGTCTGTCTGTCTGTCTGTCTGTCTGTCTGTCCGTTAGCACGATAACTGCCGTAAAAATGACTTAATCAAAATGAAATTTTAGTATGTTGTTCAGACGGTCTGTAGGACCTATGGGAATATAAATGAATAATATCACCCAATTAGTTTTGGATTGAACCCGGGTTGAAAAAATGAAATACATTGAGCCCTATGGGAACTAATTTTTCAAACATTTTTTAAGCGGATTTAAAATTCACAAATTGCTTCGAAAATTTCAGGTAATATTCAAATTGTTCCATAAAATATATAAAAAAAAATTCAGCGAAATATATTCAGTAGTTTTTTAAATAAAAATTAAAATAATAATTACACCTCTTATATGAAACGATCACGTGACCATGATATGAAACGATCACATGACCCACTTCAAAATGATATATGGCATCCATCTTGTTTCAAAATCGTGATTTTTTTTAAGTTCTTTTTAATTCATATTGAGTGTTGTATCCGTCCTAAAACTACTTTATTTTTGCTTAAATTCTGTGCATCTACATACTGAAACAACACAATGACAATATATTTGAGTTTAAATTCTCATTCAAATTTGATTATTTCCACAACTAAGCCTATTTTTCACCTATGTAAAATGTAAACAGCAAAATATGTAGAATGAGTTGTATTAGAATTACTGTATTTCTTTAACACAAAATAATTCAGTCCATGGAGTCTGCATGGCTGATATGAATGAAATATTAATTGATTTTATAAACAGAAGGACGATTTTTTTCGATGAAGTTTTAAGCATAGAGTTTATGAATTGTAGCTCCATGGTCTTAATTTTTAAATAAAATAAATTATTATAATATTGTGATGAATGCTATGAATGGGAGAAAGTTATGAATGAAATCATGCTTTTATAGAGAGATCTAGGCGTGTTATTTTTTCTATGACGTCATTTGAATTTATTTCTGTTGTTTTCGATGAAGTTTTCAAATATAATAAATTATCGTAGTATTATGATAGTTTTAAAAATATTACCGTGGAATGTATTGCATTTTTGAGATATTTAAACCAGGCAATTTATATTTAAATGCCGTCATTTGAATGAAGTTCATTTTTTTCAATGAAGGTTTAAGTTTTCAAATATAATAAATCAATGTAGTATTGTGATAAGTTTCAAAATATTACCGAGGAATGTATTGCATTTTCGACTTTTTTAAATAAAATTGCATTGAAGTTGGAAAGTGTTTCATAATCAATGCTTTAAGCATGATTGATCTTTCTTGTTTCTGATTATTTGGCTATAAATTTTGATATAATACAGATAATTGAACAAATGTTATTGCATTACAATCTTGATTAAATTATCTTTCCATTGCTATATAAGTTTATGGTATTAGTATTAGTTTATGGTATTAGTATGGTATTAGTAAAAAGGGGTGTTTTGAGCCATCAAACCTCAAAAATACACTTTTCCCAAAAAGTTTCCACAATTTTGGCCACTACTGTATATATAATCTCAATTTCCTATTTACCTTTGGCTAATAAGGGTATATTTGCTTATGTATGCTAGTGGCCAAAAGTACCATTGTAATGGCAGTATGTTATGACGTAAGATATGTCTTTGCTTTACAATTCATTAATACTGTTATTGTTATTTAAAGTTATATCACTTTCACACATTAAACTTTTCTTCTTCTTAAATTTCACATATAATACAAACATTTGTTAAGTATCGAATCGATTAATAGGAATCAATCCAGTGCCAAACTACCATAAATTTCCAAAAGCTACAGACATACAAATATTTTAAGGTAACATGTAAGCAATATAATTTCATTAACTCTGTTACAATCACACCTATAAATTGTGATAAAAGACAGGAGAAAATGACAAGCGTTATTCAAAAACTATGCAAATACTGTCGTTTCTCTTTAAAATAAACTGATAAGATTTCATATTTCCTTTCAGCTGCCAGAATTATTTGCGGACCTTGGTGGATGCTTAGGACTATATATTGGAGTGTCATTAATATCAATAATCGAGTTTCAAGAACTTATACTTCATATAATAGCTTTATTCTACATAAAGTTTAGCAGTAGCTTTTGCATGAATGGATCAAATATTTCAAATCAAAAATCAAGTATATCCAGAAGCAGATCAATGAACGGTTTAGTGGCAATGAACAAGAACTCTTATGGTGTTAATTCCAGGCCTGAGGGACCAACGCCACCTGTCTTTTATATTAGAGCTAAGCGAAGAACACGAAATACGGGTAATTCATTTCAAGAAGGCGACGTTGAATCACTGTAAGTCTTCTCTATACATTTTCTATTTTTAAATTTTTTTTTCATATTCCTCCATAACACTTATATTGATATTAATCTAGTTTTGTCAATTAAACAATTTTATATTGTATATTTTCATGCATACAGGATTTTACCTGTATGCATGAATCACTGTAAGTCTTCTCTATACATTTTCTATTTTTAAAATTTGGTTTTTTATTTTATATCCCTTCATAACACTTATATTGATATTACTCTAGTTTTGTCAATTAAGCAATTTTATATTGTATATTTTCATGCATACAGGATTTTACCTAACAGTTCTTAATATTTTTTCAAAGAGATTTGTGAAAATGTGTATTAGATTATCTCACAATTCGGAAAAATTATCTTAACAATTCTATATAAAAGTAATTAAAAGGTTCCTTACATGGCCAGAGGGACACAACTAATAATATAACTGGACGCAATCTAGAGGAATCAGCTAAAATTACCAGTTGCAAACGAATGTGTGAGTAAAAAATCAGTTATACTCTGCACTATTCTTTTAGCACTTGCTACTTCAGCAATAGTTGGTACTTACCAACTATTGTTATTTCAGCAATAGTTGGTTACTTACCATTCCTGACGAAGAGGACTTATATTACGCACCAGAAACCAACAGAGTATTACTTTTAACGCCAGTCGGTACTCGTAAAAATTAAGGAAAATCTTTTATGCGTTTCCCACATGAGGAAAATCTTGAAAAGTGGGCACAAAATATTTACTAGGCTAGAGGTCATTGAAGTCACCTCCGAAAATATTCATTTCTGCCATGGATGAGGGATTAGGGAATTACCTCACTGACCACAGGATTAATCCCCATCAGATTAGTCCCACCAGAGGTGAATTAGTCGCACTGTCTCCTGACGTTCTTTGATACTCACACTCAAAACTATATTATTGGAGTTTTCTGGGGCAATTTGTAACAATGTATTTTCTTTACAGACATTTTCATTATTTTTTTGTATACATGTACGTATTTTATTTATATTTTTGGAAGTTTTATATATTTTGAGTCTGTTTTAAGAAATTTTAGAATAATGATCAAAAGTATGGTGCATATTTTATTTCCAGAAACTTATAAAATCCTTGAGTTATTTTTAAAACTTGTAAAGTGTATTTTTATTTATAGAGAATCAAATTTATAAGAATTGCAATATTTATTAAATAGAAAAACTTGTGAGGATGAGGAGAGTCAAATGAATGACATTGAGTCAGTGGGTATATTTGATATGTAAGACCATGTCATTCAATTTGAAGAAATCGAAAAAACTTGACAATCAGGAGGGTACAATGCACAAAAAAAAAAATAAATAAATAAATAAATAAAAAATAACGGGTGCAATTGAAACAAATTGACAGTTAGAGATACTCAGGCGAAAAAAGGTTAGAAACCGCTGGTCTAAAACTTCGATTCAGTTCATCGTTTTATACAACTCAAAGTAACTACAACTTTAACTGAAAGTGAAATGACAAAACGAGAAACACTGTTTATATTGACGTTACATGTGTTAGACGATTCTGTCTATATTAAAACAATACATGATTTAAAGCGTGATTACAACAGTTATTATTCCTATTGGACAATTCTAGAGAATGGCAACTGAAGGGAATAATGACTCTGAGATTTAATACAATAGTTATTTCGAATTTGTGATTGAATTTAACAATGACACAAAACAATGACACGAAACGAAACTATACAAGACAAGTTCGAATGTACCATATTCCAGATTCTTATGCATTTGCTGTCAGGCTTTTGCGGATTTAGTTGTCGGCTAGACTGGCAATGCCGACTGGGCCCCAAGCATATCCCCCCCCCCCCCCCCAGGAGAGTAATATATAATACCAGATACATTATTGTCTATTAGGAATGCTAATACAATCAGTCACGTTAATATTATTTATCATATTTTCTCAAATTTTGGAGCCACCCCCCCCCCCTAAATACGCCCCCCACACACACACACAATGGGATGAGCGCCGGTTCGATTGTTACTACAAAATAGGGCTAGAGCTACCCCTAGGTCAAGGGTCCCAAATGCCCTATTTCGAAGACGTCCATTCTGCAGCTACATTGCTTTCATTATTTCGAATATGTCTAGAGACTCCCAATTTACTCTTCGCACCGGGGGCCCCGAATAGCTATCGTCGGGCCTGCTCCAGTCTGTGTGTTGATTTATTTAGAGTCCGTTCTATGGTCGCCTGGGCTCAGTCAGTCAACATTGTTGCTCTATTGATTGTAATAGAGCAATACTGTTGACTGACTGAGCGACCACAAAGCACGGAAAATCTAATAAAACATTTAGCAATACTGTTTGCTTGCCAATATATAATAAAATACTACCATATTTTCATAAAATGACTTGAACTCTCATTAAGTTTGACTTCATTGCTTCAATGTGTTTTTCCTCCTATCAATAAAATAAATCAATCTTCCCTTATGCGGCCTATTGAAAAGTGCTTTTATATCAATAGAAATTACAGTAATGAGGTTAATGATTTGTAAGTGACACCCTATTTCTCCGAGAGCTGGCGTGACCACGTCTAATTGTTTTGGTTTGTTTCATTTTCTGTTTCGATCTTTTTCTGCACTACATTTTGAGCTCATACTCCGAATTTTATTTATTTGTTTCTCTTTGCTTCTCAAGTTCATATTCACGGTATTTTTTTTATTTTTTTCTCGTTTTACTTCTCTTTCGTCACATTAGGTAACGCTACCATATTGATATCTGTCATTTGGTCATTTTTAATTTTACTTGACATGATCTAGAGCTCATTTAGGAGCCATAGTAAAGGCTTGCTCACAATGAATAGGGAAATCAAAAAAATTCCAAAACATACATTTATTTACTAAGCTTTATTTGCACAGCATTTTGCATTGTAATCTAATCTATTGCATCTAGTAAATACAAGTGGACAGCATAAATAAGGCTCCTATATATACGAGCTAACTCGTCAGGCATGTTGAAGCCGGAAGCGTAATCCAATAGCGTTAGCTCTGTATTTTCACTCTAGAAAAGTGTTATTGAAATACATAATTATGGGTAGGTGTCCTACACCGTTGCTCTAATCCTTCTAGAAAAAGTTTTAGAATATATCGCTTTCCCAGAAACGAAGAGAGAAGGAAACAAGAAAGATCAATCATGCATAAAGCATTGATTATGAAACATTTTCCAACTCCAATACAATTTTATTTAAACATTTCTAAAATGCGATACATTCAGAGGTGATATTTTTAAAATTATCACAATACTACAATTTATTATATTTGAAAACTTCAAAAATAAATGAGCTTTATTCAAATAACGTCATCGAAATATAAATCGCCTGGCTCTCTATATAAAATCAGTGAAAATTTAATTTATGAACCTTTTTCCATTCCTTTCATTCAGCGGCAATATTTTTAAAATTATCACAGTACTACAATACTTTATTTTATTTAAAAACTTAAAACCATGGAGGTAAACGTAATTTAACTCTATGCTTAAAACTTCATCGAAAAGTCTGCTATAAAATTGTCTGTTCTCTATGTAAAATCAATGAATATTTCATTCATATCAGCTATATTGCAGACTCAAAGAGCTAAATAATTTTGTATTAAAGAAATTCAGCAATTCGCATACAACTCATCCTACATCTTTATGTGTCTACATTCGGCATAAGTGAAAATTAGGCTTCGTTGTAGAAATAATCAAAGTTTGATAATCATTTAAACACAAATATATTGTAATTGCGTTGTTTCATAATGTAGATGCACAGAAATTAACCAAAAATAAAGCGGTTTTAGGGCGCATACAACACTAAATACAAATTAAACAGAACTTTAAAAATCACGATTTTGACACAAGATGGATGCCATGTTTTATTTTGAAGTGGGTCATGTGATCTCTTCATATAATATGGGTGTAATTATTATTTTAATTTTTATTTTAAAAACTACTGAATATATTTTGCTGAAATTTTTTCATATTTTTTATGGGATAATTTGAATATTTCCTAAGTCTTTCGAAGCAATTTGTGAATTTTAAATTCGCTTAAAAAATGTTTCAAAAATTAGAACCCATAGGGTTCAATGTATTTCATTTATTCAACCCGGGTTCAGTCCAAAATTAATTGGGTTCATTTATATTCCCATAGTCCCACAGACCGTCTGAACAACATACTAAAATTTCATTTTGATAAAAGTCATTTTTACGGCAGTTATCTTGTTAACGGACAGGCGGACAGACAGACAGAATGAACAAAGTCATAAACACGTTTCAACTATGTTGTAAAGTGTTAAAAATGGCTTATAAATGGTCGGCGGGATCATTGGATACCCAATACAGGAACATACTTATATGGTAACAAATATGGTAATCCATGTATTCGCAGCATTTCTACTGGGCTTCAACATGCCTGATAAGTTAACCTGTATATTTAGGAGCTCTAGCGTAAAGTAACGTCCCTGGGGAGCTCCGACCACCAACGCTGTTTTAACAGACTAGACCCCCCCCCCCCTACTTCTTAGATACAATACCGCGTTTTGTATGAGCCGATATAGTGTGTTTCAATAATAATGCCCAAGTTTCTTCCAATGTAAAACTGAATATTTCACAATAGCTCAAAATATTTCATTTTCAATAGGATTTTATTCAAACCAGATCCGTAGCGGGGGGGGGGGGGGAGTCATGGTGGGCATCGTCCACCCCGAGACCTGATTTACTCAGTGCCAGCTACTGGCTAGCCAACAAGCTAGCAGATGATCTCCAACTGGATAGAGCTACTGGCACCTTATTTCACTGGCCTCTGCTGTTTACACGATGTCAGCTACTGACTAGTTTTATTCAGTGCATAGACCACCAGTATTGCCAATATGGCTCGTTTTCGATCAAATATGGCTTGCTTCTGCGTAGGAGTCTTCTAGTGAGTAGTACTTTCGTTCAATTGGTGACATACACTAAGTTATCAGAGTGCCTGGTGGATACGGTCATACGGAAGAAGTTGCAGTGCGTGTGGGGGTAAGCCAGTGGACAGTCGAAACGAAAATGTTTGAAGTCGTTGGCCTAGCGGCTAACCAGTCGAACTAAGCCAGTAGCTCTTGCGACGTGTTTACAAGTAACCACTAGACTGGTATGCCAACTGGCACCCTTTAAACCAGGTCTGAGTTAGAAATTGCCCACCCTCGCATTTTTGAAAAACTCGGCGGAGAAAGGGCAGCCGCAGATCATGTATTGAGTTGCAGACATCTCGGCGCTCTCCGGGTCTTTTACTTGTCTATCGCCTACGGACGTAAACTACTGTGTAAGAGTAAGCATTCTGTTTTATTCGATAATTCGATTTTTCTGGATGGTTGAGAGGTTGGTTACAAACGGGCACCGAGTGCTCTCAGGGCCGGCTCAAAGATATTTTCATGTGTGGGCAAAACTGTTTGGGGCCGCCCTTCATATATATATATATATATATATATATATATATATATATATATATATATATATATATACATTTTATAAGTACCGTAGCATACTAAAAAATTAAGGATACTTTGCAAATGTAAAAAATGAGTAAATAGGAATGACAATGCAAAATACATTTAATTTATTGCGCAAATGCAGCTAATAAATAAAACGATTTCAATAATAAAAAAAGTTAGAAAGTTCAATGAAAAAAAAAGTGAGAATCTATCTATTTCTTCAGAAACATACATTTTTGTGTTTGCTTCTACAAAACACATGGACTTGAGAAAAAGTTTTGAAGAAGTGAACAAATCCATGATTTAGGCCTAGACCTTGTCCCCGTGTATAGCGTTTGTGCTTGAATTTCGTCTGTTTTTCTTTTATCGGTTCCATACCATTGATTTTTGATAATTTTCTTTGACTTGATGATTCGAAATTTGTATTTTTTTTTCATTTGCTTGAAGATTTGCTAATTTATACTTTTATTTTGTAAGCTTGTTAAAAAGTTAGGTGTTTCGAGTTACAGCTTCTCACTTTTCTTTCATTGGACTTTCAAACTTTTTTATTATATATATATATATATATATATATATATATATATATATATATATGAGTTATAGCCACGAAACTGGGAATGCAAATTTCGTTTTAGGAGTTATGCAAATGATCAAAGTGTCAACGCCAATGACGTTATAGAGCTCATGTAACGCGCATGAGAACGACGTATCGTGCAGCCTGTAAACCAACCGATGTCCTTACTTACGGGCAATTGGAACTGAATTTTTTGCTTTAATACTGAAAATTGTGAACAAAGATGCCTTTGAGACGTGCTCGACACCACTACGAACAATTGTCTGATTTAGAGAGAAGTAGCATCATTGGCCCAAGGGAAACTGGTTGGTCCAACAGACTTATCAGTCGCCATCTTGGTCGGAGCGATATGGTAGTTGCTCGGTGATGGAAACAGTGGATCAGAGAAGACCTATGTAACCATAGTAGACGCTCAGAACGCCTCAGACAGCCAATGCTCGAGAGGATCGTGCAGTCAGGAGAGGGGCCACGTCTACACTAATGGCGTCGCTATCAGTCAATCGAAGGCATTTGCCATCCCCCGTACATCCTGTACCAATGTATATCATTCGGTGACAACTGACAGATGGTGGGATTAAGTGTCGACGTCCATTAACGCGTCTACCACTGACCCCTCAGCATAGGCAGTGCCTCCTGGATTGGTGTTTAGCTCGGTCAGCCTAGGTCCGATTGGAGGCATGTTTAGAGACAAATTCCGCTTCTCTCTCAGTACTGATGACTGCCGCATAGGTGTGTGGATGAAGACTGGATGTTTTTCATGATTATACGAGAAAGCAATTAAGAGCAAAGCATCTTAGTTAGGCAAGAGCAGGAGGGGACTAATCCCCCTTAGAAATAGGATCACCATCACTTTACGAAAATTATTTTATTTCAATGACCTATCAAATTTTATTCTCATCTAAATTTCTAAGAGCGAGCTCTAATTATCGGTTTAGGAAATGTAATGCTTTACATTTCTTTCTACATACATACATATATATAATGCAGCAATAATTTATAATACATAACTGAATTTTGAACTTTATTTGTAATTTCCCTGCACACAAATAATGTATACGAGAAATATTGATGGGGTCGAAAACTCGAATTTTCGACGGATTAATATGCGTTCTGGACATCCTTTAACCCGAATCAATTATTTTCAAAGGGATGTCTGTGCGTATATGAGTGTAATGTATGTATAGGTACGTATAGGAATCTAGAGAGACAAAATTTCTAGAACGAATGGAATGAAGCGAATAAAATTTATGATTTTAAAGGAAAAAGAACATTCGAAAGGTAGCAAATTTTTAAACTTCCCTTAAATCATAAAAAAAAACGACTTCCAAAAATAGTAAATAAGCAATCATGTTATATGTAAGTTTTCATTAGAAATCAAATGGAACTTACTTTAGAACGACAGCACGGACCGTTCTCTTGCTATTGCACGTTTTTCAAATATATGGATAAAAATGGTGCATAAAATTAATAAAAGAGTATTTATACAATAAATCAAATCTATTATCGATATTCTCGTATATATAGGGCGTTTCATTCTCGAGAAAAGACAAGTTAATTTTGTATTGTTCAATAATGCTATAAATTTTACGTTAATATTATTGTGAAATACGTTAATATTATTGTGAACACTGCTAATATTATTGTGAACTAAATTCTAGGACGTGGATATAAGTGTTCTGTTTACGTGAATAATATCTATGTTTGGGGTTTCTGTGGAGGGAAAACGAAGCATTACGGAAAATGTAAACTCTTTGGGCTCTAATAATAATAATTTCAATATTTTAATATTTAGAACTTTTCTTTAGAAAACAAAAGCGAGTGTTTTTTTTAATTCTTGTTTTCATTTTAAACTATAAAATATAGATATAAATAGTAAACGACAAAAATAAGTACTAGGAAATTTAGTATCGAAATCTATATTTATTAAAAGCTTTTATAGTTCTCGAGTAATCGTTTTACCAAATTGAAGAAGATTGAAAGTTTGTCAGTTTTCAAGTTTGTAACATCTCAAAAACTAAAAGATCTACCCTTGAACAATAAGCATGAATTTGAAGCTCTTTGAAAGCCCTATAAGTGTATATAATTGGATTTTGGATGGAACTTTTTTGAGAGGGGGGACGGGGGGGGGGGGGGAATTTAAACTTTAAAACTTAAAAATGAGTTTTTTTGCATGTTTCAGACTTTCACTCGAAATATCTTCGAAAATATAAAAGATCGATATAATTAGTAAGCGGCAAAAATATGTATGAGGAAATCGAGTTTCTAAATTTATATGTATATTTAAAATAGCTTTTATAGTTTTCGAGTAATCGTCTTTTGAAAGTTTGAAAGAAGTTTGAGAATTTGATGTTTTTCAAGTTTGTAATGCTTATATCTTAAAAACTAAAAGTGATAGCTATGAAAAATAAGCATGAATTTATTGCTCTTTAAAAATCCTACAAGTGTATATAATTAGATTTTAGGTCACTTTCTTGGTTTTTGAAGTATAGTGGTTATAATTTCGATACTTTAACATATCGAAACCACTATACTTCAAAATCCAAGTTTTCCAATGGGTTGTAACATTTGAAATGCCACGATTGTTGCAGCTCAGTTTGGTTACTTACTCTTTTGTGAAATATTGGTACACAAGTACGAGATATTTTGCTTTGTTCAAAATAAATTAGGAAGTTAAATGAACTTGGGGATTCTAAAGATGTTCAATGAATGGTGAGATTTGAACGGAATAGGTGGAAATATGCGTATTCAAGTACTTATTTATGTGCCACCAGGCAAGTTTAAAGATTAGTTAGAATGTAAAATCTCGTCAGTAAATTTATTTTTTATACAGCAAATCAAGTTAGTAAAATAATCGAATAGATTAAAGTGGAGTCTAGGTCGGAGTTCTTATACTTGGAAAAAGTTCTAGGGAGATTCAACTCTCTAAAAAATAGGAGAATTCAGGTCTACTAGGTGTAAAGGAATAAATTAAAATCGTCCATACTATGCTTTTAAAAACTTGTGAATATTGTAAAAACTAGTGTTAAAATGGCACTACTATATTTAACTTGCATATATTTCCTCTTGCTTCTATGTAAAGTAAATAAATTTTATTTTAGTATGTATCAATGCATTCGCAATGTGTCATTCGCAATGTGTCATCGGCAATGTGTCATCGCAATGTGTCATCGGCAAGACTTTCAATAAAAATAGATACGGGAATTTTAGAAGCATTAGATACTTTGATGGGAAGAAACTAATATATAAGTTTCTTACATGCTCTGACTGAGTGGCGTCGCCAAGGGGGATAAAATATGGAAAACGAAATATTTTGCTACTCCTCACCACCCAGAATTTTTTTCTGGCGACCTACTGTGTCTAGTTCATTCGACTGATTGCACAGTTTAAACTTTAATGGTGCTTCATCATTTAGATAAATTTACTAAATCTTCATATTAATTTAAAGATAAAATCTGATGAAATAAAAAATTTTAAAATTTGAAATTTCTAAAATGTTGTTTAAAATGTGCATATCAAATTAGTCACAGAATTATTAGAATATTTTGGGGACTAATCAGTGTGACCAGATGTTTTGGGACGTATCTACTGGCAATAAGTGAAAAATTTAATAAAATCTATTGAATTCGGAATTCAAAGTTACCAAAAATCTACTAACGAAAATGCAACAAATTTCTATTGAAATATTTTATAAGATTTTATAATTTGTAGGGAGATAGTAACAATGCAAGTAACAATCCTCCCCCCCCCCCCCCCCAAAAAAAAAAAAAAAAAAAAAAAAAAAAACAAGGAGAGGATGTTCAATACGCAAGATTTTATTTCCCAGTGCAGTTATGTTCTAACGTGGCAAAAACCACCTGAATGGCTTAAAGTGTGTCAAAAAGCTCTTACCTCTTGTTTACGTTTCTGGATTTCTGCTCATAATTTTTACGTTTTAAAAGTTAAGAAAACAAAATAAGCGAATTATTATGAAATTTAATCAAAGGATCTGTTACATATTACTAATATTCAATATAGAATCTGGCAACCGCCACTTATCTCTTTATTATTTGGTCGAAAAAAATGTATGGGCGGCGTCAGAATGTCAAAATTATTTTCAAAATTTTATATATTTAAAACACTAGGTTCATCTGTGTTCCCGGGGCTGCTCATACGGAAGGACAAACACATTCCAGTATCCTATTACCTCTTTTGGATATCTACACATTTCAGTGGGGAGGGTGGAGCGTATCCCCAAAAATTTATCTTCTGAGAGAGGAAAAAACATAAAAAATCCCGTGTTTCCAATTGTCAAATTCAAGGAGCGGGCCGAAAGAAATTCTGCACAAGAGAAATAAGGAATTAATTCGAGAAATAGGGTGAAATCCAGGGAATTTGACGTTTTCGAGAACAATTTAGTAACAGCTTCAAAGTTCGACATCAATGAAGGACGCTGCAATCAATTTTTCTTCGAAGTCATGCTCTTCAAAAAATCTACTAAAAACGCAATCTTCTAAATTTTCTACTGGACCTCAAAATTTTGCTTAAAATCTACTGAGAAAGTAGAAATCTACTGAATCTAGTCACAGTGGAACTAATATAGATTTCTTATTATCACTCAATATTAAATAAATATGAATAAGCTTTGTAATTAGTATTTCAGCATTTATAGTGTTTTCTACTTTTAAAATGTTTACATTTAATGTGGTAACTATTTTTATTTCAATAAGAAAGTCAAATAGCTTAAATTTTTTTTTTCAGTGTTCCGAATTCAAAACATAAATATTAGCTTTGTTTATAAATCATACACATTTATTTCACAATACAAAATGCAATGACTGAAAATTCCAACTTCATGGGAACCTTCAAAATTCCCTTCCCAAAGAAGCTGGTTTCTTCCCAAGAATAAGTAGAGTTTTTTCCGATCTTTGAAATTTTAGTTATACCAACCATCAAAGAGACTCAACCACAACTTTTGAACGGTATAATCCTTGAGAAAGGTGAAGTCGTGCATCTGGCAATGGCATATTTAGATCAGAAATCTGGCAACACGAGTTGAACTGAGTTTGTTGACGTTTTTGGCTTTGATTCCAATGTGCTACGCTGTATCTCATACTCTATTAAAATATATAATTTAATTACTCTTACAACACCCCCCAAAAATATTTTCTCTTCGTAAAATTTGAGTGAGTTGTGGTACATTGGTTGAAATTTATGGCAAGTTTGGGGATCTGAGGGTTCCTCATTCAGAACAAAATCAATGTATGATGAATTAGTAAAAGCTAAGAGAGAAAGAATTAGAATGAAGATTTCAAAAGACAGTAGCAGTTGAAATTTGCAGAAATTAATTTCAAATATAACTTCTACTTGTCCCGGAAAACTCGAAAGGAGTTTTAAAGCTCAGTCATATAATATATAAATTTAATAGAAGAGAATATGATACGGACAGCACATTAATTTCCTTACACACAGTGATGAATTTTTATACATTTAGAAAATGTTAATTATGTTCACTCACTTACATCCATCTTCAAAACTCGCACCACTAAATTAAATTTTGGCGACTTTGTTAGCAGAGCAAAATCCTTTATTTTATACTTTGCAAAATTGGCATCAAAATGTCGACATCAAATTAATATTTAATTGATATCATATTACATTGACATCAAATTAATGTTTAATTGATATCACCTGGTACGACTTTTGATGGAATCAGTTGTCGAAATACTAAAAGAAGTATGTGCGACTTAAAATATATTTTCTCCTAAACACGCTAACTACACGAGAATGATGCTAATCATTCTCGTTAGATAAAATTATAGATACACATTTATAGATATTATAGATACAAATTTCATATATCATTATTTTGTGGCACACCGGTTGGAAAGCACCGACTTATCTCATGCTGTTTCACATGTAAATTTTCAAATTAATTATTTTTTTAATTATCTAAGGTGCTATTCCGTCTTTTTTTTCTTCCAAGGTCACGGAAAGTTAATCCATTTATCAAGAGTTCTTCACGCTTCCAATAAAACCATATAACTGAGCAGGAAGATACAATTGGGACAAATACAGCTGGTGTTCAGAACGTGGGAATGACAACTACTTTCTTTTGGATATGATGATCTAAGTTTAATTTCGGCCTTCATATCTGGTATGTTGTCCAGTTTTACATAAACTCTCAATTTATATGACATTATAGAATTGTTTAATGTTTAAAACCCTTATTTTAAGTGACCTGAACTTGAAAGATGAATATACAAATATTTCTTAACAAACGCTTCTAATAAAATTCTCAAAGTACATTGTTTAAATTGAAATAAGATTCTCACATAGGAATATTTTTACTTTCTCTATATACATAGTATAATGTAGAGGGAAAGTATTGTAACGGGGTCAAAAATTCGAATTTGAGTTTTCGACGGAAGAGCATCCCTGAACACGAATCGGTCATTTTTAAGGTGAGGTATGTGTGTGTTGAGACCCAGACCGTCCAACCTACCAGAATGGGACGTGTGTGTGTGTGTGTGTGTATTTGAATCTGTGGGGACGATATCTCACGAACGAATAGAGCATTTTGAATGAAATTTGATTCAAAAATTACAACCAGTGAATACTGAAGCTTATTGATTTTAAGCGAAATCAAATGTTAGAAACACCCCAAATTTTTCAAATGAAATTTTGAAAAATCATCAAAAAATCAAAATATTTCGATAATGCTATGTAAATAATCCTTTCTTATGTAATTTTTCATTAGAAAGCGATTAACATAAATTTTAAAATACTAGCATGAACCGTTCTCGAGATATTGCACTCGAATAAATTTATCAAAAAAATCACATAAAATTACAAAATTATTAACTATTGTGAAATATGTTCCCTTTTCATATATAATATTATGCGATAAATTTATTAACATCCTTCTCATGGATCCAGTTCGTTTCATTTACTTGAAAACATACTCTGTAAAAGATAGGGACAGACTATCATACCTACAAGCCCAGCTAACCTATAAAGGTTTATAGCTATAATGAGCAGCAAAGCCGCAACCTCGGTCGCGAAACTCGGCGGAATCATTCACCGGGCAGGGGCCGAAGGCACCTGCCGGGCCCGACTCCGGTCACCGGCTAGACCTGGGCTCAGGGCATAAATAGCCACAGTCCCGTGATCCAGCCACCTGGAAGAATCCGGGGACTGCCTCGTCAATTCCGCGATTGCATCCTTGAGTCATCAGCAGCGAGGTGAAAACATACTCTGTGTAAGTTTTGTATTTTGACGCCTAACAATTAGCCAACAAATATGTAAAAAATGTTCTTCTCTCCGTTTGTATAACGCTTAACGAGCAATGTAGCAAGCTTCGTGACTCATTTAGTAAAATATCGCCAACTTGGCGACCTTTCGGACTACTTTAACGATAATATCGTTAAAGTTGCATAAATGACGCTAAGTTAACGAAAATGACTCCAAATTGATGAATTCATTTTTCAAATATTTTAATAAATGGACTATATTGCTTATTGCCAATACTATCACTATTGATAATTGTCAATTTAATATAAGTTAATTGAGTACAGTTTTACATGTTGTCATCTGTAAAAGCTCCCAATGTACAATTAATTGAACGTTAAAAACATTGTGTCGAAGATGTTATATATCATTTTTTCACTATGAAAGAAGTAAATTCATTGCATTTTTTCTGGAAAATCATGTGCTGCCCACATCAAATTTTTATAAAAGTATTTGAAATTCTCATATTGAACCTTTTAATAAGACTTCATTCTCTTTCTGCTGCTGCTAATTGTAGATTAATGTCAGTATTTGAAACCAAACTCAACCCATAAGTACATAGTTCCACAAAATTTCCCAGGTGGCGTAATGGATAGCGTGTTCGGCTGCTGTCTAGAGGGCTCGGGTTCGAATCCCGAATAAGCATGGAGGCTTGTGTGGCTACTGTAACTGGATTTCGATCTGTTGTTGCCACGTTAATTGAATTAAAAAAAATTGCCTTTTCAATATAAGTCTCTAACAAAAATAATTTCTCATTCCAGTGAAAACGTTCACTTAAACCTTACCATTCAATTCTATGGTAAAACAATAAAAAGCTTTGAAGTCTCATGACTCGATCTCACTAAAGATTGATGGATTTTTGTGATTATCAATTAAAAAAACATGCCAAATTTTATGGAACTTGCTCAATTATTTCTGAATTTTCGCGCTGTTATTGAGTAACGCAAAAATATATTTTACCCCAAGAAAGGTTCGTGATAATACACCTCAATCCATTCATATCTGGTTTATTATCATATATCTGATTTATTATTATATATTTTATGATAAAACAATAAAAAGCTTTGAAGTCTCATGACTCGATCTTACTGAAAATTGATGGATTTTTGTGATTATCAATTAAAAAACATGTCAAATTTCATGGAACTTGCTCAATTATTTTTGAATTTTCGCGTTCCTCTTGGGTAACGCAAAAATATATTTTACCTCCAGAAAGGTTTGTGATAAAACGCCTCAATCAATTCATATCTGAATTTTGATGGATTTTTGTGTGGCATGTTTTTTAACATGCCAAATTTCAAGAACTTGCTCAATTACTTCTAAATTTCCGCTTTCCCCTTGGGTAAGGCAAGAATATATTTTACTTCCAGAAAGGTTCTTGATAATAATACACCTCAATCAATTCATATCTGGTTTATTATAATATATATGATATCAATTCATATCTAGTTTTAAAAATACAAATAAAATATCCATTCATTTCATCATACTTAATTTTTTAATGATTTCTCCATTTAAGACCGAAAACCTATAGGGCTGCTCACGAAAAAGTAGAAAATAAATTTTAATCGCACACGAAATTTAACAAAATGGAGGAAGGGTGTTGATAGAGTGCCTAAAAATCTCTTCCAGACACTGTAGTGTTGGTGTAAGCAGAGTCAATTCAAAATAATATTATATTAATTTTAGCACTATCCAAAATTGATAATATGCAAAATTGTCGAAAGGAAATGAAGGGTGTAGGTAATTGAAATAGTTTTGGCAATTTTGCCTAAATATCAATTGTGTATAACAAGATTTATATAGTATTGTCTTGAATCAAATCTGCCTAGGCGTTCATTTTCGTGTAATTAAAATTTATTTTCTATTATTCCATGTGATATTGTTGAGTAAAGAGAAAACAGTGATAAACTTGTTTTTTTTTTCCCTTTCCCCCATAATTTTTCTTTTTGCGCAATTGACGTATAAATATTTGTAGTATTTATGATGGATCAACCTATCAGAACCAAGCGAACAATTCATATGAAGACAAACACTGAACTGTAACTCGCAAAAAATGCATAAAAAGGGCAAACACATAGTAATGACTGGAGCCCAGATTTTTCTTCTGACTATAAAATCTTAAAATTGTAAGACATTTCAGACTCTAATGGGTCCACTCTCCAAATCTTTTGGCGACTACAAATACCTATTTTAAGGGTTAGCGCCTATAAATGCTTAGTTTAAGGGTTAGCGCCTACAACTGCCTCTTTTAAGAGTTAATACATACATATACCTATTTTAAAGGTTTAACCTTTTATTTATTTACCATTCCGTTAACAATTTTGTCATGCCATTTCTCTATTATTTCTTACAAGCTCTAATATCACTCCCGCTACGCGGATATACAGAGCGCCCAATGCGTCCGCTAAGCAGCCCGAAGACTCTAGTTAAGAGTGTATCACGCCATTCATCGTCGGAAAGAGTTAATTTCTGATTGGGGGCTGGGATAATTTCTGATTAGAAATGTTACTCCCTATTTTTATCTGCTTTTTGATCGATCTTAGCCGCTGTTGCTGTGATTAATATGCAGTTGTCAGTCTCGTTTGGGGTGTATCACGACTAGGTATATACCGATTACATAAGCGGACTATGCGGTCAATCCGCCGGTTAAGCAACCGCACGTTAACAAAAGTCGTGTAAAGAGGCGGGACTGCCCAGAACGCGGGGATTGCGCTCAGCGGACCTGACTTCAAATCCCGGCTCTGCTCAAAACTATTTCATTATTCACGCAGAGTACGGAAACGTTAAATATGTCGGTCTGAAAGTTCTTCCAAGAAGTTGGTGATATGGGAAGGAGAGTATGGTACTTGCGGATGTCGATCCCACTGGGTTCTAGTCTAAATTGGGTGACACTGTCCCGGCTGCCAAAATAGATACCTTACACCTTCGGATAGGTCGAATGGTCTGGGTCGAAAGAAAGCACGCGTATCGGCTAAAGCCCCCGGGACAAAGACGCTAATTTAGAACGTATTACGCCCACAACGCGGCTGTACCCGAATCGCAAACGTGCATAGTTCGTAAACTGCTTTTTCTGACGTTACCAACCGCTGGGTCCATTAGCCAAGCGACCACTTGCGCGAAGCGTGCACACAATGCATCAACAAAGCTTATTTAGGGTGTATCACGCTCGCAGAGTGGCGGTACTTGGATTATATAAGTGCACCGAGTGTCCTAAGGGCACACTAAGACGGGAGGGGGACTTATTAAAAAAAGTGCTTGCAACCCGTTTTTTTTTTTTTCAAGCAAACATCCGGGGGGAGGCTAGCCCCCCTTGGATCTGTCCGAAATATTTTTTTATTCTCTTACTTTCACTCAAACTTTAAAAGATAGATATAAATGGTAAGCGACAAAAATATGTATCAGGAAATTTAGTTTCTAAATATATATTTAATAAAAAAAAGCTCAAAGTTTTCGAGTAAGCGTCCTGTCAAATTGAAGAAGATTAAACATTTTGCAGTTTACACGATTGTAATGCTTATATCTCAAAAACTAAAAGAGCTAGCTATGTACAATAAGCAAGAATTTGTAGCTCTTTTAAAACTTTACACGTATATATTATATATAAATAGATTTTGAATCAACTGGTTATAATTTAAATATTCTTGTTTTTTAACCTGGATTTCCCAATACCTGGGAAATCTGCAATATTTAAAATGCCACTCTAGCTGAAAATTAATTGATCAAATTTGGTAGATAAGTTACTTGTGGGTCACCCTGGTGCTGATTAGATTTTGATACGATTCGAAAAAGAAGAACCTGCATTTTTTTTTTATGAAATAGCCAGCAAAAATTGTATATATCCACTCTAACTCAACTAATCGACTAAATTTCATAAAATTCGGTAGATAAGTCACTTGTGGGCGACCCTGGTGCTGATTAGATTTTGCTACGACTCGGGGTAAATGAACCTGTCTTTATTGCGAAATGGCCAGCAAAAATTGTATGTATCCACTCTAGCGGACAAACTAATGGATCAAATTACACAAAATTTGGTAGATGAGTTACTCTAGGATACTGTGATGCTAGTTAGATTTCATACGATTCTAGAAAAAAGAATCTACCTTTTTTTTTTTGCGAAATGGCCCGCAAATCTAATATATTCAATATAAAATAAAATACTACATGTAGAAGGTAGTGCAACTCTGGAATAAATGACTAAAATTGATAAAATATATTAAGTACTTGTTCTACATGTAAAATTTGAAGATTGTATGATAAACCGTTCTCGAGATATTGTATTTTTTGGAATTTTAAGGACCTGAAGAATTTAAAGTGAATTAAGTTGCCAAACGAAACGAAGATGCAATAAAAAAAAACGAATTGGATATATCAAAAAATTATCCATATTATTTTCTGCAATTAAACTCAATTTAATGCATAATGAAATAAAAAATTATAAAATGAATTTGAATTTGTAGGAAAAGTTATATGCTGCTCACATCAGATTTTTATGTTTATGTGTATATACATTTATATAGATATATTATTTATTTATTATTTTTATTATATTTATATGATTTGTGAGGATTCTAAATATATTTTTTAATAATTTATTTTTAAATTAAAGCAGTTTTACATTATTTCTTATATAATACTAGCAGTATATCCGTTCTTCGTACAGAAAATATAATATAAAGAAACTTAATATTCACAATTATGTGTAAATTCCTATAATATTCCTAAATATTTTGCATAACAAAGTCCTTTAAGGACTTTGTTATGCAAAACATTCTATAAAAATATTTAATTTAATTCTAAAAAATGTATAAAAACCTCTGGGCTCGATATACAAAATTATCTTCACAGGCAGATCTGAAAAATAAAGCATCCTGGTCCGGTTTGCAAACAAATTGAGAAAAAATATTTTTTAATTCTCACAAAAAGGCAGAGATTCTCTGGAAAATCGTACTTAATTATGCAAAATATTGAAGTTTCATCGATTCGGTGTCATTTTGATGAACTTAGCATCATTTTATGAATTTGGCGACATTTGCGTCAATTTAGCGAAATTTTAAAAACTGCCAAATTTATCACCAAGTGGGACTATAGAACTGACAGTCCCACTTGGCGACACATCATCACAATACTATATCATAACAAAACAGAATTAATTTCATTTATTTAGCACAATTTTATCAATTTCAAGATATTTTTTATAAATTTACAAACATTTTTATCAATTTGGCGACATTTTAAAAATTCGCTAAATGTGTTACTAAGTACACAAATGCTACAAAAGCATCATTTCAGTACTCTCTTCTAATAAAACATTAATTTCATTGATTTAGCGTCGTTTTTATCAATTCGGCAACGTTTAAGAAAAGTTGCCAAGCTAGCGATACCCCGCCGAATTCGTAGATCTGAATTTGCAGATCTGAGGAATAAAACATTTTGATCCCATTTTGTATATACTAAATGAAAACACTAAAATCGCATTAGAAGATATACCTGTTCTACTCTCAATCTGTTTCAACAATCGGCTA
Organism: Amaurobius ferox; assembly: GCA_951213105.1. NCBI lineage: Eukaryota > Metazoa > Arthropoda > Arachnida > Araneae > Amaurobiidae > Amaurobius > Amaurobius ferox. The sequence continues at coordinate 46,537,335 of OX578141.1, read as the reverse complement.
AATGAGTTTATTGGTTAAACACAATATATAAGTTTGAAAATTCTTTGTCAAAATAAATTAAAGTGGTGTATGCAGTTCGTAATTAATATAATTAAAGGAAAAATCAAAGTCAATAATCCACTTTGAATCTGGCTTTAAATTCATCCGTAATAACAAAACTAAACAGAGTGCCGAACCAGTAGTGGACATTCTTAAATATTTTCTAAGTTTAAATCATAAAAAAATAACTTTTCATAAAAAAGCTTTAAGCACTGGATTGAATATACAGTCACTGATTTATTACAAATTACATAAATAACAAACACTCTTTGATGACAGTGGTGAATTTTATTTGCTATGTGGCTTCATGCACGTCACACTATTTTTTACACAGAAAATTATGTTTTGACACAGATATAAAAATTTTATATGATATAAAACTAGTAGTCGTACACATTGGAACAATACAATACTTATAACTATTCGGCAGTTTGGGACGGAAGAAACAATTATTAGTGGAATTTTCCGAATATAAACAAACTTATTCATCGATTTTCGAAGACGCAAAATGGCTTGTTTTTCCACAAAAATCAGAAAGGTGTAGTTTGATTGCAAATAAAAAATTTATTTTTTTCCGAGCTGTATTTATATTTTTGCTCATTTGGAATTGAATAAAAAAAAATGTCGGAATTGCCCATTGGAGATATTGCTGGCAACATGAATTTGGTGTCATTTTAGTGCCATACTTGTTAATTTAGAATCTATATAAATAAAATTGAAAATCTGTCTGTCTGTCTGTCCCGTCATCACGAGAGAACGGCTGAACCGAATTTAATGAAAATTTGTGGGTAGCCTGGAAATAGTCCCACTTAAAATTTAGTCTATGTTTGCAGTTTCTACAATCAGTGGTTCTCGAGATATTAGTAAAAAACGATATTTTCGTTTGTCTCATCATCACGGGAGAATGGCTGAACCGAATTTAATGAAATTTTGTGGATATCCTTGAAATAGCCCCCAATAAATTTAGCCCAAGTTTCGAGTATCTAAGACCAGGGGTTGTCGAGATATTAATGATAAACGAAACATTTTCCTAGGAGTTCTACTCTCCAACTCCGTGGTTTATCCAAACGAAAAGCTTGGAAATCGTTTGAAAGTGAATTAAAACCTTATCTCTGCGTTTGATGGGAGATTTTTTGCGTGAATTAATCACTTTCTGAAAACATGAATTGTTTGAAACATGATTTAAATGGGAAATCTATCTCCATGGTTTATTTTCACAAGCTTTTACTGAACAATGAAAAGTACAAAGAAATCAAAATGGCTATTTAATTTCGCAGTTTATGAGGAAGATTCTATCTTATATCATGTTGCTCAGAAATGCAATTGAATTAAATCTGCCTGTTAACTTTAATTATTATTATTTCGATTTGAATAATAAATGGATATAAAAATATATTTTAGAAAAGAACGATTTGATTTTTCTTATAGCATTTTTGACTGGATAATATCAATTACGGTCTTCAGGTTTGAACGTTATTATAATTGATTATTTCGGAGATTATTGATATTTTCATGTTATTATGCAATTGTTTTATTATGACAAAAATTGTTTAAACTAATATATTGTACGTTGTACGGGTAATCTAAAAATACACGGGTATATCTTCTAATCTACGAGAATATTAGTAGTACAGGTATATTGGCATATGTTTTGATATATATTGGAATCAATTACGACCTTCTGGTATAAAGAGAACGGAGATTATTGATATTTTCAATTTATTACGTCATCTCTTTTATTTTGACAAATATTTTTTAGACTTATATTGTAATACGGGTAATCTTCTACTAGCACACCGGCATATTTTCTAATCTGCGACAATGTAAGTAGTACGGGTTGCATATATTGATTCAATTCCTTTTTTTTTTTTGTAAATTTGCTTACAAAAGTGGCCAGGATGTTTTATTCTTCAGACCTGCCCGTGAAGATAATTTTGCTTAGTGAGAACAGATAATCTCTTAACTTCTCTTTAGGAGCAATAAATTTAATATTTTAATAGAATTTGCACATGATTGCGAATTATAAGTGTCTTTATATTATATACTCCGTACGAAGAACGGGTATGCTGCTAGTCATTTTCTAAAAGTCATATTTATTAAGTGTTAGACAGAATGCTGTGTATATAAATTTGATAAGTTTATTTGAAGAACATGCAATATCTCGAGAATGGGTCAAGCTAGTGTTCTAAAGTTTGTGTCATTCATTTTGTAATGAAAAAATACATATAAACTTATTATTTAATTAACATTATTGAATGTCCAGATTAAAAAAAATTTATTTGAAAATTTTGAGGATCTTTCGCATGTAAAATTAATAAGGTTCTAGGATTCATATATAGATTGTAATAATCCTACCAAATTATTTTAGAAACATTCTATTCATTCTTGAGATATTGTATCCATAGGCTCACTGGCACACATATCACCCTAACCCTACAATGCATACTGAGACACATATGTATCTAATTTTTAACTCATTTCGACTTATTCCATAACCAGAACAACCTCTCAATAATTCATTGCTGATGGCCTCTGTAAATTGCACCACAGATGCGCTTCATGTATATTTTTAGTAAGTCATGCTTTCTTAAGAATTTCTTTCTAATTCCCATATTTACATATTGTGTGTTTTGTCAGTAATTTTTTTCCAAGAATTCTGTCTACGAAATTCGAAGTATGAATTTTTCATTTCTGTATATATATATTTAACTTAAAATGATTTTTAATGCAATTAAACATTTCAATGTTTGTAAATGATTCATATATGCATAACCATGCATTAACGGGTAGGGATAGACTCACAATAGAGATTAGTGTTACAATACCAAGTAAGCCTGAATCTTGTGCCGATTCATATATCCAGCAATATTTATTCAATAACTACTTAGAATATTGTTATTTAGAGACAAATTATTCATATATTCCATATTTCTTTTATCAGAAAACCATTATTTCTTATTTTTCATTTTTTGGATAATTATATTTATATTCCACAAGCAATTAATAAAGATTTAACAAACAAATGTAATTTTGCATTTGTTTGAAAAGTATTTTCATTATCCAAAGTACATTTCATTTTCATTATGCTGTATGACTATAGGTTCAGCTAAATGCTTATGATGCATATATTCCAAATTTCTTTTATCAGAGAGATATTATTTCTTATTTTTCATTTCTGGTTAATTATATTTACACTCATGTCCAAAACCAAAAGTTAAGCATAATATGTAAAATGCGAAAAATTCGGAATTAATACGGATACAATGGTTTCAGGGACGGTTCGTGCATAAGCACTGCGGCTCTGCGGGAGCGACAGTGCTCTCTCTCCCTCGCAGCCTCGCATGCAGCTTCCTATTTGCGCATGCGCACAACAGTCAAACACCACGCCGCTGGAACTGCGAAGCGTGGTATTTGACTGTTGTGCGCATGTGCACATAAGCTGCACGCGAGGCTGCGAGGGAAAGCGAGCACTGTTGCTCCCGCAGTGCCTATGCACGAGCCGCCACTGAATGGTTTACAATCAGTAGTGAAGAATCGTGGGATGAAGGTAAATCATTGTGCATATGCAAAACAATACAGTCGATGTCGACATGCGCATAAGCACCGGCGCACTTCGGAACGAGTATAAAACAGCCTTAAGCGGCATGGCCAGTTGAGGCAGAATTTCACAATTGCTGTGATATGGAGCATTATTATCAATTAAAAAGGTCGAAAGATGTCACAAAGATGCCAACTGGACATGTTTTTGAAGGAACGAATTATTGGAAAGCTGGAATTCGGTTGATCCCAAACCGAAGAGTCTCGAATTCTGAATATGCCTCAGCGTGTGATCTCCAGACTGTGGCAGAGGTTCCAAACCACTGGAGATGTTACCCGACTACCAGTACCAGGTCGGCCAAGGGTAACAACCACTCAGTAAGACCAATATTTGGTGATAACTGCGCGACGTTAGAGGAACCGTTCTGCAGACAACTGGATTCTGTCCTGACAGCCGCCGCAGAAGTCACTGTTTCGAGACAAACTGTTTACAGGAGACTCAGACACGTTGGTCTCTATGCCAGATGACCAGCAGTTTGCATCCCCCTGACGCCTGTACAGAAACGCGGGTGTTTACAGTGTAGTCTGGAACATCGGCAGTGGAGTAGACAACAGTGAGGCAATGTCATGTTCAGTGACGAGTCCAGATTTAGCCTGCACACTGATTCTCGTCGTACCACGATCTGGAGTGAACGTGAAACGCGTTTTCACCCAGAAAACATCACGGAAAGACATCGTTTTCCGTTTGTGGGAGTAATGGTCTGGGCAGGCATCATGATGGACGGCCACACAGACCTCCACATCTTTGACACGGGGTCGGTTACCTGTCAAAGATAGAGACGAAGGTCTTGAACCAACCGTGCGATTGTTTTGAGGCGCTATTTGCCCTGATTTCATATTCATGGACAATAACGCGTCTCCTCACCGTGCGGCTTTGGTCGACGACTTCTTTCAAACTGAATATATCCAGCGCATGCAGTGGCCTGCCAACTCTCCTGATCTGAATCCAATAGAGCATGTGTGGGATATGCTTGGGAGACATCTTGCAGCCCACCGCTACCCTCCAAGCTCAGTTCCGGGATTGAAAACGGCTCTCAGTGAGGCTTGGAACTCTGAGCACACAACTCATCCAAACCCTCATCGAAAGTATGGGCAATCGTTGTGCAGCATGCGTGGCTACTCGAGGTTCCCACACACCGTATTAAACTGCAGCATCACATTGTTTTAATCATTCTGTTTCACTGAGGTTCACATTCGTATTGTGACCCTTTTTCTTTCAACCATTTTCTTTGGATAATAAAAGTCGTTATTATCCTTATTTTGCATTGTTTTTTTCTATAACCGCATTACACCCGCATACCGCGTTTCATTCCATTCCGATGTAAATTTCCTGAAATTTTCACATAAACAGCAACTATGCTTAACTTTTGGACATGAGTGCATACTCCACAAGCAATTAATAAAGATTTAACAAACAAATGTAATTCTGCATTCATTTGCAAAGTATTTTCATTATCCAAAGTACATTTCATTATGCTGTATTACTACTATAGGTTCAGTTAAATGCTTATTTCAAATTCATTTAACAAGCCAAATTATCTTCAGAATTGATTGTCAATTCATTAGCATGGATTGCTAAGTCATTAGCATAGAGAGTAAAAATGTTTATTTTTTTTTCATTTACTAAAATGATATCTCTGCTGGTGATTGGGCTTTTATATAATATAAAAAATTCTTTGTATTTTTTCTAGAATTGTTTGTACAATTTTTTTTTTCAAAAATTTTGATGTGGAAAAGTGCATCTAGTTGTAGAATCACCCATATAGTATACACATGGTTCAAATGTTGTTGAGAAATATATATTACTCACTGAAACTTATATACTTACTATTACTATACTTAATGAAATATATGTATATATATATATATATATATATATATATATTGAACTACTGATCGAAGACTCATGGTTCTAGTTTTAAATATTTAGATTATTACTTATTTTTTAAATTCTTGAAATATTATAATTAGCAATACCAATAAATTTGAAATATAGCATATAAAAAGGAACATAGCATTTCCATGATATTGGAATTATTTATTCAAATGCAATGTGAATGGGAGAGAGTGTTGTCCTAAAACAGGGGAGACCAAGCAACAGCTTACAGACATATCATGACGTAAAAAGAAGAAACATACATTCTCCCATCTGTGCTACACAGGACAATATCGAACATATGCCAATTTGCAATGAGAACCGTACTAGATGTAAAGTGCCAATGTGTAGTAATACACGATCTCTTATCGGGTGTAAAAAAATATGGTTGACCATTATGTCTCAACAAAGACAGGAATTGTTTCAAAATTTCCATTCTACATAAATATAATACTAATAAAATACATTGAAATATCCGAAATTTAAATTTAATTAAACATATTAATTAAAATATATTTTTCTCTTTATAAACAAAGAATAATCTAGCATTTTTATACCAAACTTATTATTTATATGGTGGTTAGTCATTTTTTTTTTCCTCTCTTCAATATCAATTGAACCTTGTAGCTAAATGCATGCTAATTCATATATGAATCAAACACATAAATTCAAACATTAACCAATAGAAAAAGCTAAATATTGTTTTCAATATTTTTCTACATATACTTCAGCCAAAATTATTAACAAAAAAATATTCAGTAAAATTATAAAAAAAATCATACATTGTAGGATTAAAACGATTCGATTCGAATTCAGGGATGGCTGAAGATTGTTATTCCATCAAAAACTCCAATTTTTGACCCAGTTACAATATTTTGCTTATACTATGTATGTAGGAAAACTAATATTGTTATTTCAGATTTTTTATCTGTATTCTGAAAATTATTATTTTCCCTTTCTAGGACTGATGAAGAAACTTACAGCAGCAGGGTTTGTCACAGATGCTTATCAGATATTCAGGATCTTCAAAATGGTTTTTTGTACAGAAGAAAGCCTCCAAAAATAGTTCTTAAATCTGTACCAAATGCCAATCATTCTTCAACGTGAATTATTTAAATGAAATGGTACATAATATTGTAGTTACTGTACAGGGTGTTTAAAAAAGTTTGCATAATGAAATATGTATTGAACTATTGCCTGAAGACTCGTCGTTCTAATTTTAAAAATGTTTCAAATTAGATACACCTGCAGAACCTGATAATATGAATCATGTAAGATGCTTTAATGAAATGCAAAAATTTTAACATTTTATACAGCCCTCTACAAAGAAAGTTCTAAATAGCAAAGTGTTCCTTATGTATGCAAAGACCTTTTGAAAAAACTCTGTTTCATTAGTATACAAAATTAGCTATGAAAAAATTATCAAAATAAAACTTTGATAATTTTTTCATGGCCCGACCCACTTTCACTCAATCGAAAGAACCAGTGAAAACATAGATTTCTAGGGTCGTACAAAAATTGAATTTTGTTAGATAAAATTGCCATTCAAAAACTTACATGCATACTTATCTTTAGCAAAAGTTTTACACAATCTCCAATTATCTGTCAAAAACTTTACTTAATGATATCGTGAGTAATTTTAATCACATGACAATGGAATTCTTTTGTTTGACTAATTATGCTATGGAAAAATTTTCTATAATAAAAATTATTTTCTAGGGGGGGCCATATAAAATGTTATATTTTGTTCTTTTTTACTAAAAGGTATTGCATTATCAAAAGTTGTATATGATAATAGTCTACCTTAATTAAAGCATATCTTAAATTGGAACTGTGGTCTATAACCAATTGTTCAAAAGACATTTAGTCATGCAATCATTTTGAAACATCCTGTATAAGAAGTAAAACTGTTGTAACACAAGAGGGTACATTTTTCAACTTTTTATTTTCAATAAAATTATTCAGCTCTTTCACTGTTTCTTTAAATATAAAATGTTCTGTAGGGTTATTTCGCCTTTGTTACTCATGTCAATCATGACTAATATTCTGTACTGTATTGCAGGGTTATAACCTGTTTGCAGCTCAACTAAAAGCATGATAGTATTAATAGAACTGAAAAATATGCTAGTATGAATGATTCTACATAAGCAGATAAAAAAAACACCATTAACATTTGTACAGCATTTACCAAACTGCCATCAAATTAACTGCCCCTTACTGTCAAAATTTATTATTGCTGTATGCAATGGTCAATTCAAATTTAAAATTTAATATATTTTTTAAATATGCAGAAATAAGGATGCATGTTATCGATAAATTTACCAGTATATATATATATATCCAAAAGGAAATGTCCAAATCTGAAAATCAAATATACAAGAAAAAGAAAAGGTACCAAAAATTGGCAGAGGGGGGGTTGTGACCCCCTCACCTCGGTTCAGCATGCTTTACGCCATGGCCACACTCCCGAATGCCAGTACCATTCCGCATCTAGGCCATTATACCTAAGAAGATCTATTTGGAAACGAAAAGACCGTGATCGTTGAAGCCAAACACAACACTAGAATGGATATTATGGATTTTGGTTAAAATTTGGACATTTCCTTTTGGATATATATATTGTTCCTTGTTGCGAAACAGCGTGGCGCTTTACTTCATTGTAACTTCGTGTATATGTTTTATGGATTTTGGTTAAAGTTTAGAATAAATAAGATTTTTTTTTTAAATGAAATAGATGGTTTCAGGATTTGTTATTAAAAATCTGTATTGAAATTTGTAAAAAATTTGATTGTATATATATATATATATATATATATATATATATATATATATATATATATATATATATATATACAGGGTGTCCCAAAACTGATTGAAACATGCTTTAATTCTTTACCTGTTGGAGATAAGTGGGCAAAGTAAATTGCAAAAATATTGAAAGTAAAGTAGGAAATAAGACTACGTTAATGAAATAGTCCTCCCATTAATTTTCAAAAAGTTACACTTTTTAATTTTTATACAACCCCTTAGACAAATTTGGTCAATCAGAAAATTTTTATTTTTAGTGCAACAAGATCATTAAAAAAACCACATATCTGTATCTTTAAAATCAACTGAATTATGATAAAGGAAAAAATCTGACTTATGCCACTTTTCCATACCATGTGAAAGGCTGTTTCATCAATGAAAATAGGGATCATAAACAAATTGATGGTGGAAATTGTTTAGATCAAAAATATGTTAATATGTGTCAAAAATTTTTATCACAAATGCATATAAAAGCATTACACAGACAGAGATCATATAAAGCAGTGGTACTCACTACACAGTTGGGTGTCCTATGTATTATCATCCAGTTTTATCTTTTTTGTGATATGTCACAAATTTACATTTCTAATTTGATATAGGGTCCCCATTCATAATGTTCAATTTTCAATTAAATATAACTCGCTCAAAAATATGTTAATATGTGTCAAAAATTTTTATCACAAATGCATATAAAAGCATTACACAGACAGAGATCATATAAAGCAGTGGTACTCACTACACAGTTGGGTGTCCTATGTATTATCATCCAGTTTTATCTTTTTTGTGATATGTCACAAATTTACATTTCTAATTTGATATAGGGTCCCCATTCATAATGTTCAATTTTCAATTAAATATAACTCGCTCAATTTTAAAGATACAGTTTAATGATTTTGTTGCATTAAAAATAAAAATTTTCCAATTGACCAAATTTGTCTAAGGGGGTCGTATAAAAATTTAAAAAGTGTAACTTTCCGAAAATTAATGGGAGGACTATTTCATTAACATAGTCTTATTTCCTACCTTACTTTCAATGTTTTTGCAATTTACATTGCTCACTTACCTCCAACAGGTAAAGAATTAAAGCGTGTTTAAATCTTTTTGGGACACCCTGTGTGTGTGTGTATATATATACAATTACAACATTTATGAAAGATAGCAATCATATGATCACTCAATGTTCACAACAAAGCCTCAACCACAAAAAAAACTAAATAAAAATCCATATTCGATAGCTGTTAATATACACCATATACATTAACATTGTTTATAGTCATTGAATATCTTCATCAAAGTTCAACATTCTATGCTATAAACTAACACACTTTTTGATTGCTGACTCAACAACATTTTAATCATACGTACATATGGGTGATTCTACAACTAGATGCACTTTTTCACATCAAAATTTTTGAAGAAAAAAAAATGTACAAACAATTCTAGAAAAAATACAATGAATTTTTTATACATGGTATATAAAAAACCCAATCACCAGCAGAGCATTTTTGTCATTTTAGTAAATGACAAAAAAAATTAAACATTTTTACGCTCTATGCTAATGACTTAGCTATTCATGCTAATGAATTGACAATCAATTCTAAAGATAATTTGGCTTGTTAAATGAAATTGAAATAAGCATTTAACTGAACCTATAGTAATAAAGCATAATGAAATGTACTTTGGATAATGAAAATACTTTACATAATAAAATAAACTTCAAAAGGTTTTTATTTGATACATTGTCATCAAATACATCTAACAAAATTGTAATCAACTGATGAATCTGTTGTTTAATATTATAATTTTAAGAATCAATATTAGAACTTTGTTTTCATTTTGGTAATCTTGGTTGGCTATGTATTTTAAAATATAAACATAATATATTGAAATTTTCTTGCAAAAAATAGATTATAACAGATTATTAGAATAGATAAATGTCACTTGCATGGAAAAGAGGTAGCCATTCTAATGACACATATCATGATTATGCTAATGACAAACCAACTAAAATGTCTTCTGACCACAATTAGGTTAAGCCTATGTTCTGAACCAAAGAAATATTTTGTAACATGTTAAATCACAATTATGATAAATATTTCAATTTTGTGCACATTATTATATACAGTCCATACTTATGACTAGTAAAAACATACAATACCTCTTCTTAAAATCAAATTATCCAGGATTCAAAACACAATTTTAACAAAGCACATTTCTGTTCACAGCAGAAAGAATAAGTGCTGTCATTTGTAAGCAACTAAAATGCCATCTGACCACATTTAGTTGCCCACCACGCCTATGTTCTGAACCAAAGAAATATTTTGTGACATGTTAAATCACAATTATGATAAATGTTTCAATTGTGTGCATATTATTGTATACAGTCAACTAATGATCAACATTTGAATACAAATAGTTATACTTATCATTTTCTCACTGTTGAAAACTGCACATGCTAATGAAAGTGCAGTATAGAGAAAGAAAAATTTCACTGTATAATTATATTTTATTACTAGCTGCCTACAGATACCAGCCTTTGTCTGGTACAGCTATCAGAAAATGTGCAAATATCGATTTTTTACCAAAGTTGTAGGCGGGCCTTGGGTACCTAATAGGATGCTGCTCATTTAAAAACTATCTCTCAGCATGATAATGGAAGTGGTTGGGCCCTGCAGGTCAACCAGGGGGCTGTTAGGGTGAGAATTGATAGCTGTACCAGATGATGGTTGGTATAATTGGGTAAGAAATAAAATATGAAAAAGAAAAATGCAATTAAACATTTATATCACGTGTTTAAATTACATGTTTTGAAGTGTAAAAATAAAGAAAATGCTACTTCTTTGTACTCATTTCCACATCCACCTTTTTTGAGGTAGAGTACATGGATGCATTACCCCTTTTGTTACACACCGCTAAATGAGGAGGGGTTCCACATATTTCCTCATTCAGCAGTTTTCCCCCCCGAAATATTACATAGTTCTTTGCAGCCAAAATTTATAAATTATATCAAGTACAATATGGGCCTTTAAGACATAATATTTGTGGAAATGGCTAAATTAAAGTTAGGAAGCATGTAAAAAATGTATGTACAGTAAAAGAAGAGTAACTTCTGTAAAATATCAAATAAATTATGTTAAAAATCATTTATGTTATCATTTAATACCCCGTTATTAATGTTAATGAGCTTCTAGATACACAATATTAGCTGTTTTACCATTTTGAGCTAAGATAGGAAGATTACCCTTACTTCCAAACCATGAACATGCAATGTAATTAAATCAATTGTTTGTCTTTATCTTAATATACAAAAATATCAATAAACGTTACTGTAAAGAATCATTACCAAAAATTAATAATTTGTAAACTTGTACTGGAGTATTTGCTACAACCTGAGGAGGTCAGCTGGACTCCGAAACAGATCTAATACAACTCCAGGAGAAAAAATAATAAAAAAAACTGTTTAAAAACGAAAATACAAACTATAGTTGCCAATTGTCAACAGCAAAATCAAACATTTCCTAAATTCGTATCATTTTGAGTATTTTATATTTGATGAAAATATTTAAATATACGAAAATAAATTATATTTAAATATATGAAAATAAATATTATAATTAAATCAATTCTATTTGTCTTTATCTTAATATATAAGAATATCAAAACAAGCTATTGTAAAGAATCTCCAATTAACACGGTGAATGAATCATGGCAAAAGAATCACATTTAGAGTTTGTTTACAATCTCTCTCTGCTCTGGTAGGGCAATTATCTGCGAGGATGAACTTGGAAAGAAAATTAAAGCTACGTCAATTGCTCCAAAGAGCATCACAAATCAAAAAGAAGCTTTTTTGAGAATATTATTGAGGCAGTTTCTAATCTATTCAACTTGCGAGAACTTTAGTTATATTTTCGGCTAATAGATGACGGCAAATGTAAAACATTTCTGTTTTAATTCTCCCATAAATTTAAGATTCAAGCCCAAGTTTGAGGAGTGGATTGTCCTAGAAGCGTTTCAGTGTGGATCACCCTGGAAGCATTCCCTGTCAAACACGCACTCTGTTTTATTATAAGTAGATAAAATAATTTTTATTTTATTTTATATCTCATTTTTCAACATGTTTGTAAATAAAAGTACTTTATTAAAAGACAAATATTTCATAAGTTGGATTTTTATGATGTTTGTTCTGAAAACATTTAACTAGGAGACATTTATTGACAAAATAATTTTTATTCCCCTAAAAATTAAAGGAACTAAATATATTGCAAAAAAATCCTTTAATCCTTTACACTTAAATTTGGAAGAAAGTTATTTCATTCTTCTAGTACCCCATATTTAATTATAAGTAAATACACTATACTCAAATTTCTTGTAAACTTAAATTTTGTGCTTATACACAAATTTCTAGTAAACTTAAACAATGTTTATACTTACATTTTTTAAGCTTTTAAAGTTCTTGTGTTAAATGTTAAATATCTATCTTCATAGTAAATGTTCATAGTAAAGTATCTTCATACCTAAGATTTAAACTTGAATAATATGATTATACTCAAATTTAAATGCCATATAGAAACTTGATAGTTATACTCAGTTTTTATCTTAGATTTTAAACTTTACTGTCTTGATATCTCAATAAATTATTATCCTTTATAAAATTAAACTTTTACTGAAATGCTTATACTCAAAATTTGAAAGGTTCTGGGATAAAGGCAAAACAAAAAGGCTGTCTTAAATTAGATGCTATAATGTAAGTTATACACATTTTTCAATTTTATAAGTATTTATACCCACATTTAGATTTACTTAATGATGCGATTATCAAATTGTTTCCCCTTCATTATGTTTTTGGTAGGATACTGGGGGTCTTGGCATTAACACCATTTGGCCTTAGAATAAATTTTTTGTCTGTTTGCATATGCGTCGAGATTTTGAGATTTACATGAAGGGGCAGATTGTTGGAAAAACATATGTAAACATCGCAATTCATGTTTCCCCTGAACGTGTTTTTGGTGAACGACTCACTTCGTTCTCAGGAGTGAATCGCGATGTTTTACTGGCATGCGAATCATGCAAATCGTGTGCTAAACGCATATGCAAATAATTTGCATATCTCTGGGGGGGTGTTTCCCGCTATGGTTACATTCTGGAATGATCCCATCCTCAGATATATATAATGGACATATCTTAAGGCACTTCAGAAAGAGAGAGAGAGGGGCAAATGGATGAACGACTTAGACTTGAGTCTGTGTTTATATAACCTTGTTAAGTATGGCCTAGTTACAGGTCATTATGCTTTATTTAAGATAAGCTGTTGGAAGTCATGAAAGGTGATATAAGGTATTAAATTTACCTGGAAGTATCTTTTCAAAGGAACCTATTTTGCTGAATGCGACACCAGTTATGGTGGCTTCAACAAAAGCATGATTCTAGTTTTAGATAATATATTTGCTTTTCTATTACCTTCATACTCTAAATTGCTTTAAGATGGTCCAGAATTCGATGGAATAACTTTATAGAGCTTACCAGCTCATCTTTTGTAAATAGCTTTGTTTTACCTTTTAAAATTACCAAGTGTTGTAATTATTACTGGTAATGGATATCTTTCACGAATAAAAGGTGAATAGACTTTCTCAACTTCTGTCTTCTTGCTTCTTTGCAAAAGGACATTTTCACACTTTAATCACTCTGCTAAAGCAATTTGCCAAGCACGTGTACTGCGCACTAAGTACAAATTGAATTGGGAATTTTTTTTTTCAATCGAGGTAATACCCGATTCACATCCAAACAATTATCCTATATCTTATTAAAGCTACAGCAGCGCACTAAGACAACTCTTTCCCTTCAATCATCCTCTGTTTTTATACTCAACAAAAACGCATATATGTTCCTGCCACTCAAAAGAACCATAGTCCAGAAAACTATATATTTAAATATCGGTTTTAGAGCAGAAATACTTACAGAGTTCAAATCTTCGGTACTTTTCACCCCAAATGTATACTAAACAAGGAATAATTTAACAAAATTTAAAGTTTAAAAAAAATGAAAACTGTTTAAAAAGTTTTATTTAGAAGAGGGAATGTGTTTGTTTAACATTCTTCACATTTCTGCTCTTCCATTTTTTTTTACTGGGAGCATGGCAATCCAATTGTGGAGCCTACCTTCTATGCCTCATTTTATTTTATCCATTGCTTTTCTTCATAAACTGCTATGTGGCCCGAGCCCCCATGCACTGCATCCTTTTCAACTCTTAATATCATCAATGTCTAGAGAGGTTGCTAAATGCAGACAAAATTCTTCCTCTACTCTTCTATTTTGACAGACTAAACAAACAAAAAACATGTGGTGAAATGATGATCAAATATTCCGTAAATGAAGGGCATAAGAGAATTGTAGTCCGATTAACTATATTTGCTGTTGCTATATTGTTAAAGCCTTTAACCTACCCTGTCAAAGAAATAAAGTACATAGAAAGGCTTCTATGGTTTGTTTGCTTGCATTGGAGATTGCTGTGGATATCCTAGAGATTCCTGCATTCCCTAAACCCCGGTCTGTAAATGATCACGTGGGCCACCATTCATCTTGCAATCATATTTCACTAAAACTGCCCATGGGCGGAGCTAGCTAAGCTATTTAGCCACAGAGAATCAGTGATTCTCTCGACGACACTTTTGTTGTCTTTGTAAAGGATAAATGCTATTTTGAATGACATTTTAATTTCTGAAGACTTTTATAAAATCGATTGCCGTATGAATGCAATGGGCTCGGGCTCTAGTAGAGTAAATTTGACACCGCAGCTTTATAATTACAAAATTTTAGGATAAATAAAAAATTTTAGGTGTAACTTTAGGAATTTAAGGGAAGCTTCAAATTAATACTAATTTTAGGTAGTATGCAATCCCTGTGACCTTCTTAAAAAAGGACCTCAACCCTAAAATTTTAGAGCCTACCCCCTCAATGTCGATATCATAATTGTATTATTTTTTCAAAAGAAAACAAAAGGACCCCTAACATTTTTGGGCCATCTAGGCAACAAATCAAAGCATCTCTCCTTTCTATAAACAGACAATAATCCTATAGCTTTTGGACCTCCTCCATGTCAAAATTACAGCTGCACCCTCCCCAAAAAAAGGACCTCATCCATCATTTCAATGAGTCCTTCAACATCAAATTCACACACCTAACTTGTGATAAACCAGGGATAAGCACATTCAATTTGGGAGGGGGGACAACCAATGTGTTTGTCCAACTTACTACTATTTTTTAAAATGAAATTGCCATAGTTTTCCAGATTTTCCCTCTTGACTTTAGTAAAATTCAAGATAGTGCATACTGCTATTTTAATAAAAATTTCACGATAAATTAATTTTTGAATTAATTGATATTGATCAATAAAAAATCCCTCTAAATGTTTTATATAATTTTGAATGCATACATATACAGCTTAGACATTAAAATAAAATTTTTCTGTTTTGCAAAAGAGTAAAAAAAGAGCTCAGTAAAAATATATAGAAAACACAAAACTCAGCACAATTTGTATCAGGGTACTATATTTGCAGCAGATGCAACATCCTTTTCTAATGGGACCAATCTAAATGTTTTCACTTAAAAAACTTTAATATATTTTTATTATATTAATTGTATAATTATACATAACATGTTAGGCATTAATGTACAAAATAATTTATTAGTATTTTCACAAAGTAAAAAAGTTAAATTTAAGTATGAAACAAAAGTTGATAATTCAGTGTCATCCCCCGCCCCCCATAGCTTTGCCTATGCTTCCAATTAAGCGATGCCCTCCTCTATTAGCTTTTGCAACAGACCATTATCAAAGATTGCTTGATCATTCTCATTCCCACATCACCAAAAATAATTACAGTAATTTTTCCATAAAAGGAAAGGGGATGCTTCCTCAGAATTATATGGTATATAATAAACTACAATATCTTATCTTTCTTCTTCTATGCAGTTTCAATGGATTGGCTGCTAAATATTCCTGGTCATTCCAAGATAAATTTAATGTGATTAACTTAATTAAAATCAACTGTGCTATTTCTATGGTTGAAAAAAAATTGAGATTTTTTTCATAATTAGATCATGCACTTTCAATTTATTTGAAAAACAGTCATTTTTTGGGACTGAATACAAATAATAAAATTCAACATTGTGTACAACCAATAAAACTGATAGCTTTTTTAGAAATGTTGTGAGTAACAATCAGCAAAAATTTCACATCATTGCTTGGATAAAGTAAAATCATATATGAAAAGCAAGCAATACTAATAATAAATGTAAAATTGGTATTTTAAAATAAAATACGGCTAAACTATTCATGAAACTGTAATATGCATTAAAACTATTAGATAATTTAATATATGATGAAAGAATATAATGTAAGATATATTTATAAATATATAAATTATATCTGCAACAAATATGGTTAGAACATTTATTTTTCTCATTACAATGCAAGAAATATGCCTGAAACTTTCAAGTGGGAGAATATATTATATCATTAAAATACAAACAGCACTGAGTAAAATATTAAATACAGTTCAAAAAAAATATTCAGTGACTTTCAGTTCATTGTATTAATGTAAAAACATATCTGTATTACGGAAACTTGATTTATCTCTGAAAAAAAAAAAAAAAAAACTATGTTTAAATTTAGAAACATAATATTATATAACAACTCTATTAAAATTATAAAATTTCACATCACTGCATACCTTAAGCTGTCATTATGAGTCTTATATTCCATAATTGTATTAGGAGGAAGGTTTAAAACCCTTTTCAAAGTGTCACGGATACGTATAGTTGTATGATGGTCACTAGCTGTTTTATTCCACACTGAAATTATGTCCTCCTAGAATATTTAGATACACCTTTTAAAACACATTACACAAATTCACAGGATATATGAACAAAATTGAAACAGAATACTTTTCATTCCCATGAAAGGCAATTATAAGACAGACTATTAAGATGTTTTTCTTTATTGAAATCAGAAAAAAAAGCAATCTGAAACATACAACAAGGTTGACAACAGTTTTGTATTTGTGAGTCACATTAAACTTTTAGATTTAAAGAATGGGCTTGATTCATAATCTAGGCATTGCTAACAACTTTTCCAGTGTGAGTAAGACTCCTGGTTTTTCTCCATATCTCACAGTCTCCCGGTAAGTTGCTCAATCTTTTAGTTTTTAGTCAGCTGCTATTATTTACCCCCCTTTCTAGGCAAAGATAATGTGAATGTGAGTCATGTGAGCTGCTTTGGTTCTTTTCAAAGTGTCGATTTTCTGCTATTGCAGTGTAATAGGAGTGGGTCGTAAGTCATGTGATTTGCTTTGGCTCTTCAATTTTCTGCAACCGTGGAAGAGAAATAGGAAAAATAGGCAAAGAATCACTTTATCCATAACTACGCCAGTAACTAATAACTGTTCATTTGTTGCTTACACTTGTCACCATGAGTTACGATTATTTCAGAGTTGTAATGTCTAATAGGAATTACAATCAATTTCCTTTTTAGACAATTATTCTAAACAATAGGACACATTCTAAAAACTTCATAGTTTATTTTGAAAATGTCCAAAGGTCGTTAATATGCTTTTTGCTCAACCTGTATAATGGACTTCAAAATTTTAAACAGTGGAAGAGGTGGTATTATTGGCCTTGCCAAAAGCAATAGGTATGTGGACAAAAAATTTCCATTGTACGAAATGCAGACATCAAATGCAGTTTCTTTGTAATTGAAAATAATAGTGTGATACCTGCTGAATGTTATTATCATCACATATTTCATTTTTATTTGTTGAAAAGTTATGCTTATTATATTACAGGGATCATAGCAGATTTTCTAAAAATGTTAGGTAGGAATTTAAGGATTTTTTTTTTCAAAATTTTAGGAACTAATTTTTATGATTTCTATTATTAGCACTGTTTAATTACCTTTTTTTGCATAAATAAAAGCAGAATTAATACATAGAACAAACATTGATAGAAAAAGGTAATCTTCTGAATATTTTTCCTATTTCATTTCAATGCCCTGTAGACTTGAAAATTCAAATTTTATATATATACATATATATAATTGTTAGAAAAATGTCAGATTTGTTTTCAAACTACTTTATATAAACAAAAGAAAAACTTAATATAAGTAAAAAAAAAAAAGAAATCCAAAAAGCTCAAAACCACATTTTAAAATTTTGAAGAACTGTAGAATAAAATAAGATACGGCCTTAGGAGCAAAAGTCTAGCTGGTAAATTAGTAGTTATTCATATAACGTATGTATTGCATATACCCATGCATTGCATACACCCGGGCTTAAGGCAAATAATGCTAATAAAAGGTATTTTTATATTGTGCATTTGTGAAACGGGTTTATCTGCTAGCCTTGAATCTGTGTAGTGGTCAGGAATGCGATTGACAACTCTTTCAAATCTATGCAGATTGCATGCACATGCACAGCGTGTATATCGTTATTACATGCAGTGGAATTGTCATTATTGCATGTATCATATGTGGATTGCATGCATCCGCTAATAAAAAGTTATTCACTTTGTATATCGACTACGAGAACTGCATAGGTTCCCGCAGCGTGCATAACATTATTGCATAGAGCGGGGTTATAGTTATTGTACACTGACTTCCAAAAGTTAAGCACGCAATGCAAATTTTCATTTTTTGAAAGCGTATTTGAATTTGAGTGGCTGAAAATCACTGATGTAGATGGAAGTATGCATATATCATATGTTACAGCTAATCACGATTGACTAGCCGGATATATGCTAATTAGGCAGTCATTGAAGACGCTAGCACTCTGAAGGGTTTGAGGAGGTGCATTTAAATGCTGATACAAAGTGTTTATAACTTTTGTAGGATTATTTTTTGTGATATTCATGTTACTATGAATGAAAGAAGACGAATGACAGATAGTGAGAGCTGGCGTGCTGTCGGACACATTGAAGCAGGACAGTCAATCAAAGATATCGCTATATTTGGTGTTAATCATTCGGGTAATTTCTCGATTAAGGAAACAATTCCAAAGAAGTCAAACAGTTGTCCGGAAACCTGTGCCCGGTCATCTAAGGGTTACCACCCCCCTCTGATGATCAGTATATTACTACAGTAGCCAAGCGAAATCAATGAGTGACCTACACAACTGTTACATCCATGGTTGCAGCGGCACTTGGCAAGACTTGGCAGCACTGGCCTGTACTGTATGCCGAAGGCTCCATGTGAAGGGACTGTATGCCTGAGTATAACTTTTTTGTGTTCCACTAACCGTCCAAGCCAGAGGGCATTAAAGTGGTGTCGTCAACATGTCAATTGAACTGTCACAGATTCATGCAACATCCTGTTCACGGACAAGTCCAGATTTGCCCAGAAATCAGATAAGCGTGTAAGGGTCTGGAGAGAACGAGGCACACGCAATCAGACCAAGAACACCATTGAACATCACACATGCAGAGGTGGCAGCATTATGGTGTGGGCTGGGATTTCAATGGGATAGCACACAGAGCTGCACATCTTTAAAGGCGGTTCTGTGACGGCTGCACAATAACAGGATGAAGTCCTAGAGTCCATTGCGAGACTCTACGCTGCAGCAGTTGGTCTTGATTTCCTCCTTATGGACAATAATACCCATCCCCATCGAGCTAACATGGTTGACGAATACCTGGTAAGTGAGGGCATTTCTCATATGGAGTGGATAAAAACGATCACTAACATAGACTGATGCAATAGCATAGCATTTACTATCACATATGCCCTATTCACCAAGGCAATCACTTCACTAACTGTCATAATATAACCAGAACTCATACTACGACCACAACTCCTACTGCAGATTACTAGTACAGCTACTGACTGAAGAGAATACTAATTTCAGTTAATCTAATAATACGATCAAAGATATAATCCAATGATATTTCCAAAGTGAGCTTGGCAAGGATATTTCCAAAGATTGACAAGGATAACTATTACGAGGCCAAATCCTTCAGGCCTATTAACCTTACGTCTTTTCTTCTAAAGACTAATGAAAAGCTTATTGACAGGTATATAAGAGAAGTGATTCTGGCTGCTATGCCCCTGTCAAGCTCTCAGCATGCCTATCAACCAGGTAAATCCACGGACACTGCCCTCTATAGTCTCTCCTTTATTTTAGAGAGAAACATTAAAGGCAAGGAAATTGCTCTTGCCATCTTTCTTGACATTGAAGGTGCCTTTGATAAGGTACCCATAGATGCCATCCTTCAGGCTCTTGATAGAAAAGGTGTTGATATCACGATCTCACATTGGATCAAGAACCTGTTATCTAATAGGTATATATGTGTATCCTTACTTAGGTATATATGTGCATCCTTACTTGGTGATAGTATGATCTTGGTGCATGCTCTTGTGGGTTGTCCGCAAGGAGGTGTGATTTCGCCAATTCTTTGGTGTATAGTTGTGGACTCTCTTTTGGAAAGTATTAATGTTTCTGGTGTTTCCTGTGTTGGATACACAGACGACGATGTTATCATTGCCAAGGGCAAATTTGGCAACACTGTCTCTGACATGATGTCCACCATTCTTGGGAGGGTTGAGACATGGTGTAATAATGCAGGTCTCTCTGTTAACCCGCAGAAGACTGCTATGGTTGTTTTTACTAGAAAATGAATTCTTAATCTTTGAGACATTCGAGTCTTTGGACAAAAGCTAACCTGCTCCAAGGAGGTTACATTCTAAGGAATTTATTTTGATAAGGGACTCAACTGGAAGAGACACTTGGATTACTGCACGACTAACGCCAGAAGAATCTTCTGGTCTTGTAAGAATGCTATTGGGAAAACCTGGGGTTTGAATCCCAAGGCTATCCACACATTGGATTTACTCGATATCTGTCCTATCATCTCCTATGGCTCCACTTGTAATCTGTACTCGTAATCTGTCCTATCATCTCCTACGGCTCCATTGTTTGGTGGTCTAGAATTAGATGCAAAACTGCTAAATTAGAACTAATTAAGCTTCAAAGGATGGTGTGCATTGCAATCTCTGGATGCATGAAAACTACTCCCACTGCAACTCTTGAACGTTTACTCGGATTGCACCCGCTTTACATGCATATTGAAGCTGAGGCACTTATTTGCATGAACAGACTAAAATATCTGAAACACTGGAAGGATTACTTAAAGTATTTATCTTGGAGTGATCTAAACAGTAATGTTATGAGTCACTTATTTCCGTATGCCATCTGATGGCATTCATGTCAAATATACCTTTGACAAGCCATATGAAATTCAGGTCCCTTCATGGGATGACTGGAAGAGGACTTCTACCTGCAATAAACAGAATTGCAATGTCTGGTACACGGATGGCTCGAAGCTAGGTGCTGGTGTGTGCTGCCCGGATGATAGCACAAAGTTGTCTTATCCACTTGGCAGTTATGCTACTGTCTTTCAGGCTGAGGTTTTTGCCATTCTTATGTGTTATAGAATTTGCTATGACAGAAAGTACAGGAGCAACCAAATACTTATCTGTTCTGATAGTCAGGTTGCTCTAATGGCCCTTGGGAAATCCACTATGAGGTCTTCCCTTGTCTGGGAGTGCTACAATGCACTCTGTGAAATTGCCAGCAATAACAAAGTTACTCTTTACTGGGTGCCTGGACATTTGGGCATTCCAGAAAA
The DNA here is from genome assembly GCA_951213105.1 of Amaurobius ferox. Lineage (NCBI taxonomy): Eukaryota > Metazoa > Arthropoda > Arachnida > Araneae > Amaurobiidae > Amaurobius > Amaurobius ferox. Next base: position 46,515,347 of record OX578141.1, on the reverse strand, counting down.
TGAGTTGGCTGATGAATTGGCTAGGAAAGGCTCAAGCACTCCTTTTGTTGGTTCTGAGCCGGCTTTGGGTATTCCCAATGAACTTACCAGAAGAATTGTCTATGATATCTTCAGAAAGCTTCAATGCAAGAACTGGCGCAATATTCAGGGTCACAGGCAGGCGAAAATACTCAACTGCAATTGCCCTAGTACATGTCATAAGGAGTTATTCAAGCTTAGTAGAACTGGTATCAGAAGGGCTGTTGGGCTGCTTACTGGGCACTGCACCTTTAAAAGACACCTAAATATTATGGGTGTCACTAAAGATTTGCTCTGCAGGGGCTGCAACTATAGTGAAGAAACTGCTGCTCACATTCTCTGTGAATGTGAGGTTCACTCTGCTCACATATTCGAGCACATTGGCCGACATGTGATTGAACCTTGGGAGCTGAATGGCATTCCTGTCAAGTGCCTGCTTATCTTCGCATCAGCTACTGGTCTCTTTTCGTAGAAATCTGCTCTGTTTGGGGTAGTACAATAGACCTCTGGTCGATGTGCTGGGCTCTTTTTGAGCCACCCGTTTCTTATTTCATCTCATTTTATTTCAAGTGAGCTTCCTATATACCTGGGGATCGGTACCTACTAGAATGATTTCAGAGGTCCGTCCCTAAATATGCAAATGAGTTTCTGTACGCGTCACATATTCAATTTGCATGAAGACTTCTGCTGAAAGAACACCATGAGTCACTCCCGAGAACAAGGTAAGTTAATAAAAAATAAAGTTGTGTTTTTGAACATTGCTCAGGAAAATGGTGAATCACAATCTTTTTGTTTACATTCTTCCAGCAACTCTTTCCCTTCAATTATCCTGTTTTTGACAGACTCAACAAAAACACCTACATGTTCCTGCGGCTCAAAAGAACCGTAGTCCAGAAAACTATATTTTTAAATATTGGTTTTTGAGCAAAAATGCTTATAGAGTTCAAATCTTCGGTACTTTTCACCCCAACATGGAATAATTTGACAAGTTTAACTGTTTAAAAGTTTTATCTGTTGGAAGAGGGAATGTATTTGTTTAACATTCTTCACATTTCTGCCCTTTCATCGGGAGCGTGGCGATCGAATTGCAGGGCCTACCTTTTATGCCTCATTTTATTTTATCCATTGTTTTTCTTTATAAATTGCTATGTGGCCCAGGCCCCTACAGAATGCATCCTTTTGAAGACTTATCCCTTAATATCATCAATGCCTAGAGAGATTGCTAACTGCAGACAAACTTCTTCTACTCTCCTGTTTTGACAAACTAAACAAACAAAAAACATGGGATAAAATGATGATCAAATATTACGTAAATGAGGGATGTAAGAGAATCCTAGTCAGACTAACTATATTTGTATGTATTGGTTTGAGACCAAAAATTCTTCAAGAGTTCAAATTTTCAAAACTTTTTGTCCAAAACTGATACTAAACAAAGAATAGTTGAGCAAAATATTAACTTTGTAAAGAAAGAGAAACTTCATGTTATCTGATAAATATGAGGAAGCACACTATTCAACAGTCGAACCCGGCTTTACTACTCTATTTCTTTGAGAGGGAAGGTTAAAGCCTTTAACCTCCTCTCTCGAATGTGATCTCTGTATTTAGATTAAGTATAACAGTATGCATTTCATTGTTGTGCAAAAATCTCCTGATTTCCTCATATTTTTGTGCAAAAATCTCTCGATTATTCATATTTGGAGGTTTAAGTTTTTATAGAAGATATGTATATTCCTAAAGTATCATGTAATATTGCAGATCCAGACCAAGGGAATCAGTTGAAAGCATGATCATTTTAATCTGGCCGATCATGTAATATTGTTGAAAAATAAGCAGCATGAACAATAATTATAATAATCAGAGGTGGGGAATTATTGGAAATTCTTACCAGCCAGAAAAAATATTTATTAACAAGTCTGCATGCACTGTTTCACAGATCCAGGTTCTCAATTTTTATCAGCAAAAAGAGATAAAAACACAAAATGAAATTCCTACATACACTTGGACACATTTCGCTCAAGTTTAAATATAATACCAAAATAATAAAATTATGCATATTGCTAGACTTTTATAGCTTTTTCTATTAAAATGTACAATGCATGCACACATCTTAATTTTTGCTATAAATAATCATTGACAATTTGAGCACATACCTAAGTATATGTAGCACTAGCAGCAACATTAATGAAACATACTAATCTAAATCATTATAATAACAAATATATTTATTTTAAAATTTAGTACTTTATGATGTAGGAACATCAGTTATTTAAACAAATTTCGAATATAGATGGCTAATTACTACTAGTCAGCATCTTCCCCAAAATTGAAACATGCTAGGATGCTATTACCAAAAAAAAAAACGCTTAAAATAATAACAGGCACTAGTTACAGAGCAGAATTGCATGTGCCCTCGTAACAGCTGCATCATTAGCGATGAGCCTGCGTAGCGGCCAGGTATGTAGTCGATAGGCACTTCATCAACTACACCATTAGCCATGACTTTGCCATGATTCGCGTAACGGAAGTGCGTGATTGACAGCTATGAATTGCACCATTAACCAGGACTTTTGCACATAGCAGAGGTGTCCGGCCATCCAATAAGCTGCTCTAAGTCCTTGGACGAGTCGGGTGGTCTGGGCTTTCGACATAGCAGAAGTACGCGATCGACAGCAACTACACAATTAGCTGTGGTTTCCATGCTTAATGGATGTGTACAATTGACAGATACTTCATGAACTGTCCTGTTAGCCATGACTTTCGCACGTAGCGGAGGTGTGCAAGTGACAGCTACTTTATGAACTGAGTCGTTAGCCATGACTTGCATACGTAGCTGAGGTGTGTAATAGACAGCTACTTCATGAACTGCACTGTTAGGCGTGGCATGCACGCATAACGGAGGTGAATGGTAGAAAGATACTTCATGAACTGTACCATTAGCAGCAACATTTGCACATAGCGCGGCTGAGGGCGCGGTAGCCCATTGGTTAGCGCGCTGGAGTTGCACTCGGTAGGCCCGGGTTCGATTCCAGCCACTGCCAAAACTGCCGCCGTGTTCATGCAGAGTACGATCACGTTAAACATGTGGGTCCGAAAGTCCTTCCGAGAGGTTGGTGGTAGGGGAAAGAGGGTACGGTCCCTGTGGATGCCTCCCCCACTGGGTTCCGGTCTAAATTGGGTGGCACTTCCCGACCGTCCAAACAGTTACCTTACACCTTTCTGGTAGGTCGGACGGTCTGGGTTTCAACAACAACAACATAGCGCGGCTGCGTGATCAACACCTACTTTATGAACTGTCCCATTAGCCGTGACTTGCGTGAATAGTGGATATACATGATTGATAGATACTTTATGAACTATTATACCGTTAGCCGTGACTTGAGTGCGATCGACAGCTACTGCAAAAAATCTATTAAAAGTTAAGTGCTTTTACAAAAAGTAACAGAGCTAATCGCCGGAGACATTTAGTAAATAACATGAGGCAAATACGTTCTTCCATATTTCATCAAAGCCAGCAAAGATCACAGCTACTGAAAAGGGATAATCAACAACTTTTCTCTCGTCTTCAATCATCCTGTGTTTTGATACTCAACATAAACACATACAATTTCCTGCAAATGGCAGTGCAAAAAATTTAAAAAAATCTAGTTCAGAAAGCTAAATTTTTAAATATTAGTTTTAGAGCAAAAATGCCTACCAAGATCAAATCTTCAGAATGTTTTACACAAGTTGAAAAAAAAAATAGTAAATAAAAACAACATCGAAAGTTTTTATCTATTGGAAGAGGGAATGTTATTTGTTGCATTTTGTTTCTTTTAATGGAGGAATGAAATAGAGTGGGAAATGTTTATCAGTGTTTCTTTGGCACTAGATCACAATTTTATCTTATTATTTGGGAGGAAGGGAGAGGTGATAACACATGATCAAAAATTTTATGGGAAGAGCTAGCTCCACATTCTTCATGGATGAAGGGCCCTCTTATATGCGACACACAAAGCAACAATCTAGGTGGTTTGGGGGTAAACCGATTTTTACATCCACAGCGACCGATCACAACAAATTCCAAACCTAAATTATAGTAGGAATGTGCGGATCTGCCATGTGTTTAAAGCCATTGGGAAGGCTCCATTATTTTATGCATTTCGGCTTGCTTTCAGGTAAAATTTTAAAATTTTGAGACTCAAATAAAATTAGACTCACTAAATGAAAAACTGGACTCACCAGTGGTGAGTGGGATTCCGCACCTTCTGATAATAATACATACCTGCCAACTTAGAAAATTGTACATCAGTAAAACTTATACACCCTTACACTCCCAAACCCAAAAATTTTTAACCATAAAAAAAAATCCAAATTCACAATCTAAAAACAAGTTTTGTAGAAGTTTATACTAAAACATGTACATACCATGTGATTATGCATCATAATAATAAAAACAATTTGCCCTTGGATATGGTAATGCAAAATGAAACACATAACTAACACAAAGAAATGTTGTCAGACAACATTTTATTAAAAATAAAATACTCCCTTTAATAATATTATTACATACTCAAAGCCTTTTCTGCTACTTTCTTTGCCCTTTTCAACATTTTATCATCCAAGACTTGCTCACAGCATTTTGTTTGTTTTAATTATAAGCAAATTCTCTAAAGTTTTGTTTTTACACTAAAGTTTTGACAAGCATGATAGAAATGAGTTTCTGTTCTTAACTATGCTAAAAACTCTTTCGCGATTAGCATTGCGTGGAATGAGGAAAACACTTAGCACAACTGATATGTCATTATATTTTGTTATTACATCAGCCCCTTTCATTTATTTTACCGCGGCTTACTGAGAATCTACATGGTCATTGTTTTGTATAATATGAGACACATCACCAAGTTTAGTTTGACGAGTTTAGTTGTTTGCAGGTAATTTGAGAGTATATAAAAAAATTCTATGCATGACAATTTCTTATACCAGTATACTGCAGTGAGCAGTTATAATCTAGTATTTTCATTAAGTACACATGCTTTTGAAAAGATATAAAATATATTTTATCTAAAAACAATTAAATCATGTAAAACCATTATACAAAAGGAATAGAAATTAAATGGAAAATAATTTAAAATTGCTAAACTTATTCAGAATCATAAATGATTTACTGTTTATTACAGATATAAAAATAATGTATTAAAAGAAACAATTTAAAACTGCTTTCAATTTAAAAATAAATTATTAAATATCATATTTAGTCCTCACAAATCATAAAAATATATAATAAAAAATATATACATATAAACAAATATAAAAATATTTATTTTAATTTCCAGAAAAAATACACTGCTTAATCTAAACTTTCATTTAAGTTTACTGTACATAACAAACTTATATATATATAAAAAAAAAAGGTTAGTTGCACTCAAAAAGTTACGGAGAACATTACCAAAGAAAAAATCAGCAGAGAGTCCAGTCCATCGAACTATATATATAACTGGAATAACTTCTCTACAGGGATAAATTGATGCCTGGCTTATCGAACTATATATATAACTGGAATAACTTCTCTACAGGGATAAATTGATGCCTGGCTTATCAACTAGTTTCATCTAGACATAAGGGTAGAAAACTAGTAGCAGGAGTTATTTTCATATAGAGTATCTTTTCTTGTGGATGGAATGAACTAGATCCATGAGAATAATGTTAATAAATTTATCGCACAATATTACTTATGGGTTCAGGAGGGTGCTACTCCTTTGCCCCGAACATTATCTGTATTGTCAGATGGAGTTTATTTGCAGCGTGCGGCACAAGGTAGCGCAGCAGGCGCATGGTAACCGGCGTAACCGTACCTGGGAGTGACGGAAGTATATTTTATTATTTCTATTTAAATCCAATGCAATGTGGTTGTTGTTGATCTATCATTTCTTATGTGTCATTTTACATAAACTCTGGATTGATTTAAAACAAAACAGTCTTTATTAAGGCTAACTTATTATTTCTACTACTAAAATAATCTGCTTTTTTGTGAGTTTTGTCGAGTAAATTTCGATATGCCAAACAATTGTACTATTGCAACTTGCCACAATAATAGCAGTTCAACGAATAAAATGGTTTCTTATTATAGATTTCCTAAACAGTCTGAGATTAAAAAAGAATGGGTGCGTATTTTGTAAATGCAAAAATTCATTTAATACAGATGTTTCACATATATGTTCCCTACATTTTGCTGAGTCTGATTACGTAAGGAATTTAAAAGCTGAATTATTGGGATATGAAATCATTAAAGGAAGGTGCTATTCCTATGCTAAATTTACCTGGCCGATCTCTGATTCCCAATTCAAGCACCTCAATATTACCAGAAGTAGCTACACAGAAATTTCCTTCTATGGATAATGGTACTTCTGTAGCAGCTACTTTACCTGCTGTAGATGTTAATGTATCTGTTACTTTGCATGCTGTGAATGCTAATGCAACACCTTTGTGTGATGTGGATGTTAATGCAACACCTTTGGGTACTGTGGATGTTAATGCAGCACCTTTGTGTACTGTGGATGCTAATACTCCTTTGCAACGACAGGAATAGTGGGAAAAAAGAGGAATAAGAAAACGTGCTTTAGATGTAATGAGCAATTTGTCTCCCAAAACGACAAAAGTAGACAAGAGTGCAAACACTGAAAATACTGAAGATTGTACAAATTGTTCAGTAATGAAGCGTAAGTCTCATTCTGATGCTATGAACATGAAACATTTACTTTTATGTGTAAATGCAGCAGAAAGACAAGTACTTGTTATGAAAGAAAAAATCACAAAACTGCAAGAGAACAAAACACTGAAAGAAGAATCTAAGAAAGACAAAACCTGTACAGCTAAACTTGTACAAACTGAAATTGAAAGAGTGTGTCATGGTGTCCTGACTAAATCTCAAATTGTGTGATGAATTGTGTGACTAAATCTCAAATTGTGTGATGAATCGCCAAAAGCAAGCTCGTTGGACGAGGGAAGATATTGCTAAAATTTTTAACTTTAAGATCAATATCAAAACGAGCATATCAATATAGAAGAAAAATTGGTGAACCTCATCCTGGAATATCTACTTTGCACCGATGGACGAAGTTCTTTGATTACAAAAAAAGCATAATGACAAATGTTATTTATTTGATGTCAGTTAAAGGTGAAAGCTTAAGTGAAAGGGATTACTTAACTATTTTATGTTTTGATGAAATGAACATCGATAGTAGATCATGTTATGATCAAGAAGATAAAGTTATTGGTCCTCACAAAAATATTCAAGTAGTATGGCCAGAGATTTAATGTCTAAATGGAAACAACCAGTTTATTAAGATTTTGATGTAAATACTACTGATGACTACTAGTATTATTCTGACTCTGGAAAAAATAATGTACCAAGTTGTTGGTATTGTTTCGGACATGGGAGGAAAGAATGCGATAGTTTGAAATGATTTAAAAATTACCCATGAGAATACTTCTTTCCCTAATCCAATGGACAGTTCTCGGCTTATTTGGGTATTTGCTGACATACCTCATTTGCTCAAGTTCCTCAGAAACCACATTCTTGATGATGGGATTCAACTTATAAGGGGGAAAAAAAATTACAGTCCAACAGAAGTCAAACACCGCCTTAGAATTCTGTTGTTAGGTGCAAATGCTGCTGACATTCAAAAAACAACTTGCAGTTCTGTGCAAAAGGTGGATGAAGACAATTCGGGCAACAGTTATTTCACAAGTGAAATGTTTTTGGGTATACCAGATATACATAATTTGCTACAAATTTTAGATAATGATGCAGAAAATAGGATTTTTAACCAAGAACCAACTGTTGAGCATGTAAGCAAGAGCATTTTACAGACTGAGGAAAATGTTATTCAAGAACCTTCTGCAAACTTGGTTGGCTGCCCTTATGAAGGCCTACATTATACTGCCAGTTATCTTGCATATAAATGTTCGAAATATGATAAGACTTTAGGTACTGCTTCGGTCAAAGTTCCTGCATTGTTATCACATCTTGGATGGATAAAAGCAATATCTCGTGGGGGTCTACTAGTTCCATCACCTGACTGGTTAAAAACTGTTGAACAAATGGAGGTAATTTTTGGAATGTTCCATGGACAGTCATTGTCAAAAGCAGATAAAGTTGTAGAAACTTTGTCTAATCATATACAAGAAAAATTTTTAGACTTGCATAAAAGCATTAGAAAAGTGTATGTCCGAACAAGAACCTTCATTCGGGTGCAGTACTTAAATACAGAACATGTTCAGAAACAGAGGGGTAAAAATGCAGCAAAAAAGTCCCGGAAATGGGTTAATTTCCATAGCCCACATTAGCAAGATATTTCTTTTTTATGTGAAGAAGTATGTGTTCTTTTCGTAATATAATGTATATTTTAGAGTCGTGTTTCCCAACCTGAGATACATGCAAAAATTTCAGTATTGAAGAATATGATTCATTTAAATTATTTTATTAAACCAAAGATATTTTTTATTAAGAAATTAATGACTAAAAGTACATTTATACTTATATTTTCAAAATTTATTTATATTCTCTTTTTTAAGGTTGAATAATGCAAAGTGCAAACTTTAATCAAAAATTTTCTTTTAAAGTAGTCAACATTGTAAAATTTATATTAATTTAGGAAAATGCACTTCTTTCTTGAAACATTAGTTTAGTTCATGAAGTTCCATTATGTAGGATTTTTAAATCTTGAAAGACGAAAGTACAGTATACTATTTATTCATTTCATTTTACAGCAAGTTATTTGTATCTTTTATATTTTCTAATGATGTTCTTGTAATTTTTGATAAATCTAACAGGATTTAATCTCACACATTTTATATTAATTAAATTTTATTACATTTGGGTATGATTTTCAGAACTAAAGTACTTTTAAAAAAATAACTTCATTGTAATTTAATTTTAATAGAATAATTTTTTTCATCAAAAAATGGGGAGGGGAGGGGGGTATGATTTAAGAAAATAAATAGGCGTGGGTTTTCAAGGAGATAAAGATTGGGAACCGCTGTTCTAAATTCTAAATCAGATTTAAGTTGTGTACATGTATGTGCATGCAAGTTGTGTAGTGTGTATAGGAGATGGTTTGTGTACAAGTCAATGAAATGGTCATAAAGATCTGTAAACTTGTACTTTGAATGTGTGCGTACAAGTCAATGGAATGGTCATAAAGATCTGCAAACTTGTACTTTGAATGTGTGCTTACAAGTCAATGGAATGGTTGTAAAGATCTGTAAACTTGCGCTCTTGAATGAAAGTTGAAGACCCAGACCACACGACCAACCCAAGGGTTTACGGTAGCAAGATGTGTGGCCGGGAAAATAATGTGCCAACTGCACGCGGTGTTCCCAGGTGGTCACCCTCCCAAGTACTAACCGCGCCCGATGCTGTAGATTCTGTTTCGTCTGAATCCCCCTCCCCAATAATCTTGATGAGTTTTACGTTCAAATCAAACTTTAAAAACAGCAAAGTTGTTATTTTCAGTAGTGAATTTTAGAATAATTTATTAATGAATTCATTAGAATATTCATTAGTGAATAAGTGAATGCTTTCATTAGAATATTCATTAGTGAATAAGTGAATGCTTTCATTAATGATCCACACACCTCCTTTTGACGTCATATGGATTGCCTTCCCATGGCCAAAGAGGGATAACCATGGAGGGAATTAAGAAAATATGAAAAACTGATTCTCGCAATATGGCGCTGTTTAAAGCCAGTGACACATGAACATGAAGAGTACCAGACATTTCTTAAACAGGAAACACAAATGGGACATTCTCGTGTGACGAGCTTAAGGCATACTTTTACCCTCAACACACGTCTTCAAAACGGACAGGAGATAACACTCATGTCTCATAGCCCTGAAATGCAGGGAGGAATGCAGAAAAACTCGCATATTATTTTATCCACTCTAAACTTCAAAAATTCTAAGAAAATTAAATTCGAGGATTTTCCAGGCTCATTTTTCAGGAATACCCTTTTTCCAGGATATTCAAGGCCTTTAGGTAAAAATTGAAAATTCAAGGACTTTCCAGGTTTTCAAGGCTGCGTGTGTACCCCAAAAAAATCTAAATTGACTTAATACCTCAAAATATTATACCAACTATATTGAAACTATCTAATTTTTGGGAAGGGGGATTTAAAATGAAAAATTTTGAAATCGTGGAAGATATATTTATTAGAAAAGAATGGTTGTAAGGGGAAACAGATAAATTTGTGCAAGATTTAAAGGTGTGTTAACTCATACACTCCAACACAATAAACCTATAATTGAATGAAATGAAAACTAATTAATAAGTCAAAAAAATGATAAAATTCTAAAATTGGTCAAACAATATGGTTAAAACAGTACAAAAGTATAAGCAATAATTAGCAACTACTGAATATGTAAATGTGAATCGAAATGAACATTAGATAAAAAAAATGGTTTTGATTTAAAAATTTTGAAACATTACCTGAAAACGAACTGAAACAACAGCACCACAAATTTCTTCACCCACCATAAATTGTTCACCTAAGATTGCCAAAATAAGATCCTCCCAACAACGAGAAGCTAGACCTTTCTTCAATCTAACTATCCACTTTCCACCAGCTTTATTTGCCTCATCCTGTAATATAAATGTAAAATATTAATATCAACCAAAAACAAATTTTATTTAATAATTCTGAATGTAGAACTAAATCCATTAAAACAAAATTTATTTTCTGACAAATTGCTTATTACAGTAAAACATAACTACATTTCCATAACTAACATTAGTCATTCGATTATTACTTTCCTTATATACATATAATGTATAAGGAAAGTATTGTGACAGGGTCGAAAATTCGAATTCGAGTTTTCGACGGGAGAGCACGTTTCAAGCATCCCTGAACACGAATCAGACATTTTAAGATTATGTCTGTGTGTGTGTGTCACTGAGTCTGTGGAGACAATAACTGACGAACGAATGGACCAATTCGAACGAAATTTGGTACAAAAATTAAAATCCATGAATACTGGAAGCCTATTGTTTTTATATGAAATCGCATGTTCAGAACCCCCTAAATTTTTGAGTAAAATTTTGAAAAAAATCCTTAAAAAATCAAAACCTTTAATAAAGTTACAAAAGTAGTCATTTCTTATGTAATTTTTCATTAGAAAATGATTAAAACAAATTTTAGAATACTAGCATGAACCGTTCGAGATATTGTACATTTTTCAAAAAAATTATCAAAAAAATCATAATTGGGTGACACCATTCTCGTGGACCTAACTAGTTCCATTCATGAAAAAATATACTTTAGGTAATACTTTTATATTTGGACGCCAATAGTCAGTTAACTGCTACAAGAATAACTTATTTCTCTGTCCATAACGCTAGGCAAGATTTTGGAGGAATGTCGTAAACTTGAAAACTTTTTTAAATGTTGCCAATTAACAAAAATGCCGCCAAATTGATAAAAATGACACTAAATCAATGAAAATAATGACTAGATGATGAAGTAATTATTAAAGTATTTTAATATATGGACTATCGCTTATTGAGGATGCTATCAATATTGATGATTGTCTAGAGTTGCGCGAAGTATAAGTTAATTGAGTATTTTGAAATAGTTTTACATGTTGTCATCCTGAAAATCGCCCAATGTACAATTCAACAATAAAAACACAGTACCGTGGATCTTATACATAATTTTTTGACTGTAAAAGGAGTACATTTATTGCATTATATAAGGAAAGTCATGTGCTGTCCATATCAGATTTTTTTCTGTTTAATTCGAGCAGATAGTAGTTTGATTTATTCACATTCTTTTCATATTTTCTAAGATATAACAGTATATATTACTATGAATAAACATAAACTAAGCTTATGATCAAAAATGGCATTTGTGTTTCATTAATACACTGTAAATGCCAGTTTTGATGAATTTATGTAAATAAATGCTTTATTTATATCAACTTATTATATTTAGTTTGCGGTATTGATTTCATTAACCCCTTGCCTGTGCTGCCCGAATCCAGTTCGGGCAACCCATCCACGCCAAATTTGGAATGCCCGAACTGACTTCGGGCAAGCGAAAAATCAGTGTTTCTATTCCGTTGATCCCGAATTAAGTCCGTTTTGTTTTCTGAAATGTTTTACAATATAATTCATTGTTTTCCCAATAGATGGCAATACTTGCCCACATTTTTTTGGAAGTAGGCGGGATCAGCTAGCTTGATTAGGCGGGATATACACAGAGTTTATTGTAAAGAGTGTGATGTCGGCTTGTGTGCCGTGTCATATTTGTCTTATATATCATACTATAAAAGATTTGTGAAATTCTGAAAAATGATTCTGTGAAATGATTTGTGAAATTCAAAAGATTATTTGATTTATTTTGCTATAATTAAACAATTTTGAGTAAAATATGAATATAATCCATTAATTTTTCACATGTATGTCAAAATATTAAATATAGTAGTTATTTCATATAAAAATTTATATTTTTACAAAATAAAATTTTTCTAACCTTTTTAAATGTTATAATGCACAAAATGAAAGCATAAAAATTTTTTTCCATTTTTGACCCATTTTCCTGAAATATGCTCCACAGGCAAGGGGTTAAGCACAGTAACAATTTTCAGTCGAATATAGCATATTGCTCTGCTAATTCCTTAGTTCCCATTTGCTGATTATATTCCCAATCATACTTCAAATTTTAAAGTCATTTTATTATACAGTCACTTACTTACATTGTCATCTCACTAATATTGCCATTTTTAATGGTTGGGTCATTCGATGTCAAATTAACCAAAAAATGGGAAAATGTACCTCTCCATCTCAAATTCTTTTAAAAATTAGCAGGCAAGTTCTCTTGAATGAGAAATGAAATATCTCAAAATTTTAGCTGTTAAATTTCTATGGTTGTAGAGGGGGAAAATATGTCAAAATTTGTAGAAAATTGTTAATTTTTCTTGGTTTTTAAAATATTTAAAAATTTAAAACTCACTTTAGAATTAACTTGCACATAAAAATTTGGTATCATTGGAAAGCTTAGAATGCGAGCTTTGATATGTTGAAATACTATTTTTTAACTATTATTAGCATTTAATTTTTCATTTTGTTTGAATTTGTATAAAATATACGCACTTCCTACCCATTACCCCCCTCCCCCCCAATATTTTCATCAAGAAATGAGAGCACATATGTATTCAGCTTTATAATTCTTGTAAAAAATTATTTTTAATTATAATATTTGTACATAAGATACCCCCCCCCCCTCCCCAAGGGGTGTTTCCAAAATTCAGAAGACATGCCCATTGCAGGAAATTGGAACACTCCTTATACGCAGGTTATGTGTTGAAGATCCAGACCGTCCGACTCATCTGAGGACTTGAGCAACCATTTGGACAGCCGGGAAATGCAGGTTATGCATGTAAAATTATAGCTTATAGCAAGTTTCTAGCTACCATTGCAGTCATCAGTTATTATATGGTGATGAGTGTATTAATAAATATGAAACTGGTCCAGATCAACAAAATCTTTATGCTCTAAACAAAGTGAGAATTACTTCTAAATGCTAAAGCAATCATCTGATATCAGGGAATAGCCAAGCAGAGTTACAATGAATCGGAACCTCCCTTTTATTGCCATTGTTATATCACATAGGAAAGGACTTTGGGATAGTTGAGGAAGTACTATTAGGAGGTTAGCTACTCAAACAAGCTTGCAACACCCATAAACAAAACAAATCATAACACCATGCCAGTTATTTGATTTTGTTGAACAGTACACAGCAAAAAGCAACATTTCATTACATTATAAATCAAGATTATACAAAACAAAAATTCCTTGAAATTCGGTTTCAAAATGCAATATACATTCAGCGAACTCATAAAATACATGCAGTAATTTCACTCTCTCCAAATAAAGAATTTGCTACCAAAAATATATTCATTTTCAGAACAGTTTAAAGAGAAAAAGATTATTATTGCAAAAGGAGAGCTAGAAATTTAAGAAATACCTGGCCAGTGTTTCTTTCAGGACTTTTTGGCCAGGGGTCGAATGAAATTTTAGGGGGGCAAGTTTTCTATTTGCCCTATATAAATATATCCAAATACTGTGTCACATAAATAGAAACTAGGTTAACAAATTGTCTCCAGAGGGAGACATTTTATGTCATCCTCTGGAGACATTTCTGGAGACCCCCTTACCCGGAGGTATGCCTGAAAGAAACACTGTACCTAGCTTTGTCACATGTTAATTCACAATGGTGGTTAAGCTGCGCCCCCAATCAGACCATCAAAATATTTTCTTTATCCCCATAAATCAGACATTTTCTTATTATATCATCCTTGGATATCTTAACAAAAGTTGATCAAACTGTCCAATTTGACGATTCTACACACTTTCAGAAGCTTAATCTCAAGCAGCAACAGTCAAACTGAACAATTTTCTGATGAGAGCGATTCTACAAATAAGTGTACTTTCACTGCCCAGTACGTTTATAATTAAATATGGGGTACAAGAGCAATGAAATAATTTTTTATTCCTAATTTAAGTGCAAAATTAAAGGATTGTTTTGCAACATATTTAGTTCCTTCAATTTTTGGTGAAAAAAAAGTTTTTCAAAACAAACATATCACAAAAATCAAACTTGTGAAATATTTGTGCTTTTATTAAGTACTAGCAGTATACCCGTTCTTTGTACGGCGTATATAAGTAAAGAAACTGAAAATTCACAATCATGTGCAAATTCCTACAGTATACTAAATAATATTGTTAATCAAAATATTCTATTAAAATATTTAATTTAATGCTTCTAAAATGAAGTTTAAGAATATCTGTTCCCGCTATACAAAATTATGTTCTCAGGCAGATCTGAAGAATAAAACATCCTGATCACGTTTGTAAACAAATTCCCCAAAAATATGAAGTTCAATCAATAAATGCAAAATAAAAGCTCGAAAATTGTATGGGGCCAGTACTACTTATATTCATGATTATTATAAGATATACCCATGTACTAATAGACAATTACACACACGACAATATGAGCTTTTAAAATCTTTGCCAAAATAAAACAGTTGACATAATAAATTGAAAATATCAATCCCATAATCTTTAAATCTTAAACCCGTAATTGATTCCAATATATGCCAAAATGAAAGTGCTAAAATTTTATTGGAATATGCTCATACAACTTATATTGTCACAGATTAGAAGATAAGCTCATGTGTTAGTAGAAGATTACCGGTATTGCAATATGAGTTTCAAAATTTTTGTCAAAATAAAACAGATGACATAATAAATTGAAAATATCAATAATGCCCAGTATCTTTAATTCAGAAGACCGTAATTGATTCCAATATATGTCAAAATATATGCCAATACACCTGACTACTTATATTCTCGCAGATTAGACAATATATTCATGTATTTGTAGAAGATTACCCGTACTACTTATAATATAAGTTTCAATAACTTTTGACAAAATAAAACAATGATGTAATAAATTGAAAATATCAATAATCCCCAAAAATATCAATAATAATATTGAAACCTGAAGACCATAATAGTTATAATCCAGTCAAAAATGGAATATCAGTGAAATTCATTTTATATACATATCTTTATTATTTAAATCTGAAAAGACTTAATAAAAATAATCTGCCACATAAACACATTGGATTTAAATCGGTTGCTAAGCGACATATAATTTTCTTCAAATACATTGGTGAAAAAAATATTGTCAGCCCAATGCTATCTCTATGGAAGGTTTAATTGTGCTTTTTTAATTAATATCTAGACAGCCTCTGGTCCTAGAAACTTGAAACATGGACTAAATTTTAAGTGGGGCTATTCCAAGGCTACCCACAAAATTTCAGTAAATTTGGTTCAGCCGTTCTCCCGTGATGATGAGACAAACATACAGACAGATTTTCAATTTTATTTATATAGACTAGCAGCATACCCGTTCTTCATACGGAATATATAATATAAAGAAACTTATAATTCGCAATCATGTGCAAATTCTGTTAAAATATTGCTCCTAAAGAGAAGTTCAAGAATATCTGTTCTCACTATGCAAAATTATCTTCACGGGCAGATCTGAAGAATAAAAAACATCCTGGCCAATTTTGTAAGCAAATTTACAAAAAAAAAAGGAATTGAATCAGTATATGCAACCCCGTACTACTTATATTGTCACAGATTAGAAAATATGCCAGTGTGTTAGTAGAGGATTACCCGTATTACAATATGAGTCTCAAAAATATTTGCCAAAATGAAAGAGAAGACGTAATAAATTGAAAATATCAATAATCCCTGTAATTTTTATACCAGAAGGTCGTAATTAATTCCAATATATGCCAATATATATCAAAATATATGCCAATATACCTGTACTACTTATATTCTCATAGATTAGAAGATATATCCGTGCATTTGTAGAAGATTACTCGTACAACGTACTATATACGAGTTTCAACAATTTGCGTCATAAATAAACAATGGCATAATAACTTGAAAATATCAATAATCCCTGAATCAACAATCCCCGAAAATATCAATGATAATAATGTTTAAACCTGAAGACCGTAATTGATATTATCCAGTCAAAAATGCAATGTCAATGAAATTTATTTTATATACATATCTTTATTATTCAAATCGGAAAAGATTTAATAAAAATCGTATGGCACATAACACATTGGATCCGTTGCTAAGCGACACATCATTTGCTTCAAATAAATTGATGAAAATCATATAGTCTGAAAAATGTTATCTCCATGGAAGGTTTGGCGACATTTTCGTCAATTTAGCGATAACTTAAAAAATCACCAAATTTATCGTTAAATGGGACTTTAGAACTGATAGTCTCATTTTGCAACAAATTGACGAAACATCACCACAATACTATCCCCTAACAAAACACAATTAATTTCATTTATTAAGTGCAATTTTATCAATTCCATGATATTTTTATAGATTTACAAATATTTTTATCAATTTTGTGATATTAAAAAAATTCGTTAAACGTGTTACTAAGTGGGATGGATGGACTGACCGACAAATGCTACCGAAACATCATTTCAGTACTCTATTCTAAAAAATCAAATTTAATTTCATTGATTTGCATTATTTTTATCAATTTGGAGACATTTCCGCTAATTTGGTAAAGTTTAAGAAAAGTTACCAAGTTAGCGATATTCCGCCAAATTCGTAGCTCTGAATTTGCAGATCTGAGGTATAAAATATCCTGATCCCGTTTGTATATACTAAATGAAAACATTAAAATTGTATAAGATACACTCATTCTACTCTTTTTCTGTTTCAACAATCTGCTAAATGAATTTATTGGGTAAACACAATGAGTTTATAAGCTAAACACAATATATAAGCTCGAAACCTCTTTGCTAAAATAAATGAAAGTGATGTACGTAGTCCGCAATTTATATAATTAAAAGAACAATCAAACCGTTCATTTATAAATATATTTTTACATCCATTTATTTATTATTCAAATAGAAAAATTAATAAATATTAACAACACATTTAATTTCATTCCGTTGCCGAGCATCATGATATAAGATAGAATCTTCCTCATAAAATGCGAAATTAAATAGCCATTTTGATTTCTTTATACTTTTCATCATTGAGTAAAAGCTTGTGAAAGATAACCCATGGAGGTAGATTTTTCCATTTAAATTCATATTTTAAACAATTCATGTTTTCCGATAGTGACTAATTTAATTAATGCTAAAATCCTGCACCAAACTCGGAAATAAAGTTTTATTTCATTTTGACGTTTTAAAAAAAACGATTTTCATCCTTTCCGTTTGGATAAACCACGGAGTTGGATAATAGAACTCTTAGGAAAAAGTTCCTTTTTTCATTAATATCTCGACAACCCCTAGTCTTAGAAACATGGACTAAATTTATGGGGGGCTATTTCAAAGTTATCCACAAAATTTCATTAAATTCGGTTCAGCCGTTTTTTCGTGATGATGAGACAAACGAAAATTTCATTTTTGACTAATATCTCGAGAACCACTGCTCGTAGAAACTCAAAACACAGACTAAATTTTAAGTGGGGCTATTTCTAGGCTACCCACAAAATTTCATCAAATTTGGTTCAGCCATTCTCCCGTGATGATGAGACAAACAAACAGACAGACAGACAGACAGAGACAGATTTTCAATTTTATTTATATAGATTTGTATTTACAAACATGTAGAGAAATGAGATAAAACTAATTTTTTTTAAGTAAAATATAAATACACAGTGAGAAACTTTGTCTCTATACTGTAATTAGCATGAGCAGTTTTCAACAGTAAGAAAAAGATAACAAGAATAGCTATTTGTATACAAATGTGATACAGATGACAGCATTGGTGCTTTCCTGTGTGCTTTGTTAAAGTTGTGTTTTGTATTTTGATTTCAAAAAGAGGTTTGGCATGTTTTTTACTAGTCATTAGTATGGACTGTATAAAATAATGCAAACAAAATTGAAAAATTTTATCATAATTGTGATTTAACATATTAAAATGCCATAAAATATTTGCTTTTGGCTCAGAACATCTAGGTTTGCCCTATATGTGGTCAGAAGACATCTCTTTTCCATGCAAATGACATTTGTCTATTCTAATGATTTTATTGTGCAACATTGCTTTCATTATCCAAAGTGTATTTCATTGTGCTGTGATACTATAGGTTTGATTAAATGTTTATTTCAATTTTATTTTATAAACGAAATTGTTTTTAGAATTGATTGTCAAGTCATCAGTATGGATTGCTAGGTCTTTAACATAGAGGGAAAAACATTTTCTTTTTATTTATTAAAATGATAGCTCTGCTGGTTATTGGGCTTTTATCTAACATGTATAAGGAACTCATATGTTTTTTTTAGAATTTCGTGTAATTTTTTTTTCAAAAATTTTGATGTGGAAAAGTACACCTAAGAATCACCCATGAACAAAAATTCATTGAAACCTTAACTTAAAAATAATAAAGTCCCTTTGAATATCACATTTGATATAATAAAGCAGACAATAGTATTTTTCTATAAAAGCATATGCAACATATTACTCAATAGATTTTCACTTAGCATACAAATTTACACACTTTTAACATTTTTTACTGTTCCAAATCAAATTTATGTGAATAAACTAATGTTCATAATCATGTTCTGCTGATAACGTGAGTTACTTTATGATAATATTTAGCACTTTTCAAGCTTTGTTTCTTCTTTAATGAAAATTCACATTACAAAATTTGACTATGCAATTATGAAAAATTGTAATTCTATAACCCCATTAATATAATAATTAACATAATTCCCATTTTAATATTTGGCATGGGTGTTTATGAAAGAAATTGTAGAAAAAAAATGAGTAGAAAAAAGGTCTTTTTTGGGATTCGAGGTCAAAGTTTATATTTATAATTTGACCTTGAAAAAAATTTCCAGAAAACTTCCAAGTAAACAAAAAGTATTTAAGTGAAGTAGATCTAAAAATATATTTATTTTACTGTTGGCGAAAGAGTAGAATCTTTCACTTTCCTTAAAAGTTTAATTACCCATAATTCTAAAAATTTTAGTTATACAAATTTAATACTTTAAAGAAATTATTATCTTTACCAACCAAACAAGTCTACAAAGTTTTATGAAAATCATAGGAAGTCGGGTAAATTCATTAGTTAATCTGATATGGAATGACCTGGTTCCAACTGATTTAAAAAGAAATCAATGTTAAATTAAATTTAGTTTTCTTGTCAGTCATGAATATAGTAGCTAAAAGGCATAGATAAACTGTTGAAGACCCAGACCGTCCGACTCGTCCAGAGGACTTAGAGTAACTAGTTGGCATAGATAAACTGTGTAAAAATCCTTTATATAGAAATCCTATGCAAACATTTACAGAATGCATACAGATTTACTGAAGAAATTTCTGATTTTTCAAAATGTGACTGGGCTGATAACCAAAGATGGCTAGTTATTGATAAAAGAATCACCAGAAAATATCTCAACAACTTACAAATAGACTGAATGTGGACCATGCAACAATTTTAGCTATATTCATAAACTTACAGTATTTTGGAGCTCGATGTTTTGGTACCCATCAGTCAAGTGAAAATTGTGTTAGTGAAAATGCTAAATTTGTCTTTTCTTACTTTTAGGGAAAAAAAATTAATATGAAGGTTTTAATAGATACCTACCTCAAATACAGAAAACTAACCTGTATATTTCAAAGTCATCAGAAAAAGAGAGGGTTAGTGATTATGATGGAAATTAAAACAAAAATACTGGAATATCAAAAATTGAAATCAGAACCATCAGTCACTTTAATAATCAGTTTTTAAAAAAGAAATTGACAAAAAATATATGCAGCCACTAAGCCCCATTATTATACACCCTATATAAATTACCTCACAGGCCCTCTGCTTGAATTGTAATATGCCCTAAATAAGTGTCCAACAATGCCTGCATACTAGAGCTGCAGATTAGCACTCAATACACGCTAGCAAGGCAAAAGGTCACCACAAAATTTAGAAGTAACTTTTCAAAGATATCTGTATAAATAGCCGAATCAAAAATAACATTAACAGTGTTCACATTTGACTTTTGCATTTTAACATCTGCTGAACCACACCTTTTATTGATTAGTTAAATAATAAATCTTAAAACATAATCTTAAATTAATCTTAAAATATCAATCTTAAATTAATCTTAAAATATATATTATATAATATTAATCTTAAAATATCTACAAATTTTAAATATAAAATGTTTATGTCTATAAATAGCTGATGCTAAAATGAAAATGAAGAACTTAGTTTTCTCGTCATCATCTCATCATTAAGAGGGCAGATAGACAAAATTCTATAGTATAAAAACGATAATGCTAATAGAAGTCATTAAAAACAATGTAAAATACACGAACAATCATTAATTATGGAGTTGAATTCTAAATTGCTTAAATTGTACAGGAGTTGAACAAAATAATATGTTTAAGAAACAATACAACCACACGTATCTGCAATTTTCCACTAATGAGTAAGTAAAGCATTATTTATATTTATAAAAAATGAAAATATCACCTGGCCACAAACAATTTAAAACATCAAAAAAGTAAAAAGGGAGAAATTTTGAAGCACTCAAAAATGGGAAAATAATCATAAAATTGTTTAAAAAACAAAAGAAAAATGCTGAAAATTAGGGACTGTTCAAAAACGTCAAAATTATGCTTGTTAGTTTACAGCTAAATGATTAATAAGTCTATGTTCTAAAAAGTACAAACATTTCTATTTTCTTTACAGTTTGTTATGATTTTGAATACCATAAACTGGAATGACTTGAGCACAAAGTTGGAAAAATGATTTAAAATTATTATCTAACATACTAGGTGGAATATTACCTTAAATTTAATATTGGACCAAAGGCTAACATTTCAATTGCTTTTATTTGAAAATAGGTAATTTCAATATAAATATATAAAAAAATGTACAGATTCAAATACTAGTTTTTGCATTTCTAAAAATTTCCTATAGACTAAATACAATTTTACTGGGGAAAAATTAGGGCAATTTTTTTCTGTTTAGTTGGACTTTTTATATTTATAATGGAAAAATTATAAAATGATAATAAATAAAATCAATATACTTAATATTCTCCAATAAGCATTTACTTTGCAACTTGTACTTAGATCAGCAGTTCTCAACCAGTGGTAAGCGTACCACTGGTAGTGCATCAAAAGATGACTGGTGGTACCTAGATAATTTGAACACTGGAAGATGAATTAACATCAAATACAAAATATCATAGTTTTCAATTGATAAAAAAATTTAAATTGTACTTCCCAGAAATGAAGAACAAAATTGGATCAGGAATCTCTTATCTTTAGATAAAGTAGCATTAGCTGAATACTTTTCATTTAAAGAAAAGAGCAACTCGTTGATATTTTTTTTTGTGTGACAAAAATGAGGGATTTTAAAACAACTCTTCAGTCAACTTCTGTATTAAACAAACAAACAAAAATAAATTAATAAACATCACAGAAAGAACAATATTTTTAGTCAGTTTGCTCTGTGTACTTTATGTGAAGCAGGATTTTCTACGAGGCATGTTTTTTATGTAAGTACCGTTTTGCGATTCCGCCGCCGCAGCGCTACGGTCGGCGTTCCGCGCATGCGCGCTGGTTACCTACATCTCTTGTCTACGCACTGATGCCATTACAGTCTGATTCTTCATTGTATATGTTGTTTACTGAGTGTTTAAGATGCCTCCGACAATCGTGAGTCCCGCCGATTGTGAAGTACGGGCTGTTATACGATTTCTTAGTGCTAAAGGCGTAAAACCGATCGATATTCATCGTGAGATCTGTGAAGTTTACGGACAAAACATTATGAGTGATGGAATGGTAAGGAAATGGGTGAGAGCATTTAAAGATGGCCGCACAAATGTGCATGATGAAGAACGGAGTGGGCGTCCTTCGGTCTTTAATGAAGATTTGGTGCAGAAAGTGGAAGAAAAGGTGAGAGAAAACAGACGCTTTACAATTTCATCAATGTGCGACTGGTTTCCTCAATATTCTCGTAGTGTTTTGTATCGCATTGTGACCGAGAACTTGAATTACCGGAAATTGTGTTCACGTTGCGTTCCAAAAATGTTGACGGATTTGCACAAAACCCAACGTTTAGGCAGTGCATTGACTTTCCTTGAGCGGTACCACAATGAAGGTGAAGATTTTTTAGACCAAATTGTTACTGGTGACGAAACATGGGTGGCCTACGTCACACCAGAATAAAAACAACAATCCATGGAATGGCGACATTCATCATCACCCAAAAGAGTGAAGTTTAAGCAAACAATTTCTGCCCGGAAAATCATGTGCACAGTTTTTTGGGACAAAAAAGGAGTATTGCTAGTGGAGTTTCTGCCTCGTAATGAGACAATCAATGCAGCGTCTTATTGTGAGACATTGAACAATCTGCGTCGTGCAATCCAGAACAAAAGACGTGGCAAGTTGAGTAAGGGTATCGTTTTGCTGCATGACAATGCCCGTCCACATGTGGCTAATTGGACCAAAGATCTCATCAAATCTTTTAAATGGGAAACTCTAGATCCTCCATACAGCCCTGATCTGGCGCCCAGCGACTACCATTTGTTCCTGCACTTGAAGAAACACCTGGGTGGTCAGCGTCTTCAAGACGATAACGAAGTCAAAACAGTTGTGATACAGTGGTTAACAAGTCAGGCGGCAGAATTTTATGAGGAGGGTATTCAAAAACTGGTGCCACGTTATGACAAGTGCCTCAATATTCACGGAAATTATGTAGAAAAGTAGATTAAGGTACAGGCTTTCATGTAGAAATAAAATTATTGCGATATCTTTGCACGTCTTTTTTTAATTCCAAAACGGTACTTACTTAAAAAACATGCCTCGTACAATTATGTACGTAAAAAACAAATATTGAATGAAACTCCACTTGGAAGTCAAATTTACCTTTAAAACTAATAAAATAGAACCAGATATAAAGCAACAATTTTTTTGTAAAAGCTTCCATTGAAGATACCAGCATCCATGGACCAGTTTTTTAACTCATTCCATATTTTTGAGAATGTCCCTTGGTGAGTTCTGTGTCTTATAAACTATATTTTATCAAACAAGCCCAAGCCTGACATTAAATAATTTTGTTAATTATTGCAACGTGGCTCCGCTAAAAACTTATCATTAAACATTGGTTGCTGATCGTACTTACGCACGCCACTTGCTTGATTATAGAGCAACACTCCAGGTTGAATACCTTGAAAATGCATCATGCGATAACCACAATAAATACTAATTAAGGTGAAATAAAATAAAGCTTTTATTTTAAACACACATATTAAATCTTAATATTTAAATTTAAAAACACAATACAATTTACTTTACACAATTAAAATTAAAGTTCGCTAAGTTGCGAACTTTTAAAATAATAGCTCCCCTCTCTCTAGTCTTTAAATTCCCATATTAATAATTGAATTACTCAATTAAGTTTCTTCTATCAAACCCTAATCTCTGGCACACTGACCACTGACTGCAGCGGATAAGAGAACAAAAGGACTTACCCAACATTTATGGCAAGGGCAGCCCATCATCGGACCAGATTTCCCACTCTTTTTAGGTCTGCACACTTTACTTCTCAAAATACCAATTGACTTCTTTCTGAAACCTTTGCAGCCTAGCCCGGGAATAGGGGCACGCCCTCGGCCTGGCCCCATGGTTCTCGTTTAGTCACAATAGGTTGAGAAACCTATAAATTCTATGATGTAGCCTGGGCTCTAGCGAGTCATTGGATTTAGCCCCTTCCAAAGGGTTGTCAAAAATTGGGGGGCACTAGCCCTCTTGCTGGTGTCCTATTTTATTTTTAAAAAAACATAGAGTCCTTTGCCACTTTCTCACAATCTGCAGCTGGTCCACTACTCAAGGCATTGGAATCTCAAAATGTTTCCAGAGAGAGAGGGGGGAAGGGGGGTATAAGAATTCCTAGGAGTGAAGTGGTGACAGGAAATTCAAATTCTGTTCCACGACAATCATATTGTTAACCTTATTTGCTAATTTTTATTATTTTGTTCAATTTTTTATTAGAAACTAAATAAAAATGTGACAATAACCCAGGTAACATAATGAAGAAATTGAAAAAAATATTTTGATGTTTTTAGATAATAAAGGATTATATCGAGAATGTGTGATTTTGCAAGTGCAGTTATCTATTGTTAAAGTCCTGGATAATTTATTAAAAGATGACTGTACTCTTGCAGACAGTAGAAATATGGCTAGATGTGTGAGAAAGTAAAAAATTATCATCGTATAAAGATTGCATTAAGCATCGCTATGAACAGGCACTAACTCCATTTCATTTCCTTTCAAATATGACTGATCCTGCTCTAAGAGGAAAAAGATTAACTAACAAACAAGAAGCTTCTGCTGAACAATGGATTGGAAAACTGAATACTGCATACCTGCCAACCTGGGAAAATTGGAATGTGTAAAATTTTGCGTGAATGACATTTATAATGATTTTTTTAACTACAAGCGCAAACGACATTTCTAATGAATTTAAGTCTATGCACAAGTACCTACATTAAATATCAGGCATAGTACTGGTAGAATATGAAAATTCAGGACACCAATTTTATAAAATTTCAGGACAATAAATTATAAAACAAAAAATATATAAAGGGTGAAAATTACTTTATAATGAAAACAAATATTTATGTTTGGTAAAACACGGGTTTTCACTAAAGAGAGTAACAAATATTGATCTTTAAAAAAATATATATATAGATAGCACTGAATTATATTCCTGCCAAAATGGTTTGTTTCCTTTTCATTTGCCTAAATCATATCAGTTTTTGGAAAATATCTTTTCACAGAGTTCATATCCATTTTTCGAAATAGAAAAATTAGTATTATGCAAATATAATTAAAAAATTAACCTTAATAGTTATCCATAATATGAAAATATTCTAATTTAGTCAATCTAATATGCAACATTTAAATGATGGAGATGGATGTGAAAAGATACTAACGTACTCTCGGCAATTCACATGAAGTAACTTAATTGCGTAATCGCACTGTTTATGCGAAAATAATTAAGAAATTAACCATAATAATTAATTAGAATATGAAAATAAGCTAGTTTAGTCAATCAAAAATGCAATATTTAGAAGATTGAGATGAATGGAAAAAGATACTATTGTACTCTCGGCAATTCATGAAAACAAACTGAATTGCGCAGTCACAGTGTTTATGATTTCGCGCAGTCGCAGTGTTTATGAATTAATGAACAAAATAACATTTTAGCGATTTATGCTGAACTAGACAACCTTTGAAGAAGTATATTTATTACTTTCATAAAATAAGATAGAGATCTTAATTTATATTACACGCGGCCGTAAATCTTCGTTAATTTGATTCGCATTACCCTGCATTTTATTATGGATTTGCTACGATCCCGGGAATGGTAGATATCAGTACTAAAAAAGCAATTTATGCTGAATTAGACAACCTTTGAAGAAGTATATTTATCACTTTCATAAAATAAGATCGAGATCTTAATTTATATTACACGCGGCCGTAAATCTTCGTTAATTTGATTCGCATTACCCTACATTTTATTATGGATTTGCTACGATCCCGGGAATGGTAGATATCAGTACTAAAAAAGCGAGAAATCTGTGTTTCCGCAGAATTATACCATGTCTGGTTAATTGATAAATTTCAAACAAAAAAAGGCCGTAGAATTTTGCCAGAGATTGATTTCCTAGTAATATTAAAAAATTCAAATAAATGCTAAAATGCGTAAAACATAGCAATATATGCATAAAAGCAGAAAGAGTAGTTAAAATGCGTAAATTTTACGCATAATGCGTAAAAGTTGGCAGGTATGATACTGACGTTGATACTTCATTATAGATATTTCAAATAAAAGATGCAGACTTCTATCCAGAATCAATGTTTTCATGTCAATTCATTTTAAAAAATGGTGAAAAATCATGCACCGTAACGAGAAAAATGTGGTTTTAAATGCCAACTTTTGTAATTTTATGGAAGACCTGCATTCAATTACATCCCCATCAGCATCAATTGAGCGTACTTTTTCAACTTTTGGACTGATTTGGTCAAAACTGAGAAATAAACTTAGATGCGAAAAAGCAAAAAAATTAGTGAAAGTATGTAGATCACTTAAATCAAAAGGTGTTACTGAAAATGATTGGTAATTGTAAGTTTTAATAAAGTACAATTGTAATAATGTATTAATTAAAATATGAAAGAACAAACAATTAAGTATGTATTGCATAATTATTAATACATGCACATTAAAGGCTAGAACTTAAAGGAGTGTAGCGTTTGCTTAATAACAGCATAATGTGTTTTTGATTTTAAATGCATCATACCTAATTTAACTTAATGTTAAAAGGTAATATTTAGAACTATAATATGGATTAGTTTAACATATTTTTATAATGATAATATTAGTATCTTTCCATTCAATAAATAATTCTCTGTTTGTAAGTTTGTAAAAGAAACTAGTCAAAACATAAGGGGGGGGGGGGGGGGTAAGAGCAGCTAAATAGCACTGAATATGTACACTTACTTGTACATATTTTAAGATTAGAGGCTTTAAATATGCCAATGTATTAGCCTCACTAATAAGCATATTGTTTGCATGTAACTGCAATTTTAAATTGTAATTTTTGAAAAAACCCATTTGGGATTTTTGAAGGGTTTTTTTTTTAAAAACCACCAGAATTTTTTGGGGTTGAGCAAAATTAGACCAACCCTGGGCATCAGTGATATAAACAAAGAAAAATAAATCTAGGAATTCCTAGACGGTTTATATCTGAGTGGAAGTGTGTTTATAGCTCAGAAGAAATCGCTGTTTCAGGGTTCGTACACCTTTACACGAAAAAAAAAAAATCAAGGATTTTCAAGGAAAAATTTCAATGACACCAACGTTAAAATTAAATGAAACCAAATAATTAAGACATACATACAAATCAATTTTAAATGTCATAATTTAATTTTTAATCATGGAAATAAAAATTAAAGGACTTTTTTTAAATGTGCATTGCCTATAAAATTATATTAAGAATAATAAAGTTTATGATGACATGAATACTCAAAATATTACTAATCTTTCTTTTTATCTGCTTTACATGACAATTAGAAAGAAAAAAACTTAAAAGTTTAAATAGATATAAACAACTGTAAAAAAAAAGAAATGCTAATTTTATGCACATTTCAAAACAAAAATGAGAAATACATTTTTCACTGGGATTCTCAGTGCTGTAGGCAAAATTGCTAAGTTTGCAGCATTCACACAAGTGAAAGATGTTTTCCATCTTTTCGGATTATCGGTCAATTCCTCTATCCACAAGCTCGTAAATCTTGCTTCTGTAAAGAAGCAATGGTTTTTACCACTCATGCCTCCGTAAGACTGATTCGCCCATATTGGAAATGTCCACATTTTTTAACAAAACATGCATCATGCAATTGAGACAATCACCACAACTGTCTTTTGCAATCCATGGTGAATATTTTTCATTCTGCAGCCAGAGTTTGTTAAATGAACATTTACCCACTTTTGGAACAAATATAAAAATCTGCAAAAACAAACTAAAAAATATATGAAATATCCAACTTTGTGAAACAGAAAATATAACTTCTCCAACAGATCTAGATGTTTACTACGTATAATGATTTCAAATAGAGTTGAGATGTTGAAAAACAATGTGCCTATAAAGAAAAATACTTTGAAATAGTTTCTCTTGAACCTTATTCTTGTCTCGCACTACACCTGTTATTTCATCACCATCTGCCCATAATACCCCCCCCCCCCCCCCCCCACAGAGGAATAGCATTTGACATCTGTCTTAAAATTCCCAGCTTATCTATCAGCAAAAATTCCTTTTCAGTAGTCGGGCTGAAATGCAAAACTCATCACTGCCCTGGAGACACCCATCATCTTTTGATGTCAAACGGATTGCCTACCCAAGGTCAAAGGGGAATAACAGAGGAGCAGTAAGAAAAGCCTGATCTTTTGTATCTATGGAAAAAGCACTGAAACAGATTCTCACAACATGGAAGAAGCTGATTGAAAGACTGTGTTTCAGGGTACGGAGAGGAATGTAAAACACTCACACTTCTTTTTTAATTCACTTTAAACATGGGACATTCTTTCAGAAAATTAAATGCAAGGATTTTCCAAGCCCATTATTCAGAAATACAGTACAACCTCGAAAATCCGGACTCATCTGGATTTTGCCGATTCCGGATTTTTTATTTTTCCAGATTATAAGTTTGAATAAAATTCAAACTTAATATTAACAAAATACACTAAAAAGCATTATTTTTAGTAAAAATAATGACAAAAGTTAATCAATTAAAACATATTATTTAATATAAAAAATAGGGCAAAAGAAATTTCTAAGAAAAAATATACACATTAATAATTTAAAATGTGTGAACGAAACGAAATGATAAAATTACATTTTATCATTTCATTTAAATATTTGAATTAACATTTGTTATTTCATTAATTTTGGTTTATGAGAAAGCAGTTTTCTTTATCCTGTAGATGGACATTATTTCTGCTTGGTTATAAAGCTTCTTTGTTCAAGACCTTTAATTGCATGATTGATTGTTTACACTAGATTATCAATGGGTATTTTTTCTTCTCCACATTTATTATAGCGTTTCTGAGTTATATGAAGAGCTATCTTTGATAACAAATATTTAACAAACTTAAATGCCTATCTTAGGTTACATAATAAATTAGAATTCATGTCCTGCGACAATACGTAGCACATACCCACTACCATAATGCTTTCCTCCTTTTCCCGTCTGCCGCAACCATCCATTTCACCCTCTTTTATATTCACACCTTTACCCGTTACAGTCCACAGTTACAGCTTCACCTTAAGGTAAAGCTACAGTTCGTTGAAGGAAAATTATTTCCCAACAAGGCCCCCCGTAATTTTACTTCCGTTAACAACTTTACAAATATAGATATACAAGTAGAACTATTACATTACATAACATTCAATGTTTATTTAAATTTTAACAGTTTATCTTTACTTACAGCTTTAGTTAACATATCTGCTAGATTATCATTACTCAATACATAAATAAGTTCAAAATTTTGAGATTTTAAGTTTTCATTTACAAAACTTACTTTACGAATAATGTGGTCTGATCTGCTTGAAGTTACTCTGCTTTCACAAATGAAAATCGAGGATTTGTTAACACAATGAAGTTTTACATTCACTAGAGTCTTAAGTAAAAGTTCGTCAAAAAATAATTGTAAAGAAAGCCCTTTTTTCATACAGCTTACCAATGCAGATACCTCAGCATCACAAGTAGACAGAGATACAGTGTCCTGCGATTTAGAGGTCCAACTAATTAGATTTGGGCCAATTTTATAAAGAAAACCTATTGTTGACTTCTGATTTGGTTTCTTACATCTCCAATTAGCGTCTGCATATCCTGAAAGAGTAAAATCCCCTTTAACGTTTACCAACCCTTGGTTTTTAGTTCCTTTTATATATCTAAGAATTCTCTTAACAGCAGTCATATGTATAACTCTTGGATCTTTATTGTACTTTAACATGGTTGCTAAAGCATACACAATGTCCGGTCTCGATTTCATTCCGAGGTACAATAATGAACCAATAATTTCCTGATATTTGTGTGGATCACATTTTTCTGAAGTTTCATAATTGTCAAAGTCCACATTTACGTCCATTGGTGTTGCAATACTGTTACAATCTTGAATTTTAAATCTCTTTAATATTTCATCTACATAAGCTTCTTGTTTGATGATCATTTCATTTTCATCTACTGAAATTTCTAATCATAGGAAATTTTTCATATTAATGTTTTCCTTTAGTTTAAAATTTTCTTTCAATTTTCTAAAATAATCTAAAATTTCACCATCAGAATTTATAATTATCAGATCATCTATGTAAATTCCAATGATTAATCGAGAATTTCCCTTCTCGTAGTTGAAAACACACTTGTCAGATTTAAATACTTTGAATCCAGACTTTAGTAAGTAATCAGATAAAGTTTCATACCACATTTTACCAGACTGTTTTAACCCGCAAATAGCTTCGTTTAATTTACACACCATATTTTTATTCTTTCTGCATTCATATCCTTTGGGTTCTTCCATGTAAATAGTCTCGGTTAACTTTCCATACAAATAAGCAATTTCAACATCATAAAAATTAATTTTCCAATTCTTCATAAATGCAAATGCTAAAAGTGTTCTTAAGCTATCAGTTTTAATAACTGGTGAAAAAGTTTCAGTATAATCTACTCCAAACCTCTGAGAACAGCCGATTGCTACTAATCGCACTTTGTATATCATGTTAGATGCTTCTGTGGTGTTTCTAATGCTGTATACCCATTTACAGTTTATTGGTTTGATTCCTTCTGGAATCTTTTCATAAGTCCAAACATTATGAAATTTTAGCGATTTAATGAAGCACTAGAAGATTTAATGAAGTGCAGAGATTTAATAAAGATCGAGGTTTAGCACTTTTGCTGATATATTTAAAAGTGTAAATGTGTTTAAATCATTTTCACTATTAACGAAACGAAAAACAAAAAATAAGAACTTAAAAGTTTTATTTATTTTCTAGCATCTATAAAATGTTATGTTTAAAAAGGCTGATGACTCTGAAAAAAGTAAAAGCTTTATTAGTAATAGTCAAATATGTAAAAAATATCCCAGTTGATAAAATAAATATCTTTTCTAAAGAAGAAAAATATCTCTCCTCTCGATGATTTTTCTAAAATATGATGAGTCATTACTAAGCTGCAGCAGCACCGGAACGTGGTGGGACAGGGAAAGCGAAGAAAGGAATTTACTTAGCTTGTAAACGTAAATGCAGAAGACCCCTTTAAGAGGCTAGTATGTTAATGATCTTATTGCTCGGTTCTGTGTGATACGGTATCATTTAGTTATTTATTTGCTATTTATAGTATCTAAATATGGATTTCTAAATAAAAAAGGTAAAATATACAGTCGATTTCAAGCTGACAGGCGGTTCAACGAGAATGAAAAACGAGTCAGATATTGGGAGGGGATTCTGGAGACAAAACAGAATACATTGAAAAATGGGATTAGTACTACGAAGTGAACAAAATAAATTTCTTTGAGCGTTAATATGAATTCTCAGGATTTTTAGATTTATTTGAACAATCTATAATCAAATGTTACGATAACGTTTTAAAGTATTTAATATTAAAAATTATATTGTTTCAGAGAAATGTTTTCTTCAATAATGAGAAAAGGAAATTTTGATAATAAAAAATCAGTATTTAAATAACGATGTATACTTTACGCAAAATAATTTGTCAGGAATTGTGACTTGCATACGAGGGGTGGGGGTAACAGGTAACGTTAATAACGTAATTCACGCTCCAACTACTAGCCGATCTACGACCGTCGATATTTATATCCGATCTAAACTTTCGTTTCATTTCGGGGTTCAGAAACTTGACCGGAAAATATGGCATTTGTTTATAACATATAATTCCATATAAATAATCTTGCCCTGTTGTTTTAAATCCGTGACTTCGTCAGTCCGGGAAAAGAAAAAAAAAACCAATAATTTGGAAAACGTCTGGATTTTGGATGTCCGGATTTTCGAGGTTGTACTGTACCTTATTTTCCTGGACATTTAAGGCTTTGAGGAAATAATTTAACATTCAAGTTCTTAAGGCCACATGCACACCCTAGTTATTAACATTTTAACATTTATATAAAACTCTTGACTTGTAATAAATAACTTTATTGAAGCTGTTTCTTAAAAAAAAAATTTTTTTTTGATATTGTCAATTATATCAACATCAATCATATGACATCAATTTCATATGACATCATGGGAAAAAATATTCGAAATGAAAAGCTTCGGTTATATGTTTTAAATGAAAATTGTCAGTAAATTATCTTTTAAATATAAATGTTAAAAATAAAAAAAATGGTTTTCATAGAGATAAAGAATTCATTTTGCAGCTGTCAATTTTTATTATTCTATTGTGCTATCTTTTGCCAATGCAGGAATTTAAAAAAAGAATGTTTTCTGTTTTGAAATCTTTAAAAATCTAGTATAATTAAATCTTTATCTTTCTAATTTTTTACTATAACCTGCATATTTTCACATATTTAGCTTTTATCCCCCCCCCCCATGATGTCACAATTCACCATTGCTACCAATATGGAACAAAGGGAAAAAACATGCTCAGGGAGGAAAGATTTCAATCTGCACATTAGCTATGAGAACCTTGAAAAAGGTTCGCATTGAAATTCTTAGAAAATTCAGGAAGTATAATTAAAGCCATTTCATTAGTATCTGAAGATTGCAGAATATTTATGCAAAAATGTGGAATTGTGTAACTCTTCAATTTGCAGATATTACAATATACATACGGGATTTCATAAACTTTTAGTATTTTGATAAATTTTCAACTTTTCTTAAATATGAAGGAATTATCCAACGGATTTGGTTTAAAGCTCATTGAAAAGATCGTTCTTCGATCTTTCCAATGTTGTTAAGATGGAAATGCTGTGATAATATTTTTGATTGCTAAGGAACCAATTTGTTGGAAAATTGCTCAAAATGGCACTTTAAGAATAAATAACTAAAAGACTAATTTGAATGTTTAAAAAATCAATCAGAGGTGTTTTATATAAGACTTGGAGTATCACTGTACCAAGTTTTGCAGCCATGGATCACTTATATTTTCTACTAAACAACCAACAGAACAATACACAAACAAATTTTATTATTATAGATTTGGATTTCAATTTTCTTTTCTATATTTCATGTGAAACAGTTTTGTAGACAGTTAGGCACTGTGCTTACTTGGCCCAATAGTTAAAATGATATTGAATCCCAGAGTTAAATATAAAAGACTTACTTCCCACAATGGCTTTATGCCATGCTTGAAAAGATGAAAGTCACTATGAACGGCCATTTCAGATGGTCGAATGACATGGCCATAGATAGCCCAGAATTTTTCAACCTGAAAAGGGAAGAAAATACTTTTAATTTTATGTTAGGATATTGAAAACAATGTACAGGAGATTATTTTTACAGCTGTCTCAAAAATTTAGTCACTATACTAAAAATAAAAAGTACATGAACAAAGTAAAAACACTTTGCATTTTATATCTAGTTATTTTACAGCTGCTGAATATAATTTACTTCACAAAGCTTTTATATATTTTTACATAAAATGCATAGAAAGGAATATGGATAGTCAAATGATTTTGGGACAGAAATGATTTCTTTAGATTAAAACTCTTGCCAGCTAATAAAATTGAAAACAGAGAGTTTATTATTATTATTAATGTAACATGCAGAAGAAGAATTTTGAATAAGATTTTATATTAAAGGATATTTTTAATTAAAATTCATGTTTTCCAAAGTGATGGGACTTGGGGAAGATTGCATTAAGAGAGGTTTCAGCATTACAGCTTTCAACATTCATTTCAATTGATGGAGTAGCAAGAATATTCAAAATGTATCTATCTTATGAATCTGTTTTGCCTGCTACGATGCTTACACTGAATACTGATTTTAAAAGATCTTTAACTTGATATTTTCAGCAAATGACATTTCTGCAGCCAATTTGCATATAGAATAACAACAATATCTTTCAATAAAGTTTTCAAGCAATTTTTTACAGTAGGGTTATCCAGTTTGGAAAGTGGGATGTAAGCTGCACAAAAGGCATCAGTTAGTTTTTAAAGTTCCTTTGAATTGGTACTGTTCTTAATTAGCTCTTTTCTCAATTAATTCATCAATACATTTCTGTGTTATTTTCAGTTGAGTATTCGAACACAACTTATTTTTATGCAGCATGCTTGCTAAATGTTTTTCAATACTGTCCTTTGAAAAATACATTGGGATGCTGCAAAACAAACAGAACAATAGATTTTTATTCACATGAAATGTTCCCTTGCTGTACTGCTTGCATCTTTCAGATGCACTCATTTTACTTACGTGGCAAATTCTTAAAATTAATAAACAATATTTAGAAATTTTATAAACTAAATACCCACACGAAAGCCCAAAAATTTTAATCTAGGCATTAGCAAAATGAAACTAATTCAAACAAGTTTTATTTTATGGGATCAATTTTCTTCGCTAAAACTACAAAACTGGTGACATCCGGTTTATGTAATATTGATGCAGGTCATCAAGGTCATTCTACAGTAGTGGGAGCAGTAATTGCAAGGGAAAATATGCATTCTCTTTTGGTTTGCGCTTTGGAGTAGTGCAGGGTTCATACTCTTTTGCAAGAACCCATTTCCAGGAGTTTTTAAGGAATTTTCCAGGAGGGTACGAGCATTTTTCCAGTTTTTCTAAACATTAAAAGTAGCAGTGAACCAAGATTCTACAGATGTTTCTCTTTCAGCCACGCCGATTGGTTTTGTACCAACTACACAACTCACGCCATACAAAGAATTGTCTTGAAGAACTAAATTATAATGCACCAATACAGGAAAAGTTTGCCAATTTTCACTCCATAATTTATTAAATATCGGTGATGGAACAGGGTTCATTAGCAAATTTTCTCTTAACCAAGTCCTTTATAATTTTTTAAATGAATCCAACATCAACTTGGCTGGCATAGTTGGTAACCAAATATTTTGTTTTCCATTTCTCCAAAAAAATGTTTGACATTCAATGGATTCTTGGGGACGGGGTGGGGGGTTGACCCCCAAATCCTCCTCCCTTAGTGATGCCACTGCTCACATTTGCTTTGTATTGCTGTATATTGCTGCTTTGTATTTTCAAAAGATTTATATGAATAATGGTTGCTTATAGTTTCAGTAATCTAGACAGGAAATTTTCAGTAATCTTTCAGTAATGACGTGAGTGGTTGTATTTGTGATAAAAAAATTTTTTGCAATGATAATCAGAATAATATTTGATCAAACATTTCAAATTTGTTATCTATTTTCATACAAATGCTCAAATTTTTAAACTAAACAAACATAATATGAACTAGCAGCATACCCGTTCTTCGTACGGAGTATATAATATAAAGAAAATATAATTTGCAATCATGTGCAAATTCTGCTAAAATATTAAATTTATTGATCCCAAAGAAGTTTAAGAATATCTGTTCTCAATATGCAAAATTATCTTCACGGGCAGATCTGAAGAATAAAACATCCTGGCCCCTTTTGTAAGCAAATTTATAAAAAAAAAGGAATTGAATCAATATATGCAACCCTATACTACTTATATTGCCGCAGATTAGAAAATATGCCAGTGTGTTAGTAGAAGATTACCCGTATTATAATAAGAGTCTTAAAATTCTTTGTCAAAATAAAAGAAATGACGCAATAAATTGAAAATATCAATAATCCCTGTGCTCTTTATACCAGAAGGTCATAATTGATTCCAATATATGCCAATATATATCAAAACATATGCCAATATACCTGTACTACTTAGATTCTCGTAGATTAGAAGATATACCCGTGT
Organism: Amaurobius ferox; assembly: GCA_951213105.1. Classification (NCBI taxonomy): domain Eukaryota; kingdom Metazoa; phylum Arthropoda; class Arachnida; order Araneae; family Amaurobiidae; genus Amaurobius; species Amaurobius ferox. Next base: position 46,479,292 of record OX578141.1, on the reverse strand, counting down.
ATTTGTAGAAGATTACTCGTACAACATACAATATATGAGTTTCAACAATTTTTGTCATAATAAAACAACCGCATAATAACTTGAAAATATCAATAATCCCTGAAGCAATAATCCCTGAAAATATCAATAATAATAACGTTTAAACCTGAAGACTGCAATTGATATTATCCAGTCAAAAATGCTATAAGAAAAATCAAATCGTTCTTTTCTAAAATATATTTTTATATCCATTTATTTATTATTCAAATCGAGAAAGTAATAATTAAAATTAACAAACAAATTTACTTTAATTGAGTGTCTGAGTAACATGATATAAGATGGAACCTTCCTCATAAACTGCTAAATTAAATATCCATTTTGATTTCTTTATACATTAAAATAAACCATGAAGATAGATTTCCCATTTAAATCATGTTTCAAACAATTCATGTTTTCAGAAAGTGACTAATTAGCGCAAAAAATCTCCCATCAAACTCAGAGATAAAATTTTAATTCACTTTCAAACGATTTTCAAGCTTTTCGTTTGGATAAACCACGGAGTTAGAGAGTAGAACTCTTAGGAAAAAGTTTTGTTTTTCATTAATATCTCGACAACCCCAGGTCTTAAATACTCAAAACTTGGGATAAATTTATGGGGGGGTTATTTCAAGGCTATCCACAAAATTTCATTAAATTCGATTCAGCCGTTCGCCCGTGATGATGAGACAAACGAAAATTTCATTTTTTATTAATATCTCGAGAACCACTGATCGTAGAAACTCAAAACATGGACTAAATTTTAAGTGGGACTATGTCCAGTCTACCCACAAAATTTCATCAAATTCAGTTCAGCCATTCTCTTGTGATTATGGGACAAACAGACAGATTTTCAATTTTATTTCTATAGATATCATTACTAAACATAAAACAGAATATGCTTAGCTTAGACTAAATGTAGTTGTCTATTCAATTTTTTTTTACCTGCTCTAGCTCAGACTTTAATAATTTCATCCTAAAACATGAAAATTAAAGAACATTTTTCATGTTCTTTACTTTTTTAAGAAATAAAAATATATAATGTAGCTGCACTCAAATTTAGCCTAAATTCAGACATATATATTCTAACAACACAGAATATACATTTCGGCACAGCATTATTATGGGGAACAAATAATATTGCTTTCATCACTAGATAATATTAAATTCTCCTAGATAAACTGTTAAATTCCTCTGGGCAAATTGAATTGTGCAAAAATTATTTATGTAAAATTAATTAAAAAATTAACCAAAATGTGAAAATAAGCTAGTTTTGTCAATCTAATGATTAATATCTAGAGGATGGATAGAAAAGGTTACTTGTGGACTCACAGGACTACACAAAAATTCCATGAATTGCACAATTGTACTGAATATGCGAAAATAATTAAAACATAACATGAATAATTAGAACATTAACATGAATAATAAACCAAAACATAAAGACAAACAAGTTTTGTTAATTTAATGTGCAATAATTACAGGATGGAGATGGATGGAAAAAGATAATAGTCAACGCTCGACAATGTGCGCAATACTCTGAATTATGCAAATCCTCTATAAGAAAATAATTAAAAAATTAACCTTTATCATCAACCAAAATGTGAAAATAAGCAAGCTTAGTTCATCTAATGACTAATATTTAGAGGATGGGGATGGATGGAAAAAGAAACTTGTTGGCACCCAGGTCTATACGATAATTTTCTGAATTGCACAATCATACTAAATGTGTCAAAATAATTAAAACATTTACATGAATAATAAACCAACATATAGAAATAAACAAGTTTTGTCAATTTAGCATGTAATAATTACAGGATGGGAAAAAAATAAGCATTTTCCATAATTTTACAGATCTTTTCCATAGTCCGTAATTTTGTTTAGAAATCTGCAAGAATTACGGAAAATCCATGATTGGCATCTCTGTATTTCCAACATTAGTATTTGTGCACTATCGTTATTTTGGTGGTACCACCTATTGATTATATTAAGAAATAAAGATCGCGATGTCAATTTTCCAGGAGTATTTTTTTATTACCAGGAGTTTAGGGCTAAAAAGAATAAAATAAAGAATTGGGCCCTTATAAAGAAAAATCTTAAATTCAGAAGTTTTAATAAAAATTAAAGTAAGGATTTCCAGGAGGCGTACGAATTCTGGTAGAATTACTTTGTGGTATATTTTTCAGGTTAATTCTAATGAAGGTAGTATTAAAATTATTTAAATATAAAAAATCTAAAAATTATAATAGAAATTAGGCAATAGGAAAAATGTGTAATTTGTAGGTATATTTGATATAAGCAAAGTTTCAGAAAACTCCCTAAAATTCGCAAAAATAATCGAAGAAATTTGTGATGTGAAGCAATAATCAAAAAATTATAATAGAAATTAGGCAGAAATAGGGGAAAAGTCTGAAATTCGCAAATATATTAAATATTCTCAAAATTTTAGAAAACCTCTAAAGTTAGCAAAATGTGTCGCAGAAATTCCCAATGCAATAAAACTACTGCCCTAATCATAGCTGAAAACCAACCAGAAATAAAAAATAAGAACACATTGTGCAAGGGGGATTAGGACTGTTGGTCGCACTAACACAGCACATTATTGTAATCATCTAAAATTCAAATTGTAAAGCAACTGATATATTAAGCTTATTTAACACATATTCAACAATGAAATAGAATAATTCATTTAATGACTTTCATTGAGTGCTTGAATTGCAGTTGATTTAACTTTTTTCAGCATGCTCCAATAATTCTAAACCTATATTTCTCAAGTTATTACTCTCAGAACTCATTAAAACTAAAATTATTTCTATTTTTATAACTAAAGGACAAAATAAATGTTAATTTTTGTCTAAAACGGGCATGTATTCTATTTTTCATTAAGTAATTTCAAAAACACTAAAAATTCCAAACTCACAGTATTGAAAGCTCCAACAACTTTCAAATTTTGATCATAAGGTTGAACATTAAGTGTTTTTCCACCAGGTCTATGAGAAAACCATAAGACGTATGCAAATTGTAATCGGTGTTCATCGGGTTCAGGCACTGGCATCTCAACTTCTATCTGAAATGAAAAACATATAACAATGAATTTATAGTACAGTATGCCTCTCTCATAATATGGTAATTTTTTTATACAATCAAACACTGTTCATATGCTTCTCAAGGGATTAGCAGAAAATGGAAAATGTGTATAACCAGAAAAATATATATGCTTGATCTCTATCACTGTCATTTTACTTTGTTCCTTAACAATATTTCCAACTGCCACCTTGTAGACATAATGTTCATGGGTGTCACATATAGAAACAAAATTAATAAGACTAATGTAATTTAAATTTAACATAACTGAAAAGCCTGACCAAAGAATTATCTTCTGAAAAAAAGATTCATCAGGACCCACAAAGAGGCAGCAGTTCAAGCCTTGTCCATGTTCATCCCAAAACCACTTTACCATATGAACATAGTATACTTAATTAGCAGTTGTTTGGTAATCTTTCTTAAGTTAAATTTTTGGGAGTCTTCCTCCTATACCCATTCCTCTTTCATATTCAGAAATAGATTTAGCAGCCTCAGCGACTAGCATAATCATAAACTGTGTGCAGCATGAGACAAGAGTTAGGGTTTCTACCCATTTGTCTAGATATTAAAATTAAGGACTTTATAAGGGCCTGTGAAGAGAAATTAAGGATTCCCATAATGTGCAATTATAAGCTAAAAACACGCTTAAAAACATAGATATCATTTCAGACTTAAAACATGCAATATGCATAATTTAATGTAATACCTTGGAGATTAATTTGAATAGTTAATAGTGAGTGTTACAAACAGAGACGAGCATTTCTTATATAATAGCAGGTATACCCATTATATGACAGGATTAAAATTTTGCAAAACATTACCTCCCATTTAACAATTTTTATCAGTTTGGCAACATCTTTAACAGTTTAGCGATGTTTTTATCAGTTTGGTGACAATTTTATTAATTTGTCAACATTTTTATCAGTTTGGCAATTTTCATAAATTTGGCAACATTTTAAAAGTTGCCGAGATGGTGACATGCTGCAAAATTTATCGCCAAGCATTATGGGGAGAGAAATAAGTTATTCTCATAATTGAATCTTATATTCTTTCAGATATATTAAATTTTCATAAATTAGTCGTCATTTTCATTGATTTAGAGTTATTGTTATCAACTTGACAACATTTCTATCAGTTTGGCGATATTTTTATCAATTTGGTGACAATTTTATGAATTTGGCAACAGTTTTATCAATATGGTGACATTTTCATCAACTTGGCAACATTTAGAAACTTGTCATGTTGGTGATATTTTGACAAAATTCATCACCAAATTTACAATAAGAGTTACAGACGGTAAAATTGGTTATTCCTATAGTAGATTCTTATATTCTTCCCAAGATATTGAATTTTCATCAATTAGATGTCATTTTCGTTTATTTAACATTTTTATCAATTTGACGACATTTAAAAAGTCGCCAAATTGGCGACAATCAGCCAAATTTGTCTCCAAACATTACGAATGGAAAAATAGGTCATTCATATTGTGGATAAATGACTATAGGCATCCAAATACAAAACTATTGCCCAAAGTATCTTTTCTCATGAATGGAACGAGCTAGATTCATGCGATGCGAATTATGTCAACAAATTTATCGCATAACATTACACATGAAAAGGGAACATATTTTGATAAAATAAGTATTTTTTATTAATTTTATGTGATTTTTTATAAAATTATTAACGCAATATCTCGTGAAAGGTTTATGCTAGCATTCTAAAATTTGTGTCAATCGTTTTCTAACAAAAATTACATAAGAAATGATTACTTTCATAACTATATTGAAAGTTTTGATTTTTTGATGATTTTTATTCAAAATTTCATTCGAAAATTTGGGAGGGTTCTAAACATTCGATTGCATTTAAAAACAATAGGCTTCCAGTATTCATGAATTGTAATTTTTGTACCAAATTTCGTCCGAATCACTCCAGTCATGCATGAAATATTGTCGCCACAGACATCACCTCAAAAACATTTGATTCATGTTCAGGGATCCTTGAAACGTGCTCTCTCGTCAAAAACTCTAATTCGAATTTTTGACCCCATTACAATACTTTCCTTATACATTATACTATGTATATAAGGAAAGCAAAAATATCAGCTTTTAGTAACTAAAAATATACACTCTTTTGCAAAAAAAATGTAGCACCATGAAGAAAGTGGTTGTTTTTATTGAAATTAAATATGTGTATAGTTCATACACAGGTAATAAAATTATTACAAAATCAAGGCCACAGGACCCATCAATGGTTGGCAATTGCACATACAATTTTCAAATCAGTAATTGGTGAAACCCCCTGGTCCCCTTGGTGGCAATGCATGCTTGTATACATCAAAGTAAGGAATGATAAAAGTTCCCTAATGTCATCCTGCATTACATTCTGCCAGGCATTCCTAAATTGTTGCTCCAGATCTGCTACATTTTGGGGTGCCCGAATCTGGAAGCTTAGCATGTCCCATACATGCTCGGTTGGCGAAAGGTCTGGTGACCTTGCTGTCCAAAGAACAGATCAGTAGCACAGAGACAGTCCACAGATATACAAGCCGTATGTGGCATGGCATTATCTTGTTGAAAAATGGCCCCAGAATGACGTGCCATGAAGGGTAATGCAAACGGCCACAGGATTTTATCAACATATCGCTGAACTATTAAAGTTGTACGCATGATGACTAGGGATGACCAGCTGTCATAAGAGATAGCACCCCACACCATCACACCAAGGGAAATGGCTGTCTGCCTGTGTAAAACAAAGGCTGATTGGGACCGCTGACCCTGCTGCCTCCACACACGTACCCGATAGTCATCTGCTGAAAGACTGAAGTGTGATTCATTGCTGAACACTATGCAATGCCAGTCAGCTGGCAGCCATGATGCTCGGCTACGACACCACTCCAAAGGACTCTGTCAATGTTGTGAGGTTATGGGCAGACGTCTTAAAGGCTGCCGTAAGCATAACCCTATCTCAGCCAAGCACCGCGAGATGGTGGAAGGAAGGTGGAAAATCGGATATGCCACAAGTTTAAGAATTTGACACCGATCGAGTTGTACAGCGGCAAAAAGCCATCAGTTGCTCACCTCAGAGCGTTTGGATGCAAAGTTTTTGCAGGCAAGCCTAAACAACTTAGGGGGAAACTTGATATGAGGGCACAAGAGGGCATTATGGTGGGATACGCACTGAAAACTCGGGGGTATAGGATATGGCTCTTGAATGAAGGGAAAATAGTGGAAACTCAAAATGTTAGATTTAATGAAGAGTGCAATGCAGAGGAAGGCGGTCTGGGACCTAATGTAAATCAGAATCCTAAAGAAAATTTTATTTTTTCATCTCACGAACCCATCTATCCAGACTCGTCTGACGAGGAGTATGTGGAGGGGGAAAAAAACGATTCATCAGAGGAAGATCAAGACATTACTGAAAGTAATGAGGAAACGGGATCCTCTGGTGATGATCGTCAAGTTCCTGATCCAAATACTACTTGGATCAGAAAAGTCATTCTGAGAATGACTGGAACAAGAAAAGATGTTTATTACTATTATAAAGGAAAGGGACCTAGATTGAGATCACTAAAAGATATAGAAAATTTTTGTGAGAAAAATAAAATAAAATGTGATAAAAAGTTTTTCAATTTTAAGGGGGATCAAGGGAGATCATGGGATCGGCCAGAAGCCGACATTGTAGAGATCCAAATTCCTAGGAACTACAAGGAAGCGGCTAACTCGCCCCAATCCAAAGAATGGAATACAGCCATGGCAGATGAATTAGGTGTCATGAAGGAAAGAGGTATCTGGGACTTAGTGCCTGCACCTGTTTCCGATAAAGTAATCAGTTGCTGTTGGGAGTATACAGTCAAAAGAGACGAAAGGGGTGAAGTTAGCAGGTATAAAGCTAGACTTGTAGCTCAGGGATTTAACCAGGAAAAGGGGCAAACTTACGAAGAAGTGTTTAGCCCGGTAATTAACTTTACAATCATTAGGATGTTTTTTACTATTTTTGTGTATTTATTAAGATGGTTCCATACTCAGCTTGACATTAAATGCGCCTATTTATATGCCAATCTCAGTGAAAAAATATTCATGAAACAGCCCCCAGGATTTTTTGACAAAAACAAAAATGGATATGTATGTCAGCTAAATAAAGCGATTTATGGCTTGCACCAAAGCGGTAGAGAATGGTATCTTGGAATTAGACCAGGTTCTCAGAAAACTCAATTTCATAAAGTTTAAGTGGTGCAATTGTGCATATAATTTTAATAATAAGGCTTTGATGATTGTTTATGTTGATGACATAATATTATTTGCCAAAAACCAAATGGATCTAAATCCCGTAACTTCATTACTAAAAACTAAATTTGACATTAAAATGTTAGGAAAAACAAAAATGTTATTAGATATTGAATTTGAGGAAAAACATGATAAACATTTCATTCATCAAAATCAATACATCGCAAAAATTTGTAACAAATTCTCAAAGTTTAAATATCCTATTTCTAGTTTACCCAAAGCTAAAGGTATAGTTTTAAGCAAAACAGTTTGCTACCTAACAGAAACTTATTAGGTTGTTTATCATTTCTTGCCAGCAGAACTAGACCTGATATTAGCTATGCCATAAACATCTTATCCCAATTTCAGGAAAACCCAGGCAATAAACACTGGGATGTTTTACTTAAACTTCTAGGGTATGTAGATAAATAAAACAAGGGATTTTAAACTAAACTTATCAAACATTCAAACTGTAAATTTAAATTGTTTTACTGATTCTAACTTTGCAGCTAATCGGGATGATAGAGTATCAATGGAAGGCATGATACTTTTTGTAGATAGGGAACCTATTTCATGGAGGACATTTAAACACAAATGTGTAAGTTTATCTACGATGGAGGCTGAATATATCTCATTAACCGAATCAGCAAAGGAAATGGTATGGGTACAGAACATATTACTTGAATGTACTAAACTTAGCATTAAGTTAGGAAATAGTATAATATTCTGTGATAACCAAGCAGCCATAAACTTTTCCAATTCGCCCATTGAGAATCATTGAACCAAACACATTGATGTTAAATATCATTTCTTAAGAAATCTAGTGGAAAAGAAGCTCTTTAAGATTAAATTTGTAAATAGCAAAAATAACAAAGCTGACAGTTTTACGAAACCTATCACCAAAGAAGCAATCTCTAAATTCTGCGAAATCTTTAGAATTTAAACATCTTAAGAAGTTTTAATGTGAAATCTAATGTAAACAAGTTAAATTCATTCTAAATTGTATAGTTGTATTTTTTAAAAATTAACTTCAACACTTTTTCAAAACCCGCATTGCGTTGTTTAGTTACCAATGTGTTTATACTGTGTGGCGAAGATTTTTAAGTTTTTGATACAAACTAAAAATAACTTATACATTTTTCAATCTGTTATGTAGTAGCTTAGATACTTATGAGTTTAAACTGTGTGGCGAAGTATTTAAAAATTCAAGATTTTCGATGTAATATACAAACTTTTTCTACATTCCCTCAACATGTAGTTTAGATACTGTTGAGTTTATACTGCGTGGCGAAGTATATAAGATTTGAAAATTTGTATCTCCTGTATTTGACACAGAGATATTTTTAAATTTGTTTTTTCATGTAAATTGTATCATGATGTATTTTATACATTTTTTATGTCTTGAAAATATAATTATACACTGAAATTTATACATGATATTTTGAAACTCTATAATGTAGTATATGTTCAACTGAAATTTAAATTTGATTACTACTTGTATTTATGTGATTAGATAACTCAATCTGCAGGAGGGGGCCGCTTGTTAAAAAAACCTTCGGTTGTAAACAAGCACGTATGTAAATCGGTCAATGTACGGTCTAAAATCCAAAAGATACTTCGTTATGATTGGCTAATCGCTTTCGGATCGCTTGTTAAGAAGTTTTACCCCCATGGTCTGTGGTCCTGCAAATTGAGACGTCAACTTCCAGTTTATGCTAATTTCTACTTCAACTGATTAGAGATTAGCATACTCCGGAAGGAAAACATTAACTACAACTTCAATTATACTGGGCTATTTAAGCTAGTGCTTGTATCAGTTGATGGTTATTATCGCTTCGTCTTCGTGATATAACATCATGATTACGTTTGATCGGTACCTTCATGTACGCCAACTATGACAATATTAATGGCCGATGTTTGTTAGGCCTGAACTGCTGTTAAGTCTACTGTAATTTTTCAAGACTTGTGTTTAAAAGTATTCAACGATTTGCAAATATCTTTTCCAAATTATGGAAAGTGATATAGCCTTATATTATTTTAATGTTTTGAGTTCCTGAAAAATAAATTTTGTTTTTTTTTTTCACGTTGACTATTTTCTGCTTACATCCGCTACGACACTCTGCTAACATCTGGTTCTTTTTCGAATAGATAAAATCCAACAAATTTCAAGTTACCAGCAGTGTCCGGGCCGTCCGCGTGACAGGCAAGTATTTCACTTAATATAGCAAGATAGGTTTTGCAATTAGCTTTTAAATGGCCATATGCCTGGCATTTATGGCAAGGGCCTACTTGTTTACTAGAAACAATTTTGTAGTTTTAGAGTTACATACATTAAATGCTAAAGTCTTACTTCCGTTCTGTTGCTCGTCATGCTTTTGCTGAGCTATCCGGTCCTCCTCGGCGAGCAGTTCAGTCCCAATGTGCTTTAGTGTAAAAGCATCGTCCAGCAATCTGTAAAGGGTCTGCACTATACCACTGTAGTCCTCATCAAGATGTCTAATTGTTTGGTAAGCTACCAGGACCTCGGCCATTGGGTAGCCTGAGTCTTTCAGCTTGGATACTCATCTTTTAATCCTTGCGATGAATAGTCCAATCGGTTTTCCCGGTACTGGTTTCTCACTGAAGAAGTTGTCAAAGAGCCTCATGAGTCCAGCCCTGGATTTTGGTTCGAATTGGTCTTTCAAGATGTTCCATGCTGACATATATGGAACTGGTATTTTCCTGAATATTTTCCCTCTTCAATTTCAAATTTATGCAAAAAAGCAAGCATGCAGCACCAGACCCGGATTTAGGCCCCTTCCCCCTCCCGAATCCTACACTATAAACCAAACAATGTTTGTGTGCAGGTGTGGGTTAAAATTTAGCGAGGATGGCAAATTTTTTAAAGTTGCTGTCGGACGGCCTTGAGATATCGTAAAAAAATAAATAAATAACAAATAATTGTCGTAGTAAAATTATGGTGAAAACCGTCCTTTTCCTTGCCATATGAATGAAAATTGAAATGTCGTCACCTGCAAATCTCTCTCTCTCTCCCCCCTCCTCCCCCCCCCCCCCCCCCATTAAATTTAGTTGGTGTGCCTTATCAACGTCTTCTTTCTAGGAGAGTTATCAGGTCCAAATTGTAACCACAGGTGCTAATTATTTTTTCTCAACTCATTCTATAAATGTAGAATGAACTTGGGTGGCCCGAAATGATTTGTATTCAAATGCGTTTAAAACATAAATTTGTGAAAATTTTATACGGAAGAATTGAGTTTGTTTTCTTAAACATTTATCTCATAACTGAGATAAATCCAATAAGTTCATGTATTCAATTTGTATCCATTGAAATTTTTTTCAAAATAAGTATGTTCTGCCTGGAAGTAATGGACTTTTTAAAAATGACTCAACCCGACCCGAAACAGTGTTAGAAAACTAAAGCCCAGCCCGGGCCTAAGCCCAAACCCGTGCAGAGCTCTATCCCCTTTTAACTCTTATAAACCTTAAAATTTCCATTTGCTGCAAGACTTTTTCTTGCATTTTCTTGCATCATAAGCGTACTCTATTGTGACAAAATAAAAATTATCAACCACTTGCTTTCATGTTTTATATTTTCTTTTCCCTTTGTTCTGGTTAGGAACGTAAAATCCCAAAAATCATAATACCGATGGTACCGATGTTTCTGCATTATCGGCTCGGTACTGTCAAAGTAGATGCAAAGAGATTGAAAAAGATTCAAAACAAAATAAACATGTAAAACAAAACTTAACAACATTATTTATAATATAAATTGAATCATAGAGAAAGAAAAAAAATGAACTTGCTTGTTGTTCAGCTTTTTAAATTCATATACGGTTAAATTTATGACGCCAATCGATCGTAAATTTGAGATCACGTTGAAACAGCGAATGCACAATTGTATGTGTAACATTCGAAATCACAGTTGCATCTTTGTTACTAATGTTATTTGAAAATGGATTTATTGCAAAATATTTTAAAATAGTCTCCTAAAACTTCAAAAAGTCACTACTTCTTTTTTAAAATAGTCGCTTTTGGGTCTGTTTTAGACAAAATAAGTCACCTACGGTAAAAAATAGTCGCTTTTTAGTCACCAATGGCGCCCCTGGCTTAAAAACTTTAAAATTGATAATATTCAATTATACTATAAATAAAGGCATTCCACTGTTTGGTTACTTTATTACAGTTTAATTTTTCCAAGTGGAAAATGATAAACTTTATCAATGTATTATTAATTTTAAAACAGGTCAGCTGAATATATGAACCCTGCTGATGGATAAAGAAGCAGTTACCAATTACCTCTAATTACTTCAAAATAAATAAAAGAAAAATCTTAATTACCTCTCCATTCTGCCCATTTTCATGCACAGGTCCTACATCTGCCGATTCATTCAGCCTAAAATGCATGTATATATGAATAAAGGAATATAATATTTAAGTACATAACACACATGAGAAAACAGTTCTCAACTGATTGAACAGAACAGTGGCAATTTAATACGTGCTGATGATTTATTTGAGTACATAAAAGAATTTGTCTTAGGATGACTTAGAACTAATAATAATTACTTACGATAATAAAGTAAAACCTCTCAAAAGCAACTTCATTCAATCCTTTATATTACATCAAAATATATATCAGCCACCGTTCGCAACACAATCATCACACGACTTCTGTAAAAACTAATGTATAACAACAACGCATATAAATTTAGTATTGTGAAAAAAATGCGAAACTTTCAGAAGAAAAAAAATTCTCATATTTTCCGAAAAACACCAAATTTTTTAATTTTTTTTATGGTAGTAAGGTTACTGTATAAAGAACATGTAAAAAAATTTACATACGAAGCTCATTCTAAAAAGAATTCCTTTTGCTGAAATTGAAAAAAGTTGTTTTTTTTACATTTTTCAACTTTAAAGCAAAAAATAACAGGATTTTAATTAAAATGTTATCAAAATGCATACTGTTTGATAAGCATATATCCTAGAATATCCATAGAAAAAATTATGTGTTTCTGACAATTAGGAGCAGAGCAAGAAAAGATTTTATCAAACACAAGGTTTTCATTTCATGCATCTGCAAAAGCAGCAGCAAGTGAATTCTCCATTTATTTGAAAATCTATTGCTAAAAATCTAATGCAAGAATGAACTAAAATTTTGCATGGTAGTATAAGTTTGTTGTATGTAGCTTTGTATAAAATTTCAAAAAAATCTGAGGGAGTGGTAACATATCTTGGTTAAAGTGACATGGAATGACCCGAACCTCACTTAAAACTTTTATTAGAACTCATTCATATCACCTAGAACATTGGTTCTTAAACTTTTTACCATCACACCTAACTTTGGAGGAAAGATCTTATGAACCACACCTCCCATTTCAACCAAAATTAACGGGAGGGAAAGCATACTGAAATGAACACAAACACAAGCAATGAAACAGTGTCATGGAAACAAAACCTATATTTAAAAATTATACAAAAGTGAAAACTTCAAAATCAATTTAATGGGGTGGAACTAAGATTTTCTAAAATTAAAACTAAGATTTTCAGATGTAAATTATCAAAAATGGAATAAAAGCTGAGAGATCTCTCTTTTCTCCTAAGCTTTATCACCCACAGTTAAGATAATATATAATTTGCAATTGAACCCCCTTTACACCTTTTACTATTTGGAAAACTGTAAGTAACAAGTTTAATAAATTTATCTACTGTCCAGCTCCCATGAGTTGGAAGATAACCTTGGATGAGTCCATTTCATTATAGGGAAGAAGACTGGTAAAAAGACAATCTGTAAGCTACAGGGAAAGGGTTGCCAAACACAGAAATCGGCTTGGTGATCCCGTTTGTCGCAGATATTTCTCCAATGATTTGAAATTTAGAATACCAAATATACCGGCTAATAGCGTGATTTGACAATGCCCCTTACCATACTAAGAGTTCAAACCATATGCATCAAAATATGCAACCAAAAAGAAACTGTCTGAATGGTTAGAAGAAAGACAAATTCCTCACAGCCTTGAAATAAGAAAAACTGAACTTTATGATTTAGACATATGCACCCCCAACTAAAAAGTACTGTGCTGATGAACTTTTGAAGGATAGAGGCCATGATATGCTACGAATACCTCCTTATCATTGCAATTTAAATGGCTTGGGTTTCGATTAAAAGGTATGTGCGAGAAAGGAATGTTAATACTGAACTTAGCTTAATAACAATGAAAAATTTAACTTCTGAAGCCATTGCCTGTATTACAAAAGAACAGTGGATTGAATATTGTGAGCATGTAGTAAAAGCTGAAAATAAATATTAGGAAATTGACAATTTAGTGGCAGAAACCATAGCAAAAATAAGTTTTGTGGTAGGTGCCGACTCCCCTTCAGAACATGACTCACAGTTAACTGAAAGTGCAGAATCAGATTTCGAGAATGGTGACAATGACACAAATTTTTAAATATTTATATATTTTTATATATAAAATATTATATATATAAATTAAATAAATATATATATATATATATATATAAAATAATATAAAATATAAATATTTTATGTATTTTAAGTGTTTTATATATTTTTTAAATTTCCCAAATTTTGTATCTCGGGGTGGGGTTGGGGAGGTAATAGATTCCTTAGAAGACATGGCAATGCAATCTAAACTCTAATGCAGAACTGTCCAAATAGTGGCACACAAATAAGGATAATGGTTAGATAACATATTAAAACTTCTTATAAGATGTAAAAAGTATTAAAAATGCCAGAGAACTACCTAGCATTAATACGCTCTTCATCAGTGGCTGCATGGAAAATAAATATGGATCATTCATATATAGACTAGTAACATAGCAAATTTGCATAAATAAATATAAAATTAGTAAGTGAACAGACTATTATCCAAGGAATATACACAGAAAATATTAAATATATTTTAAACGGATTCAAAATAAAGTATGTCACGAGAAAAGTACAATTGAAAAATAGTATTTTATTACAGGAAAAATGCAAATTCGAAAGGACAGCTAAGCCCACAGGCACAGACTTTCAAAAATTAAAATGTCTTTAAATGTTTTAATCATTCAGAAAAATGGTATCGTATCATAAATTTAATGAAGTCCTACAAAGTTTGCAAATTTAATTGAGATGAAACATAAGCAGAACTTAATATCCCCATCAGGGGAGTCTCCAGACCGAAATCCAGGATGAGGGGACAAATGACCTAACAAAAAACGTAATAACATAAATGAGAAAAGTATTTGCACTCTTATTTGCTAGTAATTTCTGTTATTACTTTATACAAAATGTATTTAATCGACTTTCTTTATGAACTCGTCTGAGTTCCATGTTCAATTTGGCAGCTATCTCCTATGAACATGCAGAATAGCCACGCTATTTAGTCTCTGCTGCTTCATTGTAGATCTCAAGTAAGTCTTGAGTCGTCGGAGAGTAGAAAAGATCTTTCAGCTATACAGGATGTAACCAGAACTGTTAATATTCGGTTTATAATTTACAGAACTCTGGTATGAGAAACTGGAGAGAAATGTTTTCTTTTCTATATTAAAAAATTCAACTATATTGGATATACTGTTAATTTCTGCAGAATTCACCTTAACTGTGTCCCAAAACATATCCCGGTGAAGCGACAACCGTTTGCATCAAAATCCGAACCGTAAAAAGATACTATTTGTACTTCACTTATTGAGGGCAAAGTTTTCAGTCATGGAAAGATGATCCATCTTCTTTTTCTCAAATCTTGTTTTTAGGGAACTTTTGACATTGTCCACTAATTGAAAGTAAATATGAAGATATCTTTCTTTAGGTGACTGAAATTGATGAGGATCACTTCTCTCGTCAAATTTTCTTCTTGCAATTTTTCTAATCCGTGGAAGGACAGGATCTTCTAAATCCAATTCTACACCCTTTTTTATTACTTCTTCCCATAAATCTTCAAAATTATTTTCTTCTCTCCGAGTCTGAATAGACTCTATTACATTTTTGATGTAATTACAGAGGGTGTTCACACATTTTTGTAACGATTTTGACTTTCTCTATGAATTAAATTTAAATAAGAAAAAGAAGCCCGACTGGCATCAAATCGCAATAGGGTTTAATTATCGTCTGCATCAGTAAAATTATTCTTTGCTTTAAAATATCGCTAGAAAATAAACAATGGAGTCCATATTTTGGAGATTTCCGAAGAGAAATACTCTTATTAAATAATCCTCTTATTCGATTATTAAAAATGATGTGAAAAGCATGGTTTTAATATTTCTACACATAAATTAAGTAAGATAATTAATAAAAAAGGAAAGAAACATCAAAATTTACATTTGACTGGGAAAAGGTAAAAAATGCATACCCAGCAAAGGTTGGTTCAGAGAAAACAAGGAAAGTTTTGCTAAAGGTTTTATGGTTATTGCTGGATTCTCTTATAACGGAAAACTTAAAATTAGGAAAGTAGAAAAAAATGTCAAAATTAACTCTGATTACTATCAGAAATATGTTTTAACACCTGTTTTCAAAAAAGACATTCCATCACATTACCCAAACAATCTTCACTGTGTTAAGTTCCATCAGGATAAGGCTACCAGCCACACCTCTAAATCTACTGCTATATTTTTTGAAAAAATGAGAAATGAAACTGGAATTGAGGCTATTCCATTTAAATGCATCTCACCCAAGTCCCCCAACCTGTCTCCTATGGATTACTATGCATTTGAACTTTTAAAACAAGCTCTTTATAAACGGCATCCCAAAATATTGGATGATACTCTAGAAGATTGTGGTGGAGAAGTGAAACAAAATCACCCTTGATATTTTAAGAAAAGCTCTTTTCTCTTGGAAATAAAGATGTAATATGATAGTTCAGCAAAAGGGCTATCATATTGAACACATTAGAAAATAAAATTCTTATCTTTGTTTATATATTTTTTTTTTTTCAAAATCGTTACAAAAATGTGTGAACACCCTCTGTATTTGCATCTTGAAAGTTCAAGGATGTTTTCAGAGCAATATTTAATGTCTTCACTCTTTGAAAAGACAAAAATTATAAAGAAAAATTCGAATTCTTGATTTTTTTTAAGAAAGCCGTTAGCTTTTGCTCCTGCTTCACTAACTTCGTTGCACATACCTTCAAGGAACTTAATGATTGTTTCGTAATTTTTTTTTCCAATGATGCAATGGAGCTAACTCTCAAACACCATCTAGTTGGGCAGAATGGTCTGCGTTTTGGTACTGCCAATATAAAATTTATAGTCACCATCGGGAGACAACAGGGGAACCACATATACCCCACCATAGCTTTTATGTTATCAATATCCCCAAGTTTATCAGAACGAATACGGTTAAATAAAGTGGTAATATTAGAGTGAGCTGGCTTGAAACCAAATTCACGACAGAATTGAATAAAAGGACAGAAGATCTTAGGATAGTAAGGAAAACTAGATTTATAAGCTAAACGATCTTTAAAAGCAACACATTTAGTATCAATTTGAATAAATTTACAGCGAACATGGGCAAAAATCTTATGTATAAACTCAAAAGAATAAACAGCCTCATGGCCAAGATTAAAAATAAAATTTATTTCATCAGTCAAAGCACGTATAGAAAAACAAACCTTAAATGTGCAATTAAAATAAGCATTAAAAGAGGCTTTTTTTAGAGGAAATACGATAAGAATTAGAGGGGATACAGAAGTTAGTAAAAGATAGTTTACTGAAAACAGAAGCGACTGTGGAAACCAAAAGTGGAATAGGTAACCAGAACATCAAGGAAAGGCAAAGAACCATTGGATTCATGCTAAACAGTAAAATTAATAGAAGGGTAAAAATCATTAACCTTAGCCAAAAGAGAGAGATCATTTAAATCACTATCCCAAATAATAAAAACATTATCCACGTAACGGCATCAAAGAATGGGTTGGATCGTTAAAGAAAGCCTCATTCTCGAGCTCCTGCAAAACCGCCTTGAATAAAATACCAGATAATGGGCTACCAATAGGGGCACCAGTAGTTTGCAAGTAAATAGCATCACGGAAGGAGAGAGAGAGAAATCCCTCTGTTTTGACATTATTGCCGTGAAACAAAACTAAATGAAGAAAACTATGATTCTTCTAAATGTGGACTGTATTTATTAACTACTAAACTATCACCAAACTAATACACAAACGTCTGTTGAAGACTTTCCAATTTACAAGTCCAAATTTATACATACGTCCATTGCGGGCGGTTCAAACTACAAAATTGCCGTTGCTTTTGACTAAAACCTCAGAATATACTCGCATTATCACGTGAACTCGAGAAACATAGAAATGCATATGCATCTGGCTTCAGATTACAACAAATTTATGGTTATACGATATAAATCATGAACAGTATAATTAACAGTGTGAAACCTTTGGCGCGTAAGCCACAACATGCCGCCCGGCGTTGAAATATAAATTTCAATTAAACAAACATTATGTAAAGCATATAACTTACTATGAATCACAAAATATGAAAATATCTAATATTCAAACCTCAACATATAAAGAAGAGTTCGCAAAATAAAAAAATATAATACAAGGATAATAAATAAACAAGTTTTACATTTCATCTATAGGTAATATATAAATTTTAGCAATTGATCTCTTGATAAGACCATTTTTAATTTTTATCAGTACCACACGAATATTACCATCAGTACCTGAAATGACCTGTTCAATTCCGCCAAGTAACCACATACAAGGTGGTAAGTTATCTTCCTTGATGAGAACCAACGAGTCCTTTTGCACATTGTCCTTTTTAAAGAACCACTTCGTTCTTTGCTGTAAATTATTTAAATAATCCCTCTGCCAGTGTTTCCAAATCACATGCACAAATTTTGTTGTTCTTTGCCATCGAGATAGTTTATTGTCAGCTATTTCAAAAAGATTGGGTTCTACAGTCGTGTTTATGGGTCAGCCAATTAAAAAGTGTTCTGGTGTAAGAATCTCATAATCATTAACATCATTAGACAAGGGAGTTAACGGCCTTGAATTGAGAATGCCTTCAATTTGGGAAGTTATTGTGGTAAATTCTTCATATGCGAGTTTACAGATTCCTATCATACATTTCAAATGGTGTTTGAAGGATTTTACTCCTGCTTCCCACAACCCACAAAAATTTGGAGAACTAGGAGGAATAAATTTCCAATTTATTCCTTCACTGGAAAGATAATTAGCAAGATCCTCACTATATATAGGATAGCTAGTAATTGAATGTAGTCGTTTTAACTCTGTATTAGCTCCAACAAAGTTGGTTCCATTGTCACTAAAAATTACCAAACTATTGCTGCGTCATGCAAAGAATCGTTTCAAGCTTGCAATAAATGCAGATGAAGTCAAATCTGACACAACTTCCAAATGAATGGCCTTTGTCACATAACATATGAAGATGGCAACGTAAATTTTTGATAAAGTCCATTTTTCATTTTTATATTTTATATAAAATGGACTGCAAAAGTCGACTCCACTCAAATCAAAGGGTGCTCCAGGATTTACCCTTTCGGCTGGCAGAGATCCCATTATTTGCCTTGCACAAATTGGTTTATTGTGAAAACAAAATTTACTTGCAAACTTCTGGCGCTCCTATGGGTAGCCCATTATCTGGTATTTCGGCCGAGGCAGTTTTGCAGGAGCTCGAGAATGAGGTTTTGCCTTTAACGATCCAACCCATTTTTGGTGCCGTTACGTGGATGTTTTTATTATTTGGGATAGTGATTTAAATGATCTCTTTCTTCTTTTGGCTAAAGTTAATGATTTTTACTCTTCAATTAATTTTACTGTTGAGCATGAATCCAATTATTCTTTGCCTTTCCTTGATGTTCTGGTTACACGTTCCGCTTTTGGTTTCCACACTTCTTTTTTCAGTAAACCATCTTTTACTAACTCCTGTATCCCCGCTAATTCTTATCATCCTATTTCCTCTAAAAAAGCCTATTTTAATGCTTATTTAATAGCGCATTTAATGTTTGTTCTTCTATCCCTGCTTTGACTGATGAAATTAATTTTATTCTTAATCTTGGCCATGAGGCTGAGTATTCTTTTGAGTTTATACATAAGATTTTTGCCCATGTTCGCCGTAAATTTACTCAAATTGATACTAAACTTGTTTCTTTAAAAGATCGTTTGGCTTATAAATTTAGTTTTCCTTACCATTCTAAGATCCTCTGTCCCTTTATTCAATTGTCATGAATTTGGTTTCAAGCCCGCTTGCTCACTCTAATATTACCACTTTATTTAACAGTATTCGTTCTGATAAACTTGGGGATATTGATAACCTTAAAAGCTATGCTGGGGTGTATGTGGTTCCCCTGTTGTCTCCCGATGGTGACTATAAATTTTATATTGGCAGTACCAAACGCAATGTTGACATCCGTTTAGCAGAGCACGCTCGTGATGTCAAAGGTGGTAAACTTTCTACTGCTCTTGCTCAATATGTAGTTAAGGATAATTTCCTACCCGTTTTTGAAAAAACTTTCCTTTTAATGCGTTGTATTAACCCACATAATATTCTCCTTTATGAATCCCTTTTTATTTATATCTATCGTGCATCGATTTGTAATTTTGATCCCGTTCAAATTTTAAGTTATGCTTGGCAACTCATTCTCGACTCTATGCAATTCAAGTCTCTTCATAGTTATCTTTGACATAATTCTCATAAAGATCGGGTTTGACAGTCCTTTCGAATTTGTATGATTTCAGTAATAAAATACTATTTTACAATTGTACTTTTCTCATGATATACTTACATTTTGAATCCGTTTAAAATATATTTTATATTTTTTGTGTATATTTCTTGGATAATAGTCTGTTCATTTACTAATTTTATATTTAATTATGCAAATTTGCTATGTTACTGGTCTATATATGAACAAACCATACTTACATTCCATGTAACCACTGATGAAGAGCGTATTAACGCTCGAAATTGCTCTGGCATTTTTAATACTTTGTACGTCGTCTTATAAGAAGTTTCAATAAAGGACCTTCTGCCTGACGTTGTGTCTTTAATCTTATTTAGTTGAAATCAGACGTAATGCCAAATTATTTTAAAGTTTATTTTAAAATTAACAAATATTTACACTTTATGAAATATGTAACTGTATAAAATGTGATGTATAGGTATTACTGCAATGATTTTCAATGGCAGCAAAAGTATTTGAATCTTAAGTTTTTCTCTGTATTTGATAGAAGTTAAACAGCGTTATATAAAAAGTAAAACATATAATGATGAAAATATAAAGATGTGTGTATGTCACAGTATTATTTCCTTTTTGGAGATGGATCATTAATTCCAGGGTCTTTCCTAAAGTAAATGTCGTACTTCACAAGGGACCAACCAATAAATTGCGGGGGCTGGGGGGAACTCAGCCAATGATTTACAAAACTTTTAAACATAGCTAGCTTTTCAGTAATTTTGCAAAATTTCCCTGAAAAAGAAATTGAATTATAACTGCAAATTCAAATAATTATTCGTGTTATTTTGTGCTATTAAACTCAATTTAATGAATTATGAAAGAAATAACGAAAATAAATGAGTCAGTAGGGAAAGTCATGTGCTGCCCATATCAGATTTTTCCATTTTTTGGAGATAAATCATTAATTCATACGCACAAAACGCATGGTGCATTTCTCATTAAATAAAAGAGTTTAAGTTAAAAGTAAAGTATTACAACCTGAACTCTTCAATTGACAATAAAACATTTTCGACCATTTTTGTAATAAATAATTTTAATCATTATGAAGAAAACAATTACAACAAATCCCAACAGTAACACAATGTAGTTATACATATATAGCTCTTTATCATTCTTCACAAATCATTTTCGTACTGCACAAATTGTGCTTTAAGTCGCACTAAAGGCGCCAATTCTGGAAACCCATTCTTCCTATAGTACGTTTCTACCTGTCATTGAATTTAACTAATGGACTCGTCCAAAATAATGTGATCCAAATACCTTCTCGTTGGAGCCGAGCAGTAACTAGTTGAACAAGTATGTATTACTGATTCTGGCATGCCATAATATCTGTTTGTGTGTGGCAAAAAAAAAAAAACATACTCACTGAAACAAAAACACAAGAAATGAAAATTTTGTGGAAATAAAATCTATGTTTAAGCTTTTGCAGTTATCTGCAGTTTCCAGCGACACTTGGCATCTTGCAAAATAATTAAAGTACTATTTTAAATATGTTGTCAAACCTGTGAATTCTAGAATTCTGTGTACATACATTTAGTACTTAAAATGCAGATAAGACAATTTATAGATAAGAGGCAACTTGCACCTCCCCTAGAAATCTGTCCATATTTCTACTGGAGGCATATACCAGAGATTAAGAACACTGAATTGCTACTGGTAATAATTATCTATGTTATTTTTCATATTACATGAATACATTTAAATGTGATGTATAGAAAAGCTTTTACTATTTGTATTTCTATTAGAAAGTAAATCACAAAGGAATGTTAATACTCATATCTAGGAGATTACTTCCAGGAGGGTGAAAACAAATAACGAATTATGTTATTTTATTAACAAAGATTTAATTTTGTTTCTAATTTTCTAATTATTAAATTCGTTACAGGTCTGATTCTTTTGAAAAGTAATATTTTAATTTAACATCAACAATTTACTAACCGTTGGTGAATGTCAACTTTAATTCTTATAAGAATATCATCATCAATCTTCAATTGAATATTAAATGAATCTTTATTAAAATAACCATCGTCGTCATCAGACATTTTCGGAATTTGCCAAAACTAATTGATTATGGATTAGAAAATTATTTGATAAACTTCGTAACTACGCATTTTATATGATAGATCGTTGCATTAGATTTTGTGATACACCGGCGTTTTCCGCAAAAAAGTTTCGATTACTAATCATAATCATATTCGCTACAAATATTTAAAACCGTTCTTTTCAAAAGAAATTATTGTAGCGCTATTCGCAAAGCGCACGTACTCCAAGCATGTGAAATCTGGTAACATATTCACATACATGAACAAGCAAAATTATCCAAATATAAATCATACTTACGCAGTGAATTTGCTCATTAGTAAAATTTCCTTTTATAAATAATAAATATCATTAGAAAAATATAAATGGATGAGTTTTTATTGCGCTACTCTGCGCTCAGAATTCTAAAGCCTAGCTGTTTATTTGATAAGCAGCTCAATTTTCTTTGTTCAATTTCTTAAAATTTTGTTGCTATCTCGAAAATAAGTTACTATATTGAAGCTACATTAAGAGATCGAAGGCGATCCGTAAAACATAGAAAGCACTGATGAACGGACATGAGAGTCCGCCATCTTGAGGTTGAGTTTTAAAAAATGCTTTGCTTGTTCAGAACCGGAAACACATCTATTTTAAAAGCAGGGGGGTGAGAAGAGTCGATACTGTGACGTCACTGTCAACTATAAAGCCTCTTGTGAGTGTCGCCATCTACACATGCACTGTCAAACAATATCCTCCCTACCCCTCTACTATTCTAATTACAATAGGAACATGCCAACCAGTTTTTCTATTACAAATCTGGCAATAACAACTTTCTTAAACATATAAAAATCCAAATCGAAATAGAACCCAAAATCAATTTTATTATGACGCATAGTCGCATTTTTTTTTTTCTATTTAGTGTCCTCAACAGCTGGCATTGAACTGCAACTGGAGCAACTGCACATAGTGCACTGCAATGCTAGGCTATTTTATCACAATATGTTAGGTTCTCAAAAAAAATAAAAATTACTTAGTAATTACGGAGTAAATATGTAAAACTTCCACACATTTTAAATAAATGTCTTCTTAAAAGAAAGTTTCATACCAAACTATATCTTATAAAAAATATATTCACTAAAATACTAGTAAATGCACAAAAGGGATAAATGTAGATTTTAACGATACATATCCTTTATGAAAGTGTCAAGTGAACTTTAAAAAACTTTAAAGATAATCCGTATACGTTTTTACTAAAGAATATAAGCTTCATTTTATCCTTGATAAATTTAAGTTTTTACCTACATAACAAAGCATTTCTATGTATTGATCGTCAAGCATCACATCAGAATTAAATATACAGTAAACAAGCAAAATATTTAAGTACACAGCATGCACTTCAAAAGTAAAAATTAATCCCCTCTGCGATCGAAGGAGCACTCTCACAGTCCGCGTCCTTGAAACCCACTGATTATTAATTACGATGAAAGTCACTGATAAAGGTGATTTTCTTTAAAGGCAGCAATTCCTTGAAATTAATTTAATATATATTATTTATTAAACAATACACAATCAGTTTCTTTTTAACAACTGCATTAAAAAAAGTGAAGGCGCATCGCTATCTACAAGCCACAGATGGGCAAAATAAATTGAAAATGTACAATGGTGTTCCGAGGTTTTTTTGAGTAGACCTTTTAAGATCTATGGTTTTTTGATACCCTAAGTGAGATTTTTAGAGACACCACAGTCAGGGCAGTGTCAATACTGCATCCCCAATTCTATGAATTATAATTCCTCAAATTCTTTTTTTTTTATCTTAATTTCGTCAAAACAGTAAAGTTATAGATTCGATAATCCGAACCCCATTAATCCGAATGTTGTATAATCCGAGCAACGATTATATTTTCTTTATTGTTTATTTTGTTCAAAGGGTGGTTAAAAAAAAATCGACCTCTTTCGAATTTTTATGACTTGTTTAAGCCGAGATCTTCATACATCGTATACAAGAAAAGAAAATATAAAATATTTGTTGAACGAAGATCGACTATTTTTGAAATTCTAACCTTCATGTGTGACATAATCACCTTTCTCGGTATATCCAGCAGTTTAATTGTTTTTTAAATCGCATTTAAATTTCGTTATATTCATTAATCACACTACAAGTTACATACTGCATAATATCATGATAGGCAATTATTTTGTGTCATATGAGCAATTGCAATTCGAACAGACCAATGGATAGAAAACTATAATGACGATTCTGAACAACTATGAAAATTGCATAGAACAGCACTTAGTTATTCTTTAAATCTAACTGAATGATATTTAAACAAACAAAAATGAATTATTAAAAAAAATCATAATCGAAATAGAATAACATCATAAGAAATGCAACAACATTAGATCATCGTACAGCGCTACGCGCTAGTGCAACATTTAATTAATTACCCCAGAGCGCTTCTTCAACCATAGGTAAGGACAGAACCGAAAATACAGGCATATACACGATCAGTACATATACAGAGATGCATGCGCCCTATACAAATTTTAATAGCTTCAGAGCGCTCACCTCAACTAACTCTCGGCAAACAAAATCGAGGGTGGGGGGAGGATGTTATTTCTACTCACTCCAACAGCTGCTGAAAGCACTCTTCTCTCTTAGATTGGCTCGTACTAATTAAAATTTATCCATAAAAATTGACTTAATGATGCTTAAATCGAACTTTTGGGCAATAATGATCCAATTTTTGCATAAATTAAGAACCTTTTTTTAATAATTTTCGAAAATTTGCTGAACATGGCAAGATTTGGACCTTCCATTAATAAAAAAACGCGATTTTTTAAGTTGAGAATTCGCGTTTTAGCTAAACAAGAAATGAAAACTAAAAAGCAAAAAATAAATTATTTCTCTGATCTGATCTGATGCGGGCAGCACATGACTTTCCTTATATAATGCAATGAATTTACTACTTTTACAGTCAAAAAATATGCATAAGATCCACGGTACTGTGTTTTTATCATTGAATTGTACATTTGACGATTTTCAGGATGACAATAGAAGAACATTTCTTATATACTAGAAGGTATTCCCGTCATATGACGGAAATCAGAATTTGCAAAACATTACCTACCATTTGGCGTCATTTTTATCAATTTACTGACATTTTTGTCACTTTGGCAATATTTCAAATAATCGCTAAGTTGGCGACGTCCCGCTAAATTTCTAGCCAAGCGTTAAGGACGGAGAAATGGGCTATTCTTGTAGTCTACTCTTATGTTATTTCCAAAATATTAACGTTCATCAATTAGTCTTCATTTTCATTGATTTAGCGTCATTTTTATCAATTTGGCGACACTTTCGTTAATTTAGCAACATTAAAAAAACTCGACAAGTTGGCGAGATTCCGCCAAATTCGTCGCCAAAATCTCGCCAAGTGTTATGGACGGACAAATAAGTTATTCTTATAGCAGATAAATGACTATTAACGTCCAACTACAAAAGTATTACCCAAAGTATATTTCTCATGAATGGAACGAGCTAGATCCACGAAAATGTCACCAAATGTATCGCATGATATTACACATGAAAAGTGAACATATTCCACAATAGTTAATATTTTTATTTTATGTGATTTTTTATAAATTTACTTGAAATATGTGCAATATGTCGAGAAC
This sequence comes from Amaurobius ferox, assembly GCA_951213105.1. Taxonomy (NCBI): domain Eukaryota; kingdom Metazoa; phylum Arthropoda; class Arachnida; order Araneae; family Amaurobiidae; genus Amaurobius; species Amaurobius ferox. The sequence goes on along the minus strand of OX578141.1, from coordinate 46,453,531 downwards.
AGTTCATGCTCGCGTTCAAAAGTTTGTCAATCGTTTTGTAATGAAAAATGATATACGGAATGATTATTTACGTAACTTTATTAAAGATTTTGAGTTTTTGGTGATTTTTTTCAAAATTTCATACGAAAATTTAGGTGGGTTCTAAACATTCGATTGCATTTAAAAACAATAGACCAGTATTCACGAATTGTAATTTTTGAACCAAATTTCGTTCGAATCGCTCCATTCGTTCGTGAGATATCATCTCCACAGGCTCACTGACACACACACACACAGACATCATGTCAAAAACGTTTGATTCGTGCTCTGGGATGCTTGAAACATGCTCTTCCGTCAAAAACTCGAATTCTCGACCACGTCACAATACTTTTCTAAATGTGTGTAAGGAAAGTAATAATCGTACAAAATTTCATTTAAATGGGGCAATTTGTTCAAAAGATATTCTGCGGACAGGCAGACACACAGACAAAAGGACAAGAAAGTTGATTCGTATTCAGGGATGCTCAAAACGTTTATCTCAATGACTATCTATTCCCAGAGACGGAGTTTTGAACCCGTTACTATAGGGGTCTAACTAACCCAGGAGCATACGGGACAGCTACCCCGGGTACCCGTATCATAGGGGCCCAAAATCAAGTAATTGCAACATAAAAAAATTAACGATTGCCTCCTCAAAAAAAAAATTGTTTGCAATCGGAATAGGTTTACCCAGCAGGTAGATTCATTTTGTGGATATGTAGGGATTAACCACACTAATTTAGCATGTTGGCTATGATAAGAAAATTTCAAATTAAAATCCCATTAAAATACGTAAGAACCACATTTTGTATTCTTTTTTCTAGAATGCAATTATGTTAATGGGAAATATTTTTGTTCATTTCATATATATCGAGAGCAAACAGTCTTTCAGCACTTTTTGGCCGGAATGGGTGGAGGGGTGAATGAAACATTAGGGAGCAAGTTTTCTATTTGTCCTATATAAATATATCTAAATGCCGTCATATAGAAACTAAGTTAATATAAAATGTATCCGGGGGCTTCGTCCCCCCCCCCCCCCCCGATGTATGCGGAATTTCAATGCAAGTGACAGTGTTGACATGAGGTTACGCATGTATGGTGTTTGGCGCGTCATAATAAAATGATTTAAAAAAATATTTCCATAATTAATGTACCCATTAAGTAATACCACATGGTGACAGCGAACGAACTCGCTGTTCTGAAAGGTAAAAACGATAGTTAATTCTTATTTCTGAGTGAATTTGATATCTGCATCCTAACGATAACCGAAAACGAAACTACAAGACAGGTACCGGTATGCCAGATTCCAAAAATGAATGGAAAATGTGGATATCTCGGCATGAACGTTTTCGTTGTGCATCTGGACTTATTGACAAACCGCAAGGAAAACATGTAAATTCTCTTCTTTTCCGCATGGATCATCAAGTGGAAGCAATTTTAATGTCTTTCAAACTTGGTGAAGACTTTCGTGATAAACGATTACGAAGCTGTTAAAAATCACTTTGAGAAATATTTTATTCCCACTCGGAATATTATATATTGAACGTTATAAATTCTATGCTAGAGTTAAAAAAAAAAGAGGAATCTGTTGAAAATTTTGTAACCGCATTTCATAGTTTAGTCCAGAATTGTGCTTTTCTCGTATCTTTCCAAGATGAGATGATTCGTGACAGAATTGTATGTGACATTCACGATAAAAGAGTCGAAAACCCAGACCACTCGACTCGCCCAAAAGCATGAGCAACAAATGACGATAAAAGAGTGTCAGAAGTCGGAACAACCACAATTAGAAAGCAACTTGATACTTGAAAAAGCTGTAAACACCGCCAGACAAGCTAAAATTGTTGAAAAACAACAAAAGCATTTAGAGAAGCAAAACACATCCCAATAGCGTATGCTAATGCAAATGGGTGTTTTCCGAAACCAAATTTCCAAAGAGGGGAGACAGCAAATCTACGTAACAAACCTGTAAAAACTCAACAAGACAGAAACTTTGTTGAATCATGCTACTGATGTGGAAAACCATAAAAACATACCAAGACTGTCCAGTACAAAAATCAGTGTGCAACAAATGCAAGAAAACGGGTCATTATGCCGAGGTGTGCAAATCAAGCAGACATGTTGATGAGCTGGGAGAATGAAATTTAGAAGGGTTTTTTGTATCCGTAAAAATTTAGGACAATCCACAGTGTGTGAAATATTACAAATAAGAGGTGGCATGCAAATATATATTAGTTTGAGAGAGACACATCTGTAGACTTTAAAATTGATACTGGTGCTGACGTCACTGTAAGACCTAGAGTTTCTATAAAACGTATATATAGAGGAACCTCAGTGTGTACAAAACTTCGCTTAAACACATATAATTGGACAGACCAAGCATACCACGAGTACAGATGATCGAATGATCGTGCGGCAGGCATGTTTAGAGCCCACGGCAACCCGATCCGCGATATAGGCACACGTAGCGTCTCCTGTGTGCCTACGAACCATATCTAAATGCCTGAAGGAAATGAATTTGAGATTCCAGCGTCCCTTACGTGTGCTGCTGTTAACACGGGAACATCGGAGGCTACGGTTGCAGTGGTGCCGGGTTAGACCAACGTGGAACGCCACACAAATTGGTGATGTGTGGTGTTTAGCGATGAGTGCTGTTTCGTTTTGGGGACCGATGATCAGCGTGTCCGGGTGTGGAAGTCTCCATGCACAACGCCATAATCCCAACCTCGTTATCGAGCGCCACACCAGCCCCACTGCAGGCATCATGGGCGGGGGAACCATTGCCTACGACAACCGATTCGCTCTAGTAGTGGTGCCTGGAACATTGACGGGCCAGCGGTACGTGGATGAGATTCTACGTCCCCATGTGCTCCCATTCGTTGTTGGGATTCCAGGTGCGCAATTCCAGCAGGATAATGCCCGGCCGCACACGGCTCGGGTCACCCAGGCCTGCCTGAGTCATGTCCAGACACTTCCATGGCCTTCTTGCTCCCCAGACCTGTCCCCTATCGAGCATGTGTGGGACCAGTTGAAACGCCAGGTGCCTCGTTGTCGCAATCTTCGGAATTTGGAGCGTAACGTCCAACAGGTGTGGACTCGTTTACCTCAGGACAACATCAGGCATCTGTTCGACACCATGCCAGATCGTATTGCTGCTTGTATCTCAGCACGAGGCGGTGCGACGCGCTATGGAGGATGACCGGATTGTGTACCACAGCTCCCTCTGTACGTGTTCTGCTTCGCTGTTTTTGTGATCATGTATATCATTTATCTGTATCCTTCCATCAATAAAAATTTCAGGTCCACCCTAGGCTTCCTTCCTGGTGCGCAACTTTCATTGCCCATGAGAGTATTTATATAGGACAAATAGAAATCTTGTCCCCCAGAAGTTTCATTCGCCCCCTCCCCCTCTCCGGTCAAACAGCATATTAAGGGCCACTGTAAGAAACACTGTTTGCTATGGATAGAGCTCAAAGGATGACTGTCTTGGCGTTCCAGAGGGTTTATTAAGGATTTCCACTTCCGGTTCTTTTTTTCATTTCCTCTTCAAAAATTTTCAGTTCACTTAAAAGTCTATATCTTTAAAGTTGCTGTAAATAAAGCTTAGATGATAACTGATATGGATTTCGCATTAAAACCTGGAGGGGGCAGGTTAATTTACTAAGAATTTTCACTTTCGGTTTCTTTCCCACTTCTGGTTCAACATTTTTCTTTAAAACATTTATTTCTTGAATTGGCTATAGATAGAGATAATGACCGATATGGATTCAACATTAAATTGTGAAGGGGGGGGGGGAAGAAACTAATTGATGATTTCCACTTCAGGTTCTAAAGATGTCCTTTCGGATTCTAAAATTTACATTTTACTTGAAACATTTATTTCTCAATCTACTATAAATGTATCTTAGATGATGATTGATATGGATTCAACATTAAATTCAGGAACAGGCAAGATGTTTACTATGGATTTCCACTTCCGGTTCAAAACATTTTTTGAACCTTTATTTTTCAAGATTGGCTATAGATAGAGCTCAGATGATAACAGATATGAATTCAGTATTAAATTCTGGAGGAGGTTGGGGTTCACTAAGGATTTCCACTTCTGTTTTTTTTTCTCTTCCGGTTAAAAAATGTACTTGAAACACCTGTTTCTAAGAATTAGCTATAGACATAGCTCAGTTAATCACTGATATGGATTCAGCGTCGAATTCTAGAAGAGGTTGAGGTTCCCTAAGGATTTCCATTTCCGGTTTTGAAGATGTCACTTCTGGTTTTTTCTAAGAATTCGTATGACTGTGCGGAATATGTATACGAAAGAGTATTTAAATGCATAATACTTCCGTCAAAAATGAAGTGTATAAACCATTTGTCACCATATGAAGGTTTCTTCATAATTTTTTTAATTTTTATTATATCTTTGTCATATAAAATGTGTTTGTTCTCCTATAGATTAATTTATTCTTTATATATTTTTTACATTATTACCTTTGAGATTCAAAATTTCTCAATACATATTAATCCCTTTATAATGCCAACGTTAATATGTAACAAATATATACTTTGTTTATTTCCAATAAAATGTAAAGACAAATGTTGCTTTGAATTGAAAACTCAATCCAGTCCAATACACAGCAATGTTAATTTTTTTTTAAATGTATTGAAGATTTTAACAGATCCTCAAAGCACAACATTCTCTCCTATGCAGGTGTTGTCGTGCTTTTTCTACAAGCAAAAATAGCATAAAACGTTTGTAGTAGGTTTATAAATTGTGCCGTAAAAGTTAAATGCAAATTGTACTCATTTTCACCAGCTACAGCCAGGATCGAATTGTGTAGACCCTTGTGCTACAGATATTGTGAGGCCTCCAGTAATATTTCAAAAGGCGAAAAAAAGATTAAAAAAAATTAAACTGCCCTTCCTGGAACGCTTTGATAAATCCGGCCTCATTCTCAAATCTCATTCTAAAAATAATCAGTCGCGAAATAAAAATGATATAAATACTGTCACATAAATAGAAACTAGGTTAACATAAAATATCTCCGGGAGAGGACAATTCACCCCCCCCCCCCCTACACACACACTGGATGTATGCCTAAAATAAACACTGTATACAAGATAATTCAAAATAGATACTATAGCGATTATATTTTTAACAGTTGGCAGTAAAAGCATACTTACTTCCAATAAAGAAAATGCTTGCTCAAATCATATATAGATATACCATTTATTGTACAAGAGGTTGTATAGGCATACAAATATAAAATGTAATATTTTATATGGGCCCTTCAGCCAAGAAACTTTCAATCAAGGCCGCCCGTAGTGGGTACTGACACCACACGAGTATGGGCCCAGGCGCCAGGAAGGGACCGGTCACTAAAATTTGTTTTTCTGAGAGAGAGGAAGATATGAATGATTTTAGAGGAGGAAAAATACAGAAGGTTGTTCGCACTTTATGGAAACGATTTTGCATTTATGTTTCTCGTTAGCATTTTGAGATAAAGATTTGGCATTTTCAATATAATCGTCTGCTACTGTTTTGTTTTGATTGGAATGCAGAATAAAAGATTTATTTTAAAAATGGCTCCTGAAATTAATAGATGGCTCGAAGGTTACGTAAATGCGCTATCCAAGGAGAAATATTCGTATCAACAATTGTAAAGCGGTATAAAGATCGAAGTTATTGCATTTCAAAGAAAAGTATTTTTAATATATTAAATTTGAAAGGAGAAAAGAGTCTAGCTGAAAGTAAAAATGAAAAATGGCCGCAAAATCGCATCCTAAGACTGTTCAAACGCGGGTAAATATTAAGAAAGTGAAGTCTCTGATCCTAAAATAAAATCCAGCGACTCAAAGATCCATTGCATCGAAACTGGGAATGTCTTCTGGCACTGTAAGTAAAATCATTCATAAAGATTTGAAGTTAAAAAAGATGTTTAAACCTAAAGTTCATCTGCTAATATTCTACTTAAAACCACATATATTTTTTTTTTTTTTTTAAACGCATTTTCTAATTGGGTGTTTCTTGGTAGAGGTTATGATTAAGTACTTTTACAAATTGGAAGTATGTTTCTACAATCAATGGTCATAAAAATAATCATCGTAACATATATTTTGAAACACCCTGTATATATAGTATACAGGATGTCAAGCAAAGTCATGGATCAAACAAATAACTCCAGAAGTATTAATTGTATAATTTTATGCAGGGGTATAAGAAACACCCCTATGGTGGTACATGATGCGACAACTTTCGGGGGCTTGTCTTCTTTTTTCGTAGATATCCTAAATAGTGGGGTACGTGGTTTCTCGTTAGAGATAGGGGAAATGTAAACAACGGAGTTGTAGGGCGTTATAGAAACAGTGCAAAGTATTTTTGCCCCCCACCCCCGCAAAAATTGGAACGGCATCCTGAAAAAAGTGTAAACAATCTACCCCCTCCCCCAAATAAAAAATCGAACATTTAGACAATTCAGTAAACAGTGGCATCCCGAGAGCCAAGCAACCAAAGCGACCACTTGGGTCCTTATATTTGCAGAGGGACTCAATATTTTGTACATTATTTTTATTGGTCTTATTGTTCATTTTGTTCAATTGTAGTTGAACATATTGAGATCAAGATACTATAATTCCCTTGGTGCGCTTTGTTATATAACTGGGGCCTGATTATCCATTAGGAGAAGGTAGTTTAAGACTCGGGAATATTTTATATCATACAAAAGTCCCCAAAATATTGTTGACCCGGGGAGCTCAAAATTATATTCCAGAACCTAAAGAGAAAAGACTAATGTTATAGTCTTGTAACTCCAGAAGTATTAATTGTATAATTTTATGCAGGGGTATAAGAAACACCCCTATGGTGGTACATGATGCGACAACTTTCGGGGGCTTGTCTTCTTTTTTCGTAGATATCCTAAATAGTGGGGTACGTGGTTTCTCGTTAGAGATAGGGGAAATGTAAACAACGGAGTTGTAGGGCGTTATAGAAACAGTGCAAAGTATTTTTGCCCCCCACCCCCGCAAAAATTGGAACGGCATCCTGAAAAAAGTGTAAACAATCTACCCCCTCCCCCAAATAAAAAATCGAACATTTAGACAATTCAGTAAACAGTGGCATCCCGAGAGCCAAGCAACCAAAGCGACCACTTGGGTCCTTATATTTGCAGAGGGACTCAATATTTTGTACATTATTTTTATTGGTCTTATTGTTCATTTTTTAAAGACTCATTATTGCAATTATACCCGATCCAACGTTTTCTTGGTATTTTATCTAATTCTGCATTTTATCAATAGGCATTTTTGTATCAGTTTATATTGTTCTTTACAACGTTTTAGCTACAACCTGTTTATCGAATTGTAGTTGAACATATTGAGATCAAGATACTATAATTCCCTTGGTGCGCTTTGTTATATAACTGGGGCCTGATTATCCATTAGGAGAAGGTAGTTTAAGACTCGGGAATATTTTATATCATACAAAAGTCCCCAAAATATTGTTGACCCGGGGAGCTCAAAATTATATTCCAGAACCTAAAGAGAAAAGACTAATGTTATAGTCTTGTAATGAATTTTCTTTTTAAACTTGAAAAAACAACATAATTAAATCGTCGGATAATCGATTTTTCGGATTACTAGTTTTCGGATGTGTGACGTTTTACTATATTTATTATTTAGATGAGGATTTTTTTATGAAAGTTCGCTTGGGGCCTCGTCAACTTTGTAATTGACTTTCCCCCTATCCCTAACCGGAAGTGAGATAGTCCCCATGCCCCGTTAAAAAGATTGTCATGTTCCCTAAAGTTGTCTCATCGTGTAGCGTCATAAGAATTTCCTATACACCTGCATAAAAAAATATACGCTAACCCTAATTTACCCAATCCATGACTTTCCTTGACACCCTGTATATATCTTTAGAAGCATATTTCCTGGCATAGAACTATAGAACCTATTTAGCAAGTTTTTAATCTTAAACGAAGATTTCAGAAATTTGAAACAGACTTCGTAAATAAAATAAAATGTTATTATCTAGGATTCCTAAAGTTTTCATAAAACAGTTTTTAATTCTTTTTTGAAAAACAGGTCAAATAAATAAAATAATAATAGCAATAATTAGTTTGGAGCCCGAATTATGAGTACTAGAGCCCGAGACCGGGTTCAGACCGAACCAGTCTTAATTCTAGGATCTGTTATATATGTATTATATGTAAAACGACCGTAGAGTGCCCAAATAACTCATACCCGAGATTTATCGCATGGACAAAGACGAATGTTCCACTAAACTCCAAAGAAAACAAAGCGGTAAAACTGACTGTTTGTTTCCCTTCAATCAAAGAGTAAGGAACATTTCCTTACAAAATAACAATGAATAAAGAAGCCACTACTCAGAATGTCTTAGAATCATGGAATGCAGTAAAATTTTAAAGTATTTTACCCTTTCCTCTTGGTTCTTTTCATCTGTTTAGAGCAGGATTCAAGTAGCTTATAAATATCCTCCGATTCTTCTTCTAACTGCTAAAATCCGTTCGTACTCAAAACAAGACCATCCCAAAGCTAGTTTAGTTACTTCCACTCAGTGGTAACTTCTCCCAAATTGTACCTACGCCCCAAAGCCTGAAGACCACGCAAAACTGGTTTTCCATCATCAGATTTCAACAACGCCAATATTCCGTACACTTGCTTTTCCCTGTCATTTTACATTGTTGTTATTTAAGTGTGTATATTGCAGTCGGCAACCCCTGGTTTATGCGCAGAATGTGGTATGCAACAAAGCTTATAACCAGTGTTTCTTGCAGCACTTTTTGGCCGGGGGGGTGGGGTGAAATTTTAAGGGGGGAGCAAGTTTTCTATTTTCCCTATATAAATTTATCACATAAATAGAAACTAGGTTAACATAAAATGTCTCCGGGGGGGGGGGGGGGGGGCGATGTCCCCCGGAGGTATGCCTAAAAGAAAAAACACTGCTTACAACATGAATAGAGATTTTCTTTATTCCATGATTTTATTAATTATATTAAAACAATTCGGATTTTCCGATTAATCGAGACTCTCACAATATCCACATAAGATTTTCGTTCCGGGTATCAGATAAAATAATATAATTATTACCCTCGTGGTCTTTCGTAGTTGAGAGTAGAGTTTTCATATTTATAGACTGACCTAGTGACAAACTTTCCACAAGCCCACCCTCCCTCTCCCTCGCTAGACCCAGCCTATGGCAACAGGTGTTAATGGGTGGCAATTAATGGGTAATTAGTTAATGGGGATATCAGTTAATGGGTCGAAAACCCAGACCATTCGACTCGCCCTCAGGCATGAGCAGCAAATGGGTGGCATAACGAATAAAATTTTGGAATTATAAATTGCAGTAGAAATATATTTTCTTGGAAAGAAAAATACAAAATAAATATGGTATAAATAAAGGATTTTAAATATTTAAGGTACTTAAAATATTAGCAAATACAAGAGTCATTGGAAGCAGGATCATGTACTTCGAATTTCTTTAATAAATTACTTGTTACATTTTTTTTTTCTTAATACTCATCTAAAATATTGAATTTACAAAATGGATCAATCTTATCAACTGAGATACCAGTACCTAATATTGAAGTTAGCTGGTATTTATATTTAGACTGATTATATGCAAATGTTTTTAGAGCTGTCTTTGTTTGAAATATGTTAAATAGAACATGGTTTGAAACAAAGTTTTAAATAAAACATGGTGAAAGAAGTGTACAACAAAATTAATTTAGATGCATCTTATTTCAACCCCTTTGGGGTTGAAAAGATACCCCGAAATAAAAAAAAAAATTCGAAACATTTTCAACATGAAATAAACTGAAAATGAAAAATAATGAAATAAATCAAAATTATTTTTCTCAGTACTTTGGATGTACCGTAAAAACAGGTCTCAGGATTCAAGACCCCCTGATTCATTCAACTACAAGGTTGAAATTCCGAGCTGGATTTCCGATAAAGACCACTATTTTCAATTCTAAGCATCGCACATTGTTAAGAACAAAATTAAACGAATTTTCAAAATGGTACTACCTAACTATTAAGAGCTTTAGTTTCCTTGTTTTTGACAGACTTAATTACTATTAACACAATCTTTTTGAACTTTGTTTTCCCTTTTGCGATTGACGAAAAAAAATTTTTTTTTTAAATTGTGTTCTGCGGTTAGATATTTTCGAAAATCGAAATTTGAAATAAATCGATTGAAATAATTATACCAAATTTGATTCGATTTTCTCAATTTGTTCGATAGATAGTGCTTCATGTGAAAAAAATTTTTCCTTGATATCTGCAAAATGGTTCATGATATCTCCTAAATGATGGTGCCTTGCAAAGAATTTATTTATTTATAATAGTGGAAATATTTAATTTTTTATGGTTCATTTCTTTCGTTTTATAGGGAAAAAGTAAAATATCTCGAGAACGGCTTACTGTTAGGATCTTGCAAATTATGTCATTTGCTTTTAAATAAAAAGTTATGTATATAAAATAGATATGTTTGTAGAAATTGTAATTATGGTTTTAAATACTTTTTCGATTTGCGAAAAAATGTTCGAAAAATCGAGGACCTTCCCTTTGGTTTGTTGACCTCGAAAATAAATACTCTTTCTAGTCCTGTATAATTTTAAGGGTCCCTTGTATATTTTAAGGGCATCTTTTATACGCGGTAGGAAGGGAACTAGAAAGCATTAGAAAACACTAGACTACATCACCGAGTGCAGTATAGGGTATATTTATCAAAATATTTGCTAATATGACATTTTATAGACCTACTTCCTTTCATATTAAATATCTATAAATGGGATTCATGTTTTTTTTTTCTTTTTCATTCTAAAGCCGCACCTAATTCCGAGACGATCCGTACAGTTGGTAGTCACTCTGAGTTGACTCACTTTCTCTTTGTCTCGGCTGTATTCTATTTAATTTAACAAAACCAAATAAATTGTATGCCACAATATCCTTTCAGTCCTCCGTTTGAGGGGATACGATTAGTTGAAAGTAAACCTTTGTCCACCATGACAGATAAAAACGCTGCGATAGAATCACTACGATCCAGTAACAGATGTATTACTATCAATTCTTGTACGAAATAACAATTGAACTTTGGATTCGATGCCACAAAAGAGAATGGTTGATAATTGCGTTGTCAAAAGCTAAGCGCTAGATGATCGACTGTTGTGGCTGTGCTAAAGCTGTTCCTTTCCTACGTATATTTATTCACGTTCTCCTGCAGTAAGTTAAGGAGTTTTTTCTTAACTTTATATCATTTTTATTCAAATATTTCAGAGAAAATTATTATATTAGACTACTGTGCATGGATAATTAATTCTTATGGAGTTTATGGAATTGTTAATTAAGGTGTATATATATATATATATATATATAAGAAGCATACATACCGGATACAATGTACTTTTTGCTTAGGTTTCTTTTTTCGATTCCTCATCATTGACATTTGTTGATTATCTTTAGCTTTCTGAACAGTAATATGTATTTTAATTCCAAATTATGGCTGAATTTCATTTTATTTCATTGTATTTTGTAGACAAATTCTAAGATAGTGTATTATGAGTTACTACTTCCATTCTTCCATTGGATTTACAATTTTAATATTATATATATATATATATATATATATATATATACTAGCAGGACAGAGCATTGTATACATTGTATATTTAAATTAACAGTAAAAATTAATTAGTCACTAATATTTTATCCATTTTGTCAATCGCCAAACAAGTTTTGAATTTGATAGGGGATGAGTCGAAAGTATTTGGTAATATAACAATAATTTACAACTATTGCTATATATATATATATATATATATATATATATATATATATATACATATAGTAAAGTGGAGGTGCATTAATATACACAAGCGGCTTAAAATCTTCATTTAAAATGTAGTGCAAGAATATAAAATGTAGTACAAAGATCATTATAAAATTAGCGCGACTGCAGCTAGATAGTATAATGGTGTTAATAGATAAAACATATTTAATAAACAGTGCATACATACTAGAATAATATCTGCATATACAATATCAAATCGGTAGTCGAAGAATAATGGGCAATTATATTCAAAAATTGTTCCAACCCTCACTTGTCAATTTTTAAATATAAGCGTCCATTATTTTTCGACTACCGGTTTAATCAATTACCAATTATTGGCAACTATTTTCTTATTATAGCCAACATGCTAAATTAGTGCGCTTAATCCCTATATATCTTCAAAATGAATCTTTTCGCTGGGGAAAGCTATTTAGATGACATACTTTTTTTCTGAGGAAGCAGACGGTAATTTTTCGATGTTGCAATTGTTTAATTTGGGGCCTCTCTAATGCGGGGGCCTAGGGCAGCTGCCCCGTATGTCCCTGCGTTAGTCAGGCCCTGAATATATATGTACCATCGAGGAAAGATTTAATTCCTTCTCAGTGATTTGTACTAGGGGTTGACCATTGAGTTGCATAACTGTACTTTATCGTCGATGTGCTTCCCAACCGTCCTAGTTTTAGCTCACGGATAGTCAACAGGGTTACGATACTAATTGATAAGAAATTCGTATCAAATATTATTTGATTTGAACAATTTGTTTGTGAGATATAGGCGCTCCATGTGAAAAATAATAACATTTCAAGTGTCTCGAAAACAAATTGTGCTAATCCATAAATAATGGTCATTATTTAGATTGGGAGGGGATTTGGGGTTTCCTCCATTCATCTTGGGTTAAAAGTAGTATTTACAAAGCATTACTTATTTGATAACAGCGAGTTTGTGATTTTTTATGCATTTTTACCTTTAGATCAAAAACAAAATATTTGTAGAACGGCGAATGTTCGAATCTTATAAATTATGGGATTGGTATCTTAAATATTTTACAATTTTGCAATTTTGAGGATATTTTTATCAATCTATGACAAAATACCGCCAAGGTGGCGATATTTGACTAAATTAGTCGTCGAGTTTGCCAAATTTATCGCCAAGCGTTACTTTTCTTATAAATGACTATTAACAAATTTTTACTTGTCAAAATACTAAACTATTACCCAAAGTATCTTCTTACGTGAATGGAACGAACTATAGACCCACGAGAATGATGTTAACAAATGTATCGCATAGTATTACACGTGAAAAGTGAACATATGTCACGATAGTTAATATTTTTTAATTTTATGTAATTTTTTGATTAATTTATTTGAAAAATGGTCAATATCTCGAGAACGATTCATGCTAGCATTCGGAAGTTTGTGTTATTCGTTTTCTAATTAAAAATGACATAAGAAATTATCATTTACGTAACATAATTAAAGGTTCTGATTTCTTAATGATTTTTTTCAATATTTCATTCGAAAATTTGAGAGTCTTCCGAATATTCGATTGCGTTTAAAATGAATAGGATTCCAGTGTTCACTAATTGTAGTATTTCTACCAAATTTCGTTCAAAACGCTTCATTCGGTCGTGAGATATCACATCCACAGAATCAAGAACACATTACCCCAAAAAGTTCGATTCGAGTTCAGGGATGTTTGAATCGTGCTCTTCCGTCGAAAACTCGAATTTGAATTTTCGACCCCATCACAATACTTTCCCTATACATTATACTATGTATAAAAGGAAAGTAACAGCCTGCATGTGTGTTTCATAAAAAGTGAACAGTACACAGGAATTTTTAACCGTTGACTGTAGATACATGATTCGAATTGCAAAAATCCTTTAAATAAAGGTAAAAAATTATGAAATAATAATCTAAATAAATGTGCAATATTTTTGTAAAAAATTTAAAAAAATTAAATTTTTATACTGCCCTTCTAGAGAAATAAGTCAAATTACAAAATATTGTCCATACTTCATTTAGTCAAAAGAATAAAATCTGGATCAAGTATATAACTTGTCAAGCTCATTCTATCGTGGCTTTTCGATACGCTTGTGATCACCGCAATTCATATATCAAGGGGCCATTCACAAATTGAATTGATTCACAGAGATCATATTATAATTCGGTTCTAAAACAATTTGTTTTTAGCAATTTGTCTTTGAAACTATTAAGACAATACATTACGAGGGATACATTACGGAATAAGTAAAAGATAAATTTTATAATTTTACATTTTGAACTAAAGCAAGTTAAATTCTGATTTAATAATGCATGCCAAGATTACGAATGCAATCGAGGCGATCTACGATACCACATCTGTTGAGTTTTGGGGGCAATAAAAAAATGTGTATTATGCAAAGTGTTAATTATAATTGTTTAGAGTGACTATATATCAAAATACACCTAATTTTGAAACTGTTGCGTGTGTTACTGTCTAGTATAGGGCGATGCATAGTGATACGTCAAGATTAAATTTAAATATACGTATGTGAATAACCATTCGATTTTAATTAATATTCTTAAGTTGTGTATATAGCTTCATTTCCCCGGTCAATGTACAGAATTCATTAATGCAAAAACATAGCTGTAAAATTTGTAATATAATATTATAAACCAGAAGATGTTTCTCAAATTGGGAATATGACATCGACTTGACGTCACCATAATTTAAACTGTAGTTATGTAGCAAAGTTACTTGAATGCTTAAATACAAACTGTGAATCGACGTAATGATGACGTAATAGCTTTACTGAAATATTTGCATAAAATAAATTTTAATTAAGTAGTAAAAGTGACAGTAACTATTCCCAACCGAAATTGATTTGTGAATGTCCCCTTATTTTCCAAATAAAATTTTAATCAATAACTGTGCCAAATTTGATCGTATTATTACAGCCGCATTTTTGTTAGTTTTACTAAATGCGGTAAGGGTAATTTTTTTTTTTTTTTTTTTTTTAATTTAACTCCCTGAAGTTAATTTTTTAAACTTTTTACAAAAATATTGTGTAACATTTAAATTACCATATCATAATTTCTTGCTTTATTTAAAGCATTTTTGCAATTGAAACTATGTGTCGACAACCAACTGGTTAAAAAAATTTTGCTGTTCACTTTTTGAAACATCCTGTATAGGAAATATCAGCTGCAAATGGAAGACACTCTTTAGAAGAATAAGTAAACACAAGAAATTGCTGATACTAGACGAACACGAAATACTGGAATGAAAAACGCAAAAGAAACAATTGTAAAACTTCAGACCCAGGCGAGACATCACTCACTTCAAATACAATAGCTGCAACAAATATTCACAATCTTATCGCGTACGCTAGCCTCAAACTGGCAAAACTCCAACCGATGTGAACGCACAGTTCACTATACAGGGTGTCTCAAAAAGATTGAAACGCGCTTTAATTCTTTACTTGTTTTAGATAAGTGGGCGGTTTATTCCCACTTCATCTCTTCCCATTTCGTCCCTTGCGCTACCCCTTTTTAAAATACAGCATTTCATCCCTTATCCAATGTACACCTGTTTCTTACCCTTTCTCCCAACTGAGAAGGGTGCAAATGACTCCCTTAGGGGATGAGTTCCGAAGAGCTCCGAGGAGAACAAATTAAAAATATTGCTTGTACTATAATAATAGTAAATATGTTGTTTGGCGTTATTTAAATATATTTAAATAATTTAGATAGAGTAAATCCTGTCTTGTCAGATATCCCTATGAAATGGATACTTATAATTGTTTTGTAGTACCATGAATATATATGTTTATGTAGTGGTTGTTGTGCAAACCCTTAATTGACGAACAGAATCCAAAACTTTTTAACCTATCACTTTCTCTAGTATTGTAATGTACTCTCTAGCAGCAAAAGTATTATAACTTAGTCAAACATTATAATTTCAATTTTTGACCGCTTTACAAGTTTGAATTTCAATATAACGTTTTTAGGGTCATATATTTGTATATATCAGTAAGTGTGTACAGTAGCATAAGCAAAGGGGGGGGGGGGTAAGAGTCATACCTCTTCTTGCTTGAAAAATTACATGAACGAAACTTAGTATTTTCAACATCCCAAGATCCTGGCTATGTGTATGTGTGTGTAAAGGCCTTACAAAAGGGACACCTTTACACACACATAGACATACGTAAAGGCCGTGTGTCAAAAATTGTTTTTCACTTTCACCCCACCCGACGGAGTCAATGCTTAAACCCGGCCCGAGCTCGAAGAACTTTACGGGTGTAGAACCCGAGCCCGGCCTAGCTATGTTCAAAGACCATTGAATCTCGGCCCGGTCCGGCCCGAAATAATTTATATTCAAATGTGCTAAACATCTGAATTTGAAAGGTTTGAAAAACGCAGATTTTTTTTAAAAACACAACCCACCCGATTTTTATTGGGCTTTGTTGGGTTTTAGTGGGTATTTTCCAGAAACTCTTAAACTTTGATTTCCTCATATATGTTGTACCTAAATTGATCATTTACTAGTGAAAGCTGGGGAACATTTGTGGAAAATGTTGAGTGTAAATTTGTAAAATTAATTAATAATGTAACTAGTTTTCAAAATTTTCTTCAAACTCAGACCAAGTTCGGGAACTGGAACTTGCGAGCCAAACCAGTAAAAATCTGAAATTTTAGCCCATGCGAATAATTAAAAAAATATTACATCCGATTTTTTTAGCCATTTTTATACGAAATTCCATATTGAAACTTTTAAATTCAGAAAAGTAAAAAAATAAAGAATTTAGTAGTTATGAAATAATTAAATAATTTAGTAGTTATGAAAAAGAAAGCATAATGATGAAATTTTAACATGAAAATGATGAGTTCATATTACTTGATAAAATAACTTAAAAAAATGACCGAAATATTGCGATCAAGATAATTTAGAAATTGCTTATAAATAATTAAACAATAAAACAGAAATTTAAATGAATAAAAAATCACCTAAAGTTATCGCTTAAATTAAAGAAAAATTAGTAGCCTGCAGTCTTAATAATAATAAAAGCAAAATTTTATATCAAATGGTCATTCAACTTAGAAATACAAAAAAATGAAATGCCAATATCAAAAAATTTGAAACAAAGAAAATGACACGCAAAATCGGAAATAATTGGTGATTTCAGTAAAAAATAAAACTTGAAAAATTCTAGAATGATCAAGTAGGGAAGGGAATTTAAAATTGCTTCACAAGTATTTAAGTGCTTTAAGGTAAGTGACATTTTTAGGATGTTCTGAAAAACTGAATAAAACAAATTATAAATCAAGAAACTAGATTTCCTATTGAGCATTTTGTCACTTACTATTTACATTTATCTCTTATATTTACAAATATATTTCGAGTGAAAAACTGCAAAGTGAAGCAAATCATTGCTCGGACAAAAACTGTGATCTTTTCGAAAAAATATTTAAATATTGAAATCATTTTATATAATCATAATGTGCACTATATTTTCCTTTTCAACAAAATAAGTAAAAAAAAAATGTTTACATATTTAACTAATAGGTTTGGAGATATAAACGTCCAAAGGATTTATATTTATCGTACAGCTTCGATTAAGATATCTAGTATTTTAACAATAAAAACTATAACACTGTTCTGGAGTAATATAATCTCATAAAATAAAGCTGTACAATTTAATGTCCAAAGAAAATAATGTTGAGCTTTTTTATCACTTATCAATTATTAATGTTATGACAATTAGCTAATTCTTTAAAATAATATGTCACTCATGGCATTTTTGAAAGAACTCTGAACGTTTCTTTGAGACAGAGGCACATTTGTTTGTAATGAAAAAATGACCTAAATGTCAAAGATATTGTCGAATCGAAGGCAGATTGGGAAATTGCAAGTAAATTATTCTAAACAGAAATGAAAAATGTTTGTTCGGACAATTGTCAATGATTGTTAACCATCTTCGTGAGAAAAATTTTCAGGTTGTTCATTTTTCGAGATTTTCATTCTATGTTGTCTTCATTAGCAATATTAACAATAAAAAAAAATTATGGGACCTACCCATCAGTCATTTTAAATAGGGTGCAGTATACGCGACCTTCATTTTACTACACTAAATATTGAGTTTTGTATAGCGAGAATAGAGAACTTCCTTTTTGGAGCTTTAATTTAATTATTGTAATAGAATGTTTTGAATAACAATGTCATTTAGAATTCTATAGGAATGTGCACCTGATGGTAAATTTTAAGTTTCTTTATAATGTATTTTCAATACGAAAACGGGAATACTGCTAGCTATGTATAAAATAGATATAGACGAACACAGATCTTCTCAAAGGGAAATTATCTTTACTGTATATTTTTTTAACAAAGTAAAGTCATTCCAAATGGAACGGTCGCAAGGGGAGCAAATCTCAATCCCTCCGGCGAGGAGGGCTGTGAAGAGAAGAGACTATTGGGGAACGCACACAGTTTTCCCCTCTACCAACTATAGATATAATAACCTTGCTACCAACAGGTGAGGACCTCAAGGTAATTAGGAGGGGTGCAGACAGGACGAAATGGGAATAACAAGAGACGCAGGATAAAATGGGAAGAGATAAAATGGGACATCACCAAGTGGGCAATGCAAATTGCAAAAATGTTGAAAGTAAGGTAGGAAATAAGACTACGTTAATGAAATAGTCCTCCCATTAATTTAAAAAAGTTACACTTTTTAAATTTTTATACGACCCCCTTAGACAAATTTGGTCAATCAGAAAATTTTTATTTTAAATGCAACAAGATCATTAAAAAACCTCATATCTGTATCCTTAAAATTGAGCGAGTTATATTTAATTGAAAATTGAACATTCTGAATGGGGACCATATATCAAATTAGAAATGTACATTTGTGACATATCACAAAAAAGATAAAACTGGATGATAATACATAGGAGACATTTTTACGAATTTCCACGTAGGCTCACGATGCAATCACGGATTCTTAAGTACTTTTCACATTGAGACATGCCATTTTTTATTTGAAACAATTAAAATAAATAAGTAAACAAATGCAAGTATATATTTGATTTTGAAATTTAACATAATATTTCAAAGCGAAGAATAGAACTCAAGACGATTTTTCTTTCCTTTAACTCTAATTTAGACGTTTCAAATGTTTATAGTAAAATAATTAAAAGAAAACTGAAGAATGAAATGCAGACGATTTATTTTTTAATTTACGTATTTATTCCCAGTATTATTTCTATTCAATACAACTAAATTTTTTTCAATATTATACCAAATAAAGAAGATTAGAAATCATTCAGTGAATCGTCAGCATGTTTAGTTCTGAATTGGCGAATTAAGAACACAACTGGTTGTGCATTATGGTATTTTTAACAAATAACGAGCTTTTCGAATTAATGATTTATGCTTTGTGTAATCAAAATACTGCAGAAACTGCTCGCGATATCCAAACTTGCCTGAAATTTCACGTACATTTATTTATCGGATGATGAGGAGATTAAGAACTATCGGTTCATTTCATGCAAGACCTGGCTCTGGAAAAAATCGTTTGTACACGGAGGACCAAGAAACCGACATCACCGCATATTTTTCTTTCAACCCACGAACAAGCATTCGAAAAGAAAGCGAAACTTTAGGGCTACCTAGGATGTCAATTGCTAGAACACTTGAAATATACCATTGGCATCCATGCTGTATTCATGGATTTCAAGCACTTCATCCTTCCGATTTTGACCGGCGTGTAGCATTCTGCAACTGGTTGTTAATCCAACAAGACATCCATTCGAACTTTGTTAAGAACATTCTGTGGACTGATGAATGTTTGTTTACGGAAGATAGGGCAATCAATACTCACAACGATCATTATTAGGATAATACGAAACTATTTTTTGTCCGTGAAATACATCACCAGAGAAAGTTTTCTGTGTCTATATGGTGCGAAATTTAAAATGCAAAACTGATTGGTCCTGTGTTTTATGAAGGAACTCTTACAGCTGAAAAATACATGCAGCTTATTTTAAACGGCACTGTAACGGATTTTATGGAGACAACAACATTATCGCTTCTAAAGAAACATGTATTATCAACAAGATGGAGGGCCTGCACACCAGGCTATAATTGTAACAAACTGGCTCAACGAAAACTTTGATAAACAGTGGATTGGTTTGAAAAGAGCCGGTCGTCCCAAGGCCGGGGGGGCTTACCTACATAGGCTCTAAGCAACTATTTCCCCGGCAGGGAAAAAACTCGAACCCCCTCCCCCACACACATCATCATCGGACCTTTTATATTTTTTCTTTTTAGAAATTTTTTGCACCGGCCAGTGCTGGTACATAAAATCTACAAGACCTTCTGCTTCACTTAGTGGAAAAGGGTTTAGTTACAGGATACCATGATATATTATATATCTTTATCATACTCAAAATGTTCATAGTATAAACAACAGTACCTCTAGTTTTTAACTCACATAATTATATACATTATTCAGTATCAGATTTTAATTGATGTGGAAGCCATATAAAATTATATACATATTATTCAGTATTAAATTATACTGAATTATACATTATTTAACTATATTTACATTATTTATATTAATTATAATAATTATTTATATTAATTATATTAATTATAATAATTATTTATATTAATTATATTAACATTATTCAATATCAATTTCCATTAATGCACAAATTATATAAAATATCCACTTATATCTCTATAATTTTGGTAAAAATCTGGTGATATACATAGTACATCATATACATATATTTTACACACATTAAACTACTATTCGTTATTCATTAACTATTCTAATACAGCAATCCTTGGATTAGCACGATTAATTGGTTGCGCGAAAACGACGCGCTGAACAAAGTCACGCTAAGAGAATTTAATAAAATATCCCAATAAGTAACAAGACCTTGAAAACACCAATGGATATTTGTTGGCGTTTTTTTTTTTGGCAATTTAAAATATATTAAAACAAACACAAATGGTAATAATTTAACATTTGTGACAAAAGTTTAATGAAATTAACAAAAGCACTGTCGTAGTTCCTTGAAAAATATAAAGATCAAAGACAACACCTTAAGAGTAAAAGTCTTTTAATTTGGCATCATTTAAGATGTTAAAAATAATACAAGCAGGCCAGAGCGCTTTCTGACGTCAAACGTCCTTCATTAGTGGCAATGCAATAAAGGAGGAAATCCATGGGCTCATATAGTACAGTCAAAACCACGAATAAAAGTTTGCATATAAATAGTCGGATTACCCAAGACAAAATAAAATTATGAAATTTCAAAAATACATACAGCGGAAATAAGCATAAATAACAGCAATCTAGTAATAAAATTATTTTTACAAGTAGCAAAGGTTTTTGTAGCAGTTTTCAACGTAATAAGTTTTTGTAATGTTTCTTAATTTAAAAGAAAAACACGAAAAATTAAAACCGCTGCCTTTTCAGTCTGAAACTTAGTACAGATCTCTGACGTCAGGGCAGGTCTTAGAAGAAATTGGACCCAATCGGACCGGGATGAGTCTCCTAGAGACAGGCGCCTCGTAATTCAATGTCTTGGTCGAGCTAAGGCTCTAGAACCGAAGGGTATTAAAAATTTAAATAAATTTCGATTACAAAATGGCTGATGAAATTCATGACTCCAAATAAAATATTTAAAAAAACTTTTGAAATCACACGGTTTTAGTAAAATGCACTAAAGAGTAAATAATTTATATAGCTACCAAAACATTCTCGGTCTTATCCGGCTAAAAATAAAACAATGTGGCGCCCATATAAGAATTGTATTTGGACATTTACAGAATTTTAAGGAACAATATAGAAGTGATAACATAGAAATGACATGTGTAAAAATGATTACATTCAATTTATTTAAATTAGCCTTTGACAATTTCGATTTAGTAATCCGTCATTCTTATATATGTCATTTCTATGTTATCACTTCTATTGTTCCTTAAAATTCTGTTAATGTCCAAATAAAATTCTTTTATGGGCGCAACACAGTTTTAGTTTTAGTCGTATATGAATATTGTGATAGCTAAGAATATTGTGATAGCTAAAAATTATTTTTTTTAGTCATTTTACTACTAAAACCGTGTTTTTTTTTTTTTTTTTTTTTGTAATATTTTATTTCATACTATTTATTTTTTTGCGATTTTGCAATCAATTTTTCATCAGATATCCAATCAAACCTTTTAAAAAATATTTTATTGAATTCGTCATAACAGATGGTTGTCTGTCTGAATGTATATTTCAACTTCTTTGATTGCATTTTAATATACTTCCTTACGTTTCAAAGATCTAAAATTTGATACACAACTTAATCCAGTGGAACATTTTCATCTATCATAATTTGGTGAATCCTCGAAAAATAAAATCGGCATCTTTTTTTGCAAAATGTCTACATAATCTGCTTTTATGGCTAAATATTGTATTCAATATACGGTTTCTACTTTTCTGTAGTTATAGTTTATTTGTAGTTATTTCATTTTTATTCTGTTTGCTACTGCCTTAACTGTTTAATGTTTGACTGGTGTTACAATGGTTACAATGTATATTTATAGGTGTTACAATGGTTACAATTTATACTTATAGGTCTTACAATTTATCTTAATTATTTCTTTGGATTATCACACACAACACGCATATAGTATACTGCGGTTTCACATATATATATATATATATATATATATATATAAAGAGAAATATTTTAATACTATCTTACAACAATGTGATTTTTACAGGCCATTCTGGCCATATATCCAGCGGTGGTGATGGGGGTGGAGTTATAAAGCCAAATTTAATGACATATTGTATTGTCATCGCAAATACGTATGGGTGTAAATTTTCAAGAAAATCGGCTCAGTAGAAGTGCGTAAAAAGTGATTTCAAGATTTGACCCAAACAAACAGAGAAACCAACCTAAATAAAACAGTGTAAATAGCGCACAAAACAGATTATTTTAATCAAGTAATGGACAAAACCAGATCATATATTTAGAAGAATGAATTGATCAGATAAATATTTATTCAGATCTTTTCGCTTTTGAAAAAATTCTAAAGGATTAATTAAGAAACATTGGAGATGTATGGTGTGGATTTAGAAATGTCTTTGTCTTATGTCGAAATTGTTGAAGAAATGGTCAGCACCAATAAATTAGTAGATCTTGACTGTAGAATACTAGTTTGGGAAATGGAAGCGTTAAAACAATCCTAAAACTTTCATTTTATGGAGAATAAAGCAAAATTCCAGTTTCTCAGCCCAAAACGAACGCTCTGCAGCTTTTCCAAATTTGCATATAGTTGACAATCCTTGTTACGATAGATTCAGGAGAAAGGAGTTTCTCAAAACTTAAATTAAGGAAAAATATTTGAGATCAACCACACTATAGGAAAGATTGAACAGTCTAGCATTACTGTCAATAAAGTGCGAGAAAGAAGCAAATATTAAATTTGAAATTATCTTTGCTAAATTTATTGAGAAAAGAGAAAGAAATTTTTCTATTCAATAATCTCTTTTTCAATAACTATGTTATAAATATTTGGTATGTAATCCTATATTTCCAATGTAAATTATTTTCATAAATAAAAATTAAAATACTGTAATTTGTATGTTAAATAGTAAATCCAGTATGATAAGGAAAACAAAAACAGTTTTACCACAACATGGTTTCCCCTAAACATTCTTGTCAAATTAGCTCCATACAGTAGGAACACAATGTATAAAACAGGAAAAACGTAAAAGTTTATGGAAAATATTTCAATGCAGATACCAGGGCTCCGCAAATAATACTGCCAATAGAACCTCGCGTTTCCGAAGACCACCCCTGTTTGACGTTCTTAGATTGAAATACAAATTTTATTCAATTTGATCAATTTGTTCGAGAGTTATCGTATCCACTGATAGACATATTAAATGACATTATTGAAAAATGGTTAATTCGTATTCGAGGATATTCAAAACGTGTAGATCTATTAGTATCGGTGAGTCGGATTTTTGACCCAATCGCAATACTTTCTTTCTACATATCACACATCAAAGAATGGAATATATTTTTTTATTCTCCATCAAATGAAAATGGTAGGACTGTTTTACCCAAACTAACATTCTACTGTCTTTATTGGTGCTGACCATTTGAATTTCTTCAACATTTTCGACAAAAGTTACACGTTTGTATTTCAAATTAACGCCTAACAACTCAAAATATAAAATTCCTTACAGCAAAATCGAATTCAGTTTGCTTTAGTTTTTCTGCTCTCCTGTAAAACTGTTTTTAGTTGCGTCAATTTTCTTAGTGATGCGCGATATATTGTGTATTGTACAGAAAGCAAAAACACCCAACCCCCGATAAAGGACTAATTATAAAAGAGCTAAAATACAAAATGCCTCCTTACTTCTCAAAGAATCCATAAATCCAATTTTTCCATGAGTCAAAACCGTTCCAAAAACTGCGACGTCTTAACGATCCAAGTGTTTGGACGCAACTGATAAGCTTCTGGCTCAAACTATTTCTATATGACACCATCTCCAGCCTGCTGCAACCTGAATAACCACTGCAATAGTCTGACCAGCAATTTCTTCCCGACATCTCGACCTTGATTTTCAATTCTTAGATTAAGCATACAAAAACTGTACTGTACAGGGAGCCGAGTTAGCCAATGCATCCACACCATATACATGCATTCCCCCTAGCCGCCGTGCAAGAGCAAGTTTTCGAAATCATTTCAAAGGAAATAAATCCTATAATTTACAGAATCGAAAATAACTCCAAAGCCGGTCGAGGTATATTCTCACTCTATTTTTAACTCTCAGAACAAAGGAATAAAATATAATATTTAATGGTTTGCCGCAGACGGTGACGCTTTAACCCAAAATTTCAATTTTTAGACATGTAAAAAAAGACGTATTCAAGTGCGATTCCTGAAACTCAAATGACGAAAGGTCTCAAGGTTACAGAAACAAAAAAAAATTGTTCTTCGCGAAGTAGAGCGAAATTGCGTTTTTCCAAATATTCTATTTTTTATTCCAGCGATATGGAACTCGTGATAGAAAACGTAATTTAATGGATATATAATTACTTTATTTGATAATGAAAAGGTGCAATTTTCGAAATATTCCTTCTTATTACAAAATAGTGACATGGTCACAGTACCGCCGACAGAATTTTCGGGCTCTTATAAACAGCAGAAGTGTGCCCCCTCCCCTCCCCAATACTACGCCCTGTTTTACAACGTATTAGCATTTTTCGTTTCAATTCAATTTTTATTTCATGTAGGTACTGTAAAAATAAACAGTTTTACATAGTTGGATCTAAAACCAAGAGTACATCAAGAAAACAGTTAAAAGTTGTAAAAATTTAAATATAAAAATAAAACAATTATAAACTGTAGAAAGTAAAGTTCTACATGATGTTAAGATTCTTGTGTAAAAACTCATTTACATCGTAGAACGAGCGACTCGTACAAGATAACTCCTTAATATTTTCTTGACATCTTTTGTGCTCATATTTCTCATTTGTACAGTAAGTTTATAATATAATTTCATTAATCTAATATAGCTTGGAGAATTACGTGTTTCTGCAGTTTGTGCTGAGGCAATCGAAGATACAACTTTTTCTAATGTCATTTAATATTTATTACAGAATTTTGTGGCTTAATAATCATTAGACAATAGAAAATAAAGGTATATTGTAATGTCATAATTTTCAATCCGACAAAATATTCTGCACAGTTTTTTCATAAACTGTTTATGCTGTCCGGTGCCCCAAGTCCCTATTTAATACATCATTTGCCCTTCCCCCTCTTGTCAGTGGCTCTGCATGTTGATGTATGCAAAAATTTTTGCAAAGCTTTAAATTTTAAAGTTCTATTCACCATTATTAAAAAGGATAAATTTTACTTTCTAAGATTTCTAAAATGTCAACGTTTTGACGACAAATTCCTCCTTTTTGCTAATAAGTAACCTGTGGTACTATCAAATGTTATGCTACCATGCCAGTTAAAAATTGCTGAACTGAAATATGAGTATATTTCGTGTTCCAAACTATTTTCTATACAGTTCTATCTCGAACAGTTTACAATATTGAACTAATTGACAAATTTATTTGCTGCCTTTTAACCTAACCATAAATGGTGCCATCAATCATCCATCGCTAAGAGAAAACTTCTATTTATTCTTAATACGTAATCATAAATATAAAAACTGCTGTTCATACATATAAAAATTCCAGATAAAAAATGCACGATATCGTAAATGTACTAAACAAATGTTATATACATGAACATTTATACACTGTAAATGTAAACAACTGCTGTAAGCCCTAGGGCCAGTCGAGTAGCCTGGGTCTTCAACACTGTAAACGTACAGCAGCGCGAGTGTCCCTGCGTCTGTAAAATATTTGATGACTCCCCAGCACGTAGTTATAGTAAAGAAGCCAAAGGAGCTCCAAGTGCACCCCTTCGAAAAAAATAAAGAAAGGACGGATCACGGACCGCCATTTATATTTTATTTTCCTCGTTTAATCAATTTTTCGTGTTTTCTTTTCCCTCAAAAATATTGGTAATCCGGGGGCCCCCTGGAGCTTTGACTCCACTCCCCCCTCACACTTGATTCGTCCCCCCCCCCTATAAGCGGCTCTGGTGCCTAGATGGTTTATCAAGGCACTATCTAAACACGGGTAACTCAACTTATAATAGTGAATGATTTTTGAGTGTTGAGCTTATAATTAATCAAAAACCGTTTCACTTTTGTAGTTTGCATAATACCAACTTCAAACGTCTTTTTTATAAACATAAAAACACACAGGAAGTGTGAAAAGTTTAAAAATTTCTTTAAAATAAATTCAGCATACCTAAAAATATTCAGACATTTTTAAAATACGAGTTTTTTAGTTAATATTATTATTAAAGGGGGAAAAAATTACCCACAACGTATGCCTTTTTATGTTTCTTGCTTTCTATAACGCAAATTCTAAACCTCATAATTTAGAATATTGTTGGAAATGAAATATGAAAAATTGAATCATAGTCAAGCAGGAAAAATATTGATATTCTCGAATTGTGAGTGGTGCCCTGATCGGGATCTCAGGATATGAATTTCTTCTACGGACTGACATATACAGACATTTAAAAAAATAGTCAGTTCGTGTTCAGTTGCTTGAAACATACCTTCAAAGTATGATAATATAATTCCTTAACCCTTCATCCTATTTTCTGAACACTGACTCTTCTGAACACATATTTGGAAATGTTTATTATTTATGGATTATATTAGATAAAGCAAAAATGAAAAGGTGATGCTGTGAGACTAAAAGATAAAATCCCCCGTCTTAATTAAAACTTGCTGTGTCACCATATCTATACACATTTTCTGTATTAGAATAAATGTTTCTAAATGAAACGCAAGTGAAATGTGAAATAATAATGAACAGGCGTGGCATCCAATGGCGTACATTCAAAGCAAACACAGGTGTTTCAATTGAATAACTAAAAGTTCTGTTTACCGTGACCAACATCTATTTTCTTTGCTCTGCCAAATGTAGAATTCATGTTGCAGACGTGTATATTTGATAAAAGCTATTATTGAAGAGCTTTTTTCTGTCATCTAATTAAATTAAGAATGATAAGATAAAAAAAATCCTTCATCAATATCTCTACCGATGAGGACATATGCACTAAAGATTCTTAAGATCACAATTGGGGCTGGATTTACAGTTGTGGAAGCCCTAAAATTATACTATAAGTGAGGAGGCTTCCCACCAAAAATAAATGCCATAACATTTAACTGGAATTAAATACCATACAATTAAATACTCTTTTATTATCGTGAAACATGGAGTATGAATTGAAAATACGAAATATCCTCCGTATAATTCCACATAATAAAAGAAAATATCTGTCTTTCTTTCTTTCTATCTATCCGTCCGTGTGTGTGTGTGTGTGCGTTAGAGGCCTGCACGGGCGTAATGTAAAACTTATTACCCAACTCGGCCCGAAAATCTTAAGATTTGCCACGTCCAGAGCCTGATAAATGTTTCAAAATAATTCACCCGAGCCCGACCCGTTCCGATTTTTTAAATGCATTGAAGCCTGGTTAAAGCTAACACACTATTTCCTTATATCATAATCATAATTTGCAATTTTAGGAATTAAACAAAAATTGTATTGCATATTACATACAACGATTCAAATCAGCAAATGCAAGTTGCAAAGAGCAATGTTTTATTTTGACTTTGGAATGTCTTCGAATAGATAAATCTTCAGTCTCCTATCTAAAATTATTATTTTTCTGCATCCGATTCTTATTTACCCATCTGTGTTCTCTATACAGGGTACTTTTATTACTTAATATGGTACAGGGAGACTGTCATCCGCTTATTGAAAATTTTGTTTCATACATAATTTCAAATTTTTCTGTTTAAAGTTTGATCTATTTTTGGCTTTTTCATTTACTTTTACTTGAACCGACCCGTGTTTTTTAAACTTGACCCGAATCGGGACCAAACCTGTCCGTGGACCGGGTTGGGTTGGCCCAGGGATTGTCGAGATATTAATAAAAACATATAATTAAATCTTCCACATGAAAACAGCATTATGCAGACGATATTTTTTCCGCTAATGTATTTGAAGAAAATTAATCAAGATAAACCATGTCGCTTAGCAACGGAATTAAATCCAATGAGTTTGTACGACAGACGATTTTTAAAAAATCCTTTCAGATTTAAATAATAAAGAAATGTATATGAAATAAGTTTTATCGAAATTGCATTTTTGACTGGATTATATCAATTACGGCCTTCAGGTTAAAGATTACGGAGATTATTGATATTTTCAATTTATTGTCATCTGTTTTATTTTGGCAGAGATTTTTGAAGCTCATATATTGTAGAATGGGTAATCTACTAATGCACGGGAATAACTTCTAATCTATGAGAATATATGTAGTACGGGTATATCTTCCAATATAATTTTAGCATTTCCTTTCATTTTGGTATATAGATTCAATTTCTTATGTTTCGTAAATTTGTTTACAAACGGGACCAGGATGTTTTCTTCCTCAGATCTGCTTGTGAAGATAATTTTATATAGCGAGAACACAGATCCTTAAACTTATTTTTAGGAGCATTAATTTAGATATTTAAATAGAATGATTTGAATAATACTTTTTTAGAATACTATATAGGGGTTTGCACATGATTGTGAATTCTGAGTTTATTTACATTGTATATTCCGTATGAAGAACGGGTATATTTACAATTCTCTAATAATTTTTAAATGATTCCACATTGCTCAAAATTCAAATAATTGACACATCCGAAAAGATTCCAGATCTCTTAGAAATTCAAAAACACAACTTTTGAGTTAGAACTATGTAAAAGTAGATATTGAAATCGCCTTGTTAGCCACGATTAATCATATTGAGACTAACTATAAACGAGAACATTCCGTGTTTGTCAAGTCCAAGTTCAATCCAGCTATAAAATTTTAAAAGAAATTCGGCTTCACATAGCCCGTAGTCAGGGACGGGCTTTAAGTACAACAGAAATCTGAATCTGCATATACGAGTACTGTGTCGAAACTGTATGCTAATCCAGTCCTTAAAGGCCGAATGTGGCTCATTCTCCTTTTAATTAGTCAGTCCCAATTCAAAATAATGGTCACATAAAAACAAGTTATAACAAGAAAGATTAGTCATGCATAAAGCCCTGATTATGAAACACTTCCCAATTGCAATGCAATTTTATTTAAACATCTCTAAAATGCGATACATTCAGCGGTGATACTTTTTTAATTATTACAGTACTACAATAATGTATTTCACTTAAACTTAAAACCATGGAGGTAAAAGTACTTTCTAACTCCATGCTTAAAACTTATCGTTTTTTAAAATATTATTTAAAAAACTACCGAACATATTTTGCTCAATTTTTTTCATATTTTTTATGAGATAATTTGAATATTTCCTAAAATTTTCAAAGCAATTTGCGAACTTTAACTTCACTTAAAAAATCAGGTTCCATAGGGTTCAATGTATTTCACATTTTCAATCCGGGTTCAATCCAAAACTAATTGGGTGATATTATTCATTAACATTCCCATATGTTCCACAGACCATCTGAATAACATACTAAAATTTCATTTTGATAAAGGCAATTTTAAGGCAGTTATTGTGCGAACGGACAGACAGACAGAATGACCAAAGTCATAAACACTTTTCAACTATGTTGGAAAGTGTTAAAAACATAATGCAAAAATATTAAGTATCTAGATAACATATTTTCAAAATTAAAGATTCCTAAAACTGGGACTTGTTTAATCTGTCCGACGCAGGTCGATCTGCACAAAAACTTGAAATGCGCAAGCATTTGGGCAAAATTATTGAATGCCACTTCAGTACTTATAGATATTATACCAATCTTGATGCAAAGAATTATTATTCATAATAAAAATTATGATGCAATTTTGGTTTTTAGATGAAAACAAAAACACCGCAGAAAACGATGACTTGCACAATTATTTCTGTTCTAAAATTATCTCATTTTCAAAGAATGGAAAATTCCAGCACAAAAAAAACCAAAAAACATTGAGCCATATCATACTTTTCCCTCGATAAATTGCCGATCCATATCTACTTATAGAATGAACATATTGATCTTGACATTCAAGTAGTAATTGCAATATCTTATCGCAGGCACTTAGGCGTTATCAAATTTCTCGTGTCTGAGATTACTAATGCATGAGTTTTTGTAAATGTGATTGTGACATAAATTTCTATTCTGAGGTTTATCTTTAAGTCAGTTTTTCAGCTTTAAAATAGTAAACCGTTAAATCGTTGAATAATGCAATCATGCAATGACGCGGTGAACCCAGATAATTCACAACAGAAGCTCAAAAACATTAATAAGTACCATCAATCAGCTGTACTCCAGTCCTGGAGTAGTTCTTCATCTTTTGAAGACTCACAGGCTCATGGACTTGATCTGATGTTGCTGTCGGTCAAGTGAGATAATAAACAACAACAACAATTATCAATCAATTTTAATAGAAATTAATATTCATTAATAATTAATGTATAAACTAATAATATTTATTAATAATTAATGTATATACTAATTAAAATTTATTAAATAATGTATAAGCGAGAATAAATATTATAATAAACTAATTTTCATTAATTAAGAATTGCTTATCCTTTTGGTTAATCACATCACAGTACGCGAGGCTTATTTGCTAATGAATTCGTAGGTTTTTTCTGTCATTAACTTATGCTGTCATTTCAAGATAAACTATGTATTTTATTATAGATGCAATCGTATTTAGGGTACATTTGTGATAATGTTACAGATAGAACATATTCAGTGCCCTCAACTGAGATTGGTTTGAGTTGTAGATATCGGATGGGCATGCAAATTAATATTTGAATTGAGCTATAATATCATTAAGAGTGTGATCACTCGTAATAAAAATGTTGCGACACCTGCTGCAGCAGGTGCAATGTTTCTTTGGGCGATTTCCCCCAAACGCTGACAGAATTTGATATTCGCACGTTGTTCTTCAAACGCCATTTCTGTTTTTGACGAACGCGAACGACTACAGTTCACTGACACGCATTGTCTGGAAAACCCTTGCACTGCGGACCTGCTTCTTCCTTTTCACATCTCGCGTCACACGTGCCTCTACGCCACAGTGAAATAGTTCCCCTCTCCTCCAATCAGAGTTGGAGATATCAGCACAGTCTCCGAACTTTTTGATCCTACCTTGTATATTGGGCTACGTGCTAGAACGCAACCACCGTTAGAATGCCTTTCATTCTCAAAGTAATATTAAAAAATGCATTTATAGATTTATATATGAAAACTTATTAATGGAGGTTAAAATTATTTTGTAAATTGTATCCTTTTTTTACTTGTAGGGGAATTGGAAATGGCTCTCGAAGGATTACCAGCAAAGGTTGCTGTATACTGCGTTAAAGTTCTTGTTTTACTACATGATATTGTCACGTTACCTGTTTATTTTTTCATTGACCAACCATGGAAAAGATGGCTGCAAAATAGAACAATTTGGGTAAAAATTATTTTTTCTTATTTTTATATTTTATTCTCAGATATGATCTGTATACGTTAGCGGATTCTGCAAATATTCTTTAGCGGGACATATACCACACTGGAATTCAGTGAATCGCTATATTTTTGAATTTATATCATGCTATGTATTAAATATCTTTACTATATGATTGAACACTGATTTCCCTCATGACTTTGGTTATGTATTCTTTGACGAAAGTTAAATTTTTCTCCCCCCTTAAAAAGAGACGCAAGATAGCACCAAGGGACCTTGATATTGTTTTCTTCCTTTCCGCTTCCTAATAGCCAGAAATAATTTCCTGGAGAAAGGGAGATTCTGAATGCAGTTTTTCGTACAGGCCCGAAACACTTTTTTCGTTCCACAACGAAGGTTCTAAAATTGCGTCTCTCCTATTGGAAATAATACTATTTTTGCTCAGTTTTCATGATTTATAGATTTATTTTTTCTTTCAAAGAGGATGTTGAACTGTATGTACGAGTTATAGTAACTACAGTAGAACCTCGATTATCCGATGTAATTGGGACCGAACCTACATCGGATAATCGAAATTTCCGGATAATAGAGAATTTTCAATAATCGTCTAGTTTAATATGTAACATCGTCATCGAACTGCTATTATGACTATTTAAACTGCTAAATAAATATCTAAATTCAAATTACAGTACAGTATAGTAGTATAGTAGTACATGAAAATTTATTTTGAAACGAAAACTTACAATGATTTAAATGGAAGCTTCATCTGGCGTAAATTAGTCATCCTTTGTCGTGCAGCTCTGTCATGAAGATTTTTAAAAGCATTAGTTCAGAGGAATCACACTGCTCTTGTTGTTCCAACCAAGCAAGGCCGTTTGAAAAACACTCAAAAGCATCATTGTTACTAATCTTTACTTGGGAATAATTCTCGCCTTCATCATCATCTTCTTCTTCGTCTTCTTTTGGAGAATGTCAGACTTCTGCGATAATTTCCTTATCATTAAGCAACTGGAAGCCTGCATCTTCCATGTCACAAATCAACCAATCTGTGATTTCTTTTATCCCACAGTTTTCAAAACCTGGCATCGTGCTAAAAATGTTTGAAAATTCAGTAACACCATCTTTCACAATGTCTGTAACATTTTCATCTGCGCCAGTTGAAAAATTCGGCAAAAATTTTCTCCAACTTTATCTTAGTGTCAATTGCGGCATTCATTTTCATGCTTCACTAATCATATAAATGCAGTCTTTAATGTTGACAGATTTCCAAAACTCTAGTATTGAAACTGTAGATGCAGATTCTCCTTCAAAAAGTAATTTTCTTATTAATTTCTTTCGGAAACGCCGTTTTAAAGACTCCAAAACGCCAGGAAGACTCCAAAACGTCAGGAAACCGACGTCGGTTAACGGAGCGTTCCGGTTAAACGAGGATCGGATAATCGAGGTTCTACTGTTCTACGTATTATGTAAAGTTGCCTCATTGATCGGACTAGTAGCTTCTTTAGCCAGAAAGTTTAATTCTATGGAGGCAGATGTAAAATAATTAATGAGAACGAAAGTAAAATAAATCCTTATTTCTATAAAAAATGGGAAATTTATGTGGAATGATCCTTTATTAAAGATTTGATGTAGTCGTGAATTTAATATCTTTTTACGAGCTTAATAAAACTGCAGCTTGTGAGTATATAACTTTCTAATACTTTCTTGATAGGTCTGTGTTGATGTGTTTGTGGTTGAGTTTCGTTTTCAATGGCTGATACCACGCGCTAACGAATTTCAATTTGGATGTTCTTGTTCCGTTCGAATTTCTCTTTGCCTACCAAGTTGCAATTGGTTCTTAGCGTTGTTAAGATTACACATTGTTTTTGAATTCAGAAAGAGGGGTTCAAAACACCCTCGAAATAATTGTAATCACCTAATTGCCCTATATCTGCTTTTTTCAAAGAAGTATTAGAAAGTGCCTGGAAAAAAAACATCTACCCTTAAATTTGTTTCTATATTTCGTATTTACTACTAGTATTTATAAGCATTTCTATGCAAAACTATGAAAAAAAAAACATTTTGATATTCAAAACTAGTCTACAGAGGTTTCATTTTTTGTAATTTAAATTGAAAAAAGAAAGTCCACTTTAAAACCTTCTGTTTACATTTTCATTATTTTTAAGGACTTTTTATTATTTGCATACTATTACTTTAGAAATTAGATTTTGGATAAATGAAATATCATAGGAGGAGATAATGAAACCATATGTGCAAAAGGTAGATAAAACGATTAATGTTTTCACATGATAATTTATGAAAAGTTTTTTTTTTATATGCTAATTCAAAATCTCTTAATATTATTCATTCGGATCCCCAAGAAACTGCAAAAAGTCTCAAACTGTTTGATGCACTCGTATATTTACTTCTATTATTAGATTTTTAGTATATTTGAGATAGTTTTCAACTTTTTGACGATGTAACTAAGAAAAATTAATTTGAAGATTTAATACTTTAAAGAATGTAAAGTGCTATTAAATATTCTTCATATTTTTATTTATTTATAGCTGGTACTCTCAACTGTGTGTGTATACTATATATATATATATATATATATATATATATAAGTTGACATGAGTAAGTTAATATTAATACCCTTTAATGTGCAGTACCGTGTAAACTGCAATAACGACTAAAATCTGAATAATTGTAAATTATCTAAAATTTTCTTTCATATGCACCTTTTGCATTTAAATATATTATTATGGACACATGTATGAATAAAACAATTTTAATAATAATAAAAGCATACATATAACTATAACAGTACAGAGCATAAAAAATGAGAAACAGTCTTACATAATCCTTTAACACATACTACTTTTAATTTAAATGAATCCACTTGATAACTTCGAAGTTTTGTTTAGAGCTTTTCCTTCCGACTCCCTTTTTTAGATATTTACAATAATATGTTATTAAATTAAAGAAGGATTTTTATTAAAATTCTGCAGATAAAACCATTTTATAATTATTAAATATTACCAAAATCACAAAACTATGCAGCAAATAAGGATTGAAACTTTTTTGCTCCTTTATACGCATTTTTATTTTACTTTTACATAGTATTTGATTTAACATCTCTTCCCAGAGAGATGTAATATTAATTCAAGAGATTCTTCCCATACAATTTAATGTTAATTCAAGAGAATGTTGTCTGGTTAATATAAGACACTAAAAAGAGAATTCAAGAATATCCAGCTAATCCAAACTTTTTAATTATACCATTTACTAAATATGCTGGATATTTATGTAATTTGCTAGTAATTTTTAGATTATTTATATGCATAGCATGAAATATTTTTTATCTGATAATCTATAAATTCTAAAAAGTTGATTATATATACATTGTAAGAGTTTTAATTACTTGTATTTTAATTACCTGTGACTTATCTTTTATTATAAGTGGTCTGATGAGCACATGTAAGAAAAAAAAAAAATAGACCCAACGTTAAGCCAGAGAATAATTTCTTTATAAATAAAACAGTTACTAAATAAGTATTAAATACCCCTCATTCCCTGTTCCATATATTATATTATATTATATACATATATACAATATACACACAATATGTATATATATATATATATATATATATATATATATATATATATAATAGTTTGAAAGTCCAATGAAAGAAAAGTGAGAAGTTGCAACTCGATAAACCTAACTTTCTGAAACACCCACAAAAATATAAAACAAGTATAAAACAGCAAATCTTCAATCAAATGGAAAAAATACAAATTACGAGTCATCAAGTTAAAGAAGATCAACAAATTTCAATGGAGTCGAAACGAATATAGGAAAACATAAAAAATCAAGCATTATTGTCATACGCGTGGACAAGGGCTAGGCCTTAAAAAATGGAAATGTTTACTTCGAAAAACTCTTCTTCTGGTCCAAATATTTTGATGAAGCAAACACAAAAAACGTATGTTTCTGAAGAAATAGATAGATTATATCTATAAACTATTTCTACTTGGACAACATACATAAGAAGGAAAAATAAAAGAAACATGAATACCTGGAAAATGCACAGCATATGCCCTAACCAGTCGAACCCTGTAACAATGAATGAAGAAACCAGTGTTGCCATTCGCAAAGAAAAAAGAAATGATCTACTGTTGCCATTCGTAAGAAATGAAAAACAGTAATGCGAAAAGGTAAGAAAAAGTAATAATATACCAAAAGAGCTACAAAAAAGTGGGGCTAATAATAGTAAGGCTGATGTTGAAGAGGAGGTAAAAATAAAAATATTAATAATACAAGAGAAAGGAGATGTCTGGCTAATATAAGAAATTATGAATAGAATTCATGAAAATCCAGCTAATCTAAACTTTTTAACTATACCATTTACTAAATAAGAGGGATATATATATATATATATATATATATATATATATATATATATATGCACAGAATATTTTCTTCAATGTGAATAAAATAACGCCAACAGCCTGCGTAAATGACTATTTTCATTAAACTGATGATTGCTAGCATTGTACGCCTATTTTTGTATTTTACGAAATGATCTATAAGAATTTAAATTGTGAGTGGAAAGCGAATTTCCCCCTTTCAGATCCTAAAGCTTTTCCCAAACTGTCTCATTCTATTAAAGCGGATAGTTTTATTATTATAATAAATGACTGTGGTTTGGAACATACAAATTTATTCTATTAAGCAGATTCAACTGGACGTTTCATGCGTTACAAGAACAGATTTCTACTGTTCAGTACAACTCTAAAAATCAATCTATCAATACGTGATTACGTATTATAAGACCATAAGGACTCTCTGAATACGACTAGACCCTACAGAACTGCAAATAATTCTCATTCTTTTCCTGATCGCCCGTGAGTTGAAAGGAAACAGACAAGCGCCGTGGTTACTGCATCCCAGGGAAAAAAGGGGAAGTTCATTGATTCGGTTAAAACTTATTGATTTTTCAATCATCTTAGCAGATGCAAAAGGAAAACTTTACAGAATAGGTGTGCTCGCAGGAGATGTGGAAAATTATATATTTTTGCACTTTTAAATCTAATTTGACTTAGGATAACTTGTAGTCGTGATGAAGCTTTTTTTTTTTTTCAATAAAATGATATAAGATTCCTTTCCAATATTCTGGATAATTTTCTTGGCTGCTTTAAAATATGAAGCAAATGTTAGGTGCATAAAATTGTACGTTCTCTCTATTTTTTTTTTTTTAATGAAATTTAGAAACAGTGAAACTTAGTTGCAATGAACCCGGTTTGAACAGTATGAAGTTCATTTAGCTCATTTAGTTTTCGAAACCACTTGCTTCCTTCAATTTTCGGTTATTTTCTATTAATTTTTTGCTATTTTAAGCAGTTTTTATACACTGGCAATTTTACTGTACAACCAGGTTTTATAGATGTCAGAATGATGTCAATTAGATATATCAAAAATCATTCACCTGGCGGTTATGATACACCAGACCATAAAGAATATGACGAGCTTGTTTTGCTGGGCTGTTTGCACACATCAAAATAATGCACACAAAATAAAACACACTAAAATAATTACGTACGCAATATAATAATTTGCACACGATAAAATAATTATGATCCCAGGAGTTTTTATCAAAGGGCAGGTGGTGACATAGCCCTGGTCCTACAAATTTTTAGATGGTCCAAAAATGAATATTAATCATAACTTCAGGCAAAATATTCAGGCAACTTCTGATAAAATATTCAGAGGAAGCACAGATTTCAAACAAGATTATATGGAGCGAGGAGGCCACATATAAGTTAAATGGATCAATTAATCTTCACAATTGTAACTACTGGGCAACTAAAAATCAGCATGTTGTGGTGGAAATTGTAAACTTATCAAGGGTTAATGTATGGTGAGGATTGTCAGCATTGAGCTTATTTAGGCTATTCTGGACCAGAAGGACCATTAATCAGTTCGAACACTTGCGATAACTTGAAAATATTCGGCATTTGTCTTCCATTTATTTGGAGTATGAAATTTAGATGCATCTTAATAAACACTGTATATACAATTTTTGAAAATGTGTATACATTTTTTGGGACACCTTGTATATTCATATCAAAAAATGAATAATATTAACACGGAAGAGAGTTACTAACCATTATCGTAAAGGATGAAGCTGTCTCTAAGAAGTCCACTGTCCAAATCTTATAGTGCCAATAAATGCCTATTTTGAGAGTTAGCGCCTATAAATGCCTATTTTAAGATTAGTGCCTATATATGCCTATTTTAAGAGTTTAACCCATTTTTCATTTATTTCCTCACTTTTATTGGGAACAAAAACTGTGCCCTACTATTGTTTTCAATAATTTTTTTGAAGCATCTATTTCTCAGTATGTTGTACGTTGAGCTTAGACAATTATTGATATGAATTGAGCATCAAATTCTGAAGGAGGTAAGGGTTCACTAAGGATTTTACTTTCGCTTCTCTTTCTAGTTCCGATTTAAAATTTTTCATTTTATTCGTATTTGAAACATCTGTTTCTCGAGATTGGTTATATGTAGAGCTTAGATAATAGCCGTTATAGATTTAGCCTTAAATTGTGGAGTGGGTTGGGGGTCTTACTAAGAATTTTAATTTCTTGTTCAATGTCATTTTCGCTTTCTCAGATAATTCGTATATCTGTACGGAAGAGGTGTGCAAAAAGTTAAAAATAATTCTAACTATTTGGACGTCTGGGACAATGCCACCCAATTTAGACCGGAACTTAATGAGAGTGGCAATCATAGGGACCGTACCATATTCCCCTAACCCATCACCTTTTGTATAGACTTTCGGCCCTACAGATTTAACGTGCCATTACACCGGGTAGACACATATATAGTTTGGGCGGTGGGTATCGAACCCGGGACTATCGTTTGAAATCCCAATGTCTTAACCACTGAACTATCTAGGCCCAAATGAGGTGGCCACGTATAAAAATTATTATATACCCAATCTGAGGTTAACTCATTGACATCTTGGACGCGCTTGGTGGGGATTGAGAATATGTCTCAATCCCCACCAAGTGTATATAAGGTCTGCTACCCAGCGAGGTAGCAGACCTTATATACACTCTTGTGAAATCATGCGATGTGGACCTGATTGTCAAATTATTAGAATATTTTGACTGATCAGAGATATTTTACACCAGCAAATACTGAAATGTATCTGGTAGTAATTAGCCATCTATAAATAAACGGCAATAGTAAATAATAATGTGTCACGTGTCCCATCTTTGTAAGGCAATTTTTCAGCTCTATAAATTGCAGAAAAACGATATATAAGCATGACTTAATAAACAATAATTTTTAACCTCTGATTGGACTATTTAAACGTCCCTTTTCTTACTTTGTAGGGCTATTTTAATTGCTTATTTTACCTTTTTAGTGTCTATTTTGCCTGCTTATTTTGAGACTGTAAGTGCCTATAAATCCGCGCTCTAATCATAATATATGTAAAAACAAATCACGTCATGGCAGGTTTATCAAACTATTCAGAACAACCCAAAACACAGGTTAAAAAAAATAAATCACAATGCGAGGAAATTTAGGATAAAGGATTTCGAATTGTGCTCTTGTA
Organism: Amaurobius ferox; assembly: GCA_951213105.1. Lineage (NCBI taxonomy): Eukaryota > Metazoa > Arthropoda > Arachnida > Araneae > Amaurobiidae > Amaurobius > Amaurobius ferox. The sequence continues at coordinate 46,413,973 of OX578141.1, read as the reverse complement.
GCCCAGTTTTCGAACAAAACTCAATAGGTTGAAAAATTTACCCTATTTTATTTATGATCAAACAATTACTGTGAATTGCTTACACGTGCCTTATCGGAGATGATTGCATGGTACAGATAAATACAATAGATATCGGTGACTACGTTGAAAATATAGTTTTATGATGAGTATCTGCTGTTTCTGGTTATCTGTAAAGCTAAAATAAGCAGATAACTGAATTAGATAACTTATCGGAACCAAGAAATAGATTTAAGAATAATAAACGTTGATATTTATTTGACGAATAAGATTTCTAACCTTAATTTTCACACCTCTTCTAAATGTTAAATATTTACAACAGTTCCAAGAACTGTTGTAAAGTTAAAATATTACAATAACTGTTGTAAAGTTAAAATATACAAGGAAATATTACAAGAACGGTTATAAAGTTAAAATTATGGTAATCCCGGTTAATTACTCAATTAACTGCTATACAGTATTAAACAAACACCTAGTGTGTTTTCATACGCACGATAACAACACCATTAACCGTATACTTTATGGTTTTGTTGACTTTTGAATGTCAATGAAAGCATCAAGTACGGTAAAAGACGATTAAAGTTAGAAAGGTCATATAAAGCGTCTACTCATTTGATACTAGCAGTATTTCGTTTTGTGAATTTTAATACTTTAGTTGAAACACCGTACTTCTCTGTGTAGTGTTCTATAGTGTTAGTGTATTATGAAGTAAATTATTCGCGTTTAAAATAAAAATGTACATGACTATTTATTTATGACTATTTATTTATGACTATTTATTCTAACTTTCTTATTTATGACTATTCATTTTAACTTTCTTATTTATCACTATTCATTTTAATATATATTGTCAATTATTTTTGTGGTTGTTTTTCAATGTTCGAAACAAAATTAAGTTAATGGAGTCTCCTCCACTTTATGATTGAGCTAAAATTGAAGAAACCTTTCATCAATTCCAATCATCGTCCCAAATTTCGTTTGAATGGTTGAATCGCCCAATTCGATTAAAGTGTATCGTTTTCGGGTTCATTTGATACAGACATAATTAAACAAATGGTTTATTCGTGTTTAGAGATGAACGAAACTGAGATTTACCAAAACCAGCTTAATTTTTGATCCAATCACAAAGTTTTCTTTCTATGCGTAATATGTATTGTAGGAAAAGAAAACACATCTGATGTGGGCAGCGCATGACTTCCTTATATAATGCAATGAATTTACTACTTTTACAGTAAAAAAAAATAATGTATATGATCCACGGTACTGTGTTTTTATCATTGAATTGTACATTTGATGATTTTCCGGATGACAACATGTAAAACTATTTTAAAATACCCAATTAACTTATATTTCACGCAACTCTAAATAAACAATTATCAATATTGATAGCATCCTCAATAAGCGATATAGTCCATATATTAAAATAAACGTAAAAAAATAAACGTAATATTTAAGTCATCAATTAGGCGTCATGTTTGCAATTTGAACGATATTTTTGACAAGCTGACAATCTAGGTCGAAATATCGCCCAGACTGTCAAAAATAGTTGGCAATACTTTGTTACATTATTCGCAAAGTTCGCCAAATGCATCATCAAGTGTTACAGACAAACGGAGAGAAGAGTATTTCTTATATACTAGAAGTCTTATATGCCCGTCATATGACGGAAATCAGAATTTGAGAAACATTACTTACCATTTGGCGTCATTTTCATCAATTTTGGCAACATTTAAAATAGTCGCCAAGTTGGTAACGTCCCGCTAAATTACTCGCCAAGCGTTACGGACGGACGGAGAAATGAGTTATTCTTATAGTCTACTGTTATGTTCCTTCCAAGATATTGAACTTTCATCAATTAGTCATCATTTTCATTGATTTACAGTCATTTTTATCAATTTGGCGACATTTTCTTTAATTTGGCAACATTTAAAAAAGTCGTCAAGTTGGCGACATTCCGCCAAAATCTCACCAAGCGTTATGGACGGAGAAATAAGTTTTTCTTATAGCAGATAAATAATTATTGGCGTCTAAATACAAAAGCACCTTTTCTCATAAATGGAACGAGCTAGATCCACGATAATGATGTCACCAAATTTATAGGATGATATTACTTATGAAAAGTGAACATATTTCTCAATAGTTAATATTTTTTTTTATTTTATATGATTTTTTATAATGTTAATTTAAAAATGTGCGATATCTTGAGAACCGTTCATGTTAGCACTCTGAAGTTTATGTCAATCGCTTTCTAATAAAAAATTACACAAGAAATGATTACTTATCTCACTTTATTAAAGGTTTTGATTTTTTGATGATTTTTTCAAAATTTCACTCGTGAATTTAGGGAGGGGGGAGGGTCTGAACATTCGATTACGTATAAAAACAATAGGCTTCCGGTATTCACGGACTGTAATTTTTGTACCAAATTTCATTCGAATCGATCCATTCGTTCGTGAGATATCGTCTCCACGGACTCGCTGACACACACACACACTATCTCAAAAACGATTGATTCTTGTTCAGGCACGCTTGAAACGTACTCTTCCGTCGAAAACTCGAATTCAAATTTTCGACCCCCTCACAATACTTTCCTTATACATTATACTACAAGTATGTGTATAAGGAAAGTAAAAAATACTTTTAAAAAATCTGATGTGGGCAGCACATGACTTTCCTTATATAATGCAATGAATTTACTTCTTTAATGGTGAAAAAGTGATGAAAGGATCCACTGCACTGTGTTTGTAACGTTGAATTGTACATTTTTAATATCGCAAGTCTAAATTAACAAAAATGAATATTGCTAGCATCCTCAATAAACAATATAATGCATATATTTAAATATTTTAATATTAAATTCATCAATTAGGAGTCATTTTCATTAACTTGGCGTCATTTTTGCAATTTTGACGATATTTTCATCCATGTGGGGCCAAATATCGCCAAGAGGGGACATGTAGAGGGGAAGTATTGCAACTGAGTCGAAAATTCGAATTCGATTTTTTTAATGAAGAGTACGTTTCAAGCATCGCTAAACTAGAATCGAACATTTTTGAAGTGATGTCTATGTATGTATGTTAGTGTACGAGTCCGTGAGTTTGTGGAAGCGATATTGGATGAACGAATGACACTTTTCGAACGACATTTGGTACGATTATTACAATCAATGAAAACTAAACCCCAAATGATTATAAAAGCGTTCGAATTTTCGAAGGACCCTCCCCCCCCCCCATTTTCCAATCTATTCTTGAAAAGATCATTAAAAAATCAATACTTTCAATATTGATAAATAAATAATCATTTCATCCGCAATTTATCACTAGAAAACGAATGCCACATATTTTAAAATTCTTTTGATAAATTTCTCAAAATGTTTTTGAATAAAACCATTACGTTTAAAACTAAAAGTTTTAACTTAACTAAACGTTTTAACTTTTGAATAAAACTAAACGTTTTTGAATAAAACTTCACGAAACTATCTCGTTTTTGAATAAATTTCTTAAAACAGTTACATAAAATTAAAAAGTATCGTTAAATAAATTGACCTTGGTGACAAATTTGGCAAAATATTGCCAGTTGGCAACTTTATAAAATGCCGCAAAATTGGCAAAAAGGACGCCTAATTGAGGAAAATTCTTTGAAAATGAAGTTCAATTTCTTTGATAATCCCTATCGCTTTGGAGGAATTGATACTCTTAATTTGAAATATAGTGCGTATTACAGTTACTTCCCTAACAGCATTTTTTTTCACAGTGACGTAAGATTTACGTCACACTGTGACATTGGGACGTCACAGGACGTCGCAGTACGTCTCGGCAATGTCATATTGAGGTCACAGCGAAGTCATTTTCATAGTCGTTTGTGACGTCGCATATTAACTTGTTTGTGACGTCACATTGTAATTACCATTGTAATGTCGTCACATTGTTACGTGTTAATTAAATTGTGGAAACGTCACAGAATATAGTCACAATGAAGTTACAAAGTTACTAATACGTAACGTCGCATAGAAGTCACAAATATGATGTAACATAGTGACCCAGGTGTCACGTGACTACAACGTCACTGTCACATATGTGACGATTTTTGCTGTGAGGGTTGCATTCTGTAAGGGGTTAATAGTAATGTGTTTCGATAAGAAGTCGTATAAGAACTAATAATATTGATTGGGAGAGGTGTGTGCAGCTGCATATGCCCGAGGATATAAGGTGTGCAAGTACTGCAAAAAATAAAATATATATTTACGTATGAAAAACATTATTAGAATTTGAATTCAGAATTTTAGGAATCTATTAATTGGAACTGAAAGCATCGCTTTTGTATAATAAAATATTAGTTTCTAATTTTACTTACATCGTTTAATATATGAATTCTATTGCATAGCGGATGTTAGCCATATTTCTAATAGTCAAGTTAGATTTGTGCGAAATAAATTAATTTCGTACTTCGAAATAGATTTATCAGTTGTCATCTAGAAAACAGCCGAATATGCACCATTTATATCGCAGAACAAAACGGAAAATATCATTCGATAGGGATTATTGCCTTCCATAAATTTCAATATTTAAAATTTGCATAAGGGGGCCATCTTCATGGTCATTTTGGCACTCCGAAATCTTCAAGGGCAACCCTCATTGATCATTGCAACATTTTGCTCCACTTTCATGCAAATTAAAAAAAAATAATGAAAAAAGACCCAAAATTGGCAGAGAAAATCCTTAAAAACCTTTAAAGGTGCGTCTAAAATTTGAACTCTGCAGCAAAAGAGCTAATTTCGATCCGATAGTCTAGTTTCTGCCAGCATGTAATGTTCTTCCGCTTTCACCTCTGTTTCGTATTAGTGTTATACATAGCCGTTTTTGAAACATCGATGAGTTAGGTGCGGTGTTCGATGTTTTTAATCACAGATGATTTTCAAAAAACATCCGAGGTTTCCTTCCAATAACTTTGGTCCCCGATAAGAAAAATGATCATTGAATTTTGAATAAAATTTGATAGTACACTCAATTTTGCACTGATAAAACACAAATTTTGCATACCGATGTTTCAAAACCAGCTGCATTGAATGGTATCAACATTAACAGGCGTTTCTACTCATATTTTTTATAAATATTAATTTAATAACTAATAATAAATATTTAAAGTATGTTTGAATATTAAAATTTATATGAATTTTATTTGGGGTTTTAGTAAAAAGTATGCAAAAACAATTTCTTAAAAAATTTATTTATCGCGAAGATATATTCGCGAAACTGGAAAAACCGTTCAGCATTAACAGATCAACAAATTTTAAGTACTTGCACATAGATATAAAATCCTTTAAAATTGGTAAACTTTATTTTTAATCCGCTTAAAATTTTCTATGGAATCTGAATATGTAATGATCAATGGGGGTTGCCCTTGAAGATTTCGGAGTTAGTGCAAAAATAACTATACAGATGTTCCTTTAAGCATGTTTTAAATATTGATATTTGTAGAAGACAATCTTTTTTTTTCTTTTACGGCTGTACATCATTATTTTACTATGAAAGAAATTAAGTCACTGCATAATGTAGGAAAAATCATATGCTGCGCACATCAGACATTTTTTAACTTGAACGTTTGATTCGGCTCGCATTCTACTATCTATTTAGTGACGTCACGTCTCTCAACTCTAGTGCATATTAACGGCAGAAATGCTGTACAGCCCCAGATCAAATTTCGGGCCGACGTGGTGGTCGAGTGGTCAAAGCGAGCGTTTCCACAGCAATCGCTCGACCGCCGCGTTGTGGGTTCGAGTCCCACGTAAGGTATGGATGATTGTGTTGCGGGCGCAGTGTGTTCCGCCCCCTCTGGTGCGCCTGGGGCAACGTCCTAGGACGGCTAAATTTTTCACGTTCTGGCCGCTGACAAAGGCGAATGATGAAAGTCAAGTGCCTGGCCATTTGAAAAAAAAAAAAAAAAAGATCAAATTTCGGATCAAGTTTTGAGGTGTTGGTATAGTCATTGACGGTTTTTCCTGTTAGATTTCCAAATTTTAAGAATCTTATAAGGTGAATGTCTATCATCTTTGTTGTTGTTGAGACCCAGACCGTCCGACCTACCAGAAAGGTGTAAGGTGTCTATCATCTTTGTGAACAAGGTGTTTCAAACAAAAATTTTAAACAAGTTTACGAGGGCTTAATAAATAACATATAATATCAACATAATTTACAAAGCAGAAACACGGTATTAGAATATATTTCATTCGAATTAAAGATATTCAGGCATTAAAGGCTGACGCAATTACCACGTAATTGCATCATGTTGTGGCCACTCTTTTGGCCTGGGATTATAGACGCAGAAATAGCAAAATCTGCCAATCTTTGATGGATTATATTTCCAGATCCAGTAGGTAATTTTGAAAAACGGACTTCAGATTTGGATTTAACATGGTCGAATTAATTAGTATACTTGAGTTTTCTCAGCCCATTGGATTGCATTCGATGCTCTGACATAGCGCTTTTAGAGAAGCTGTAATCGATATTATGACCATGTGCTGAGGAGGAAATAATAGTATTTCGAGATTTGATTTACTCTGAAAGTAATGCTCAATTGTATACGCTCCTTTGGTTAGTCAGCTGCACCGGCTGAACAATCAGAAAAATCGTCGATTTCTTAGAATAAACGTGAAATTGTTTGCTAGTGACGAATTGCCTGCATTAAAAATGTGCTATTAAATATGTTTTAGAGTAGCAATTTCATAATAAATATTTTTTTGGGGTTAAATACAAAAATCTTTGAAAAAGAAAATCTGACATGTCAAACTTTACAGATCATCTTTCCCTATACAGATCATTTTTTATTGTGTAGGAAATAATACATATTAGAGCTTTTTCAGTTCTATATTTCGCAAAAAAGAAATAGGTATATTGCCAATACCGATTAAAATCAGCATACCGAATTTCATAGAATTCGTTTAATTGTTTCGGGAGACATCGCGATCCCAGTTGAAATAAAATGTCTAATATCTCAAGAACGGCTTATGATAACTATTAAACAGTTTTGGGGAAGTTTTAGCTAAATTATAGAATTGTGCTAATCTTAGTTTTTCGTGTGAGACGATATATACGTATACCCGATCACGTAAAATATGCAAATTTCGATGTATTTAAAAAATAAATAAATAGATATAAAGAATATATTCCACGAATTCGGTTAAAACATTGCTAGAAAGATTCGATCTTTCCAATGGTATCAAGATGGAAACTTATTTTACTTATTATTTATTATTTATATTTTAGGTCACTAAGGAATTTTTTATGTATTTTTTGTGTATCGGGCTAAAATATAAAATATCAAAAAAGCTGATTTGAAATTAAACAAAAAATAATAATAATTTTAAAAAAGACACCGGGGGGGGGGGAGGGGCACTTAACCGAGAGTGGGCGACATCAAGTATACCTGTATATAAACATATCAAGTATACCTGCATATCAAGTATACCTGTATACCAAATTTCATGGCCGTACGACTCTGACATTTCCCTCTACAGACTGCACGCACATCTTTCTTTTTGATGTAAGACAAATAAAGCGTAATAACAGTTGAATCATTTAATAAAAATATACAGGACTTTTTGGTGGCCTCTGTGTAGATTGAGGTCCATTTTAATAAATTCCAGTTTCTACGTGGAAAATGATTATAACACGAACACTATATGCACAAATAGTCTCATGTCCACGCTCTAATTAATGAATTAACCGATTGAGCCATTTCACATAATATTCCATTTAGAAGTGAAACAAATTAATAAACATTTTGCTGGAGATGGAATTCCTATGAGATTAAGTGGGTTCGATATTTAACGCCCTACGTTATCTATCTTTCATCTGTAGGCAAAATGAGCTCGCGATTGTTTTTTTTTTTTTATCTTATCTCAATTTTCAGATAGTTAAAAACTTGTATAGCGTAACACAGTTGTTTATCAAAAATCAATTCATTGTAATTTCATTCAACTCTCGCTTAATTGAATTGTCACTTTTTAAAATCTATATAAATAAAAATGAAAATCTGTCTGTCTGTCTGTCTGTCTGTCTGTCTGTCTGTCTGTCTGTCTGTCTGTCTGTCTGTTTGTCACACCATCACGGGAGAACGGCTGAACCGAATTTGATGAAATTTTGTGGGTAGCCCAGAAATAGCCCCACTTAAAATTATATCAGTGTTTGGAGTTTCTACGACCAGTGGTTCTCGAGATATTAGTAAAAAACGAAATTTTCGTTTGTCTCATCGTCCCGGAAAAACGGCTGAACCGAATTTAATGAAATTTGGTGAATAGCCTTGAAATATCCCCCCATAAATTTTGTCCAAGTTTCGAGTTTCTAAGACCTGGGGTTGTCGAGATATTAATGAAAAACGGAACTTTTTCCTAGGAGTTCTACTCCCTAACTCCGTGGTTTATCCAAACGAAAAGCTTGAAAATCGTTTGAAAGTAAATTAAAATTTAATCTCTGAGTTTGATGGGAGGTTTTTTGCGTTAATTAGTCACTTTCTGAAAACATGAATTGTTTGAAACATGATTTAAAGGGGAAATCTATCTCCATGGTTCATGGTTTATTTAAAACAAGCTTTTACGGAACAATGAGAAGTATAGAGAAATCAAAATCGTTATTTAATTTCGCAGTTTATGTTATAAGACATGACATATTTACCATGTTATAAGATTCTATCTTATGTTACTCAGAAACGCAATTAAATAAAATCTGTCTGTTAATTTTAATAATTATTTTTTCGATTTGAATAATAAATAAATGGATATAAAAATATATTTTAGAAAAGAACGATTTGATTTTTCTTATAGCATTTTTGACTGGATAATATCAATTACGGTCTTCAGGTTTAAAAATTATTATTATTTATATTTTCGGGGATTATTGATTCAAGGATTATTGATATTTTCAAGTTATTATGCAGTTATTTTATTATGACAAAAATTGTTTAAACTCATATATTGTATGTTGTACGAATCTTCTACAAATACACGTGTATATCTTTTAATCTACGAGAATATAAGTAGTACAGGTATATTGACATATGTTTTGATATATATTGGCATATATTGGAATCAATTACGACCTTCTTGTATAAAGAGGACGGATATTATTGATGTTTTCAATTTATTACGTCATCTCTTTTATTTTGGCAAATATTTTTGAGACGCATATTGTAATACGGGTAATCTTCTACTAACACATTGGCATATTTTCTGATCTGCGACAATATAATTAGTACGGGGTTGCATATATTCATTCAATTCCTATTTTTTCTTCTGTAAATTTGCTTACAATAGGCGGCAGGATGTTTTATTCTTCAGATCTGATCGTGAAGATAATTTTGCATAGTGAGAACATATATTCTTAAACTTCTCTTTAGGAGCAATAAATTTAATATTTTAGCAGAATTTGCACATGATTGCGAACTTTAAATTTCTTTAAATTATACACTCCGTACGAATAACGGGTGTGCTGTTAGTGGTTAATAAATTTTAACATTTTAGGAGGATATATCATGTTGCTCGGCATCGCAATTAAATTAAATGTGTTTGTTAATGTTTTTATTATTTTTTTTCGATTTAAATAATAAATAAATGGATAAATGGATATAAAAGTATATCTTATGAATGGACGGTTTGATTTTTCTTTTAATTATATTAATTGCTGACTGCGTACATCAATTTCATTTATTTTGGCAAATTAGTTTTCAAGCTTATATCGTATTTAGCTACTAAACTCATATATTGTGTTTAGCCAATAAATTCATATAGCCGATTGTTGAAACAGAAAAAGAGTAGAGCGGGTATATCTTCTAATACAATTGTAGTGTTTTCATTTAGTATATTGAAACGGGATAAGAATGTTTCATTCAGATCTGCAAATTCAAAGCTACGAATTTGGAGGGATATCGCTAATTTGACAACTTTTCTTAAACTTTGCCAAATTGACGGAAATGTCGCCAAATTGATATAAACGACACACAAACAGCTGCCATAAACCTTCGGGTTGGTCGTGTGGCTTGGGTCTTCTACATATCAATGAAATTTTTTTTTGTTTTGTTAGAAGAGAGTACTGAAATGATGTTTGGTTAGCATTTATCTGTCAGACCAACCATCCTACTTAGTAATACATTTAGCGAATTTTTAAAATGTCACCAAATTGATAAAAATGTTTTCAAATCTATAAAAATATCTTGAAATTGATAAAATTGCGCTACATAAATGATAATTATTGTTTTTTGTTAGGGGATAGTTTTGTGATGATATTTCGTCAATTTGTCGCAAAGTGGAACTGTCAGTTCTACAGTCCCACTTGGCGATAAATTTGGCGATTTTTTTAAATGTCGCTAATTTGACGAAACTGTCGCCAAATGTTCCATAGAAATATAACTATTTAGACGATATTTTTTCTACCAATTTATTTGAAGCAAATGATATCATGTCGCTTAGCAACGGATTTAAATCCAATGTGTTTATGCGGCAGACGATTTTTATTAAATCCTTTCCGATTTGAATAATGAAGATATGTATATAAAATAAATTTCATTGCCCTTTCATTTTGGACTGGATAATATCAATTATACTCTTCAGGTTTAAACATTATTATTATTGATATTTTCCGGAATTATTGATTCAGGGATTATTGATATTTTTAAGTTATTACGCCATTGTTTTATTGCGGCAAAAATTGCTGACACACGCATATTGTACGTTGTACGAGTAATCTTCTAGGAATGCACGGGTATATCTTCTAACCTACGAGAATATAAGTAGTACAGGTATATTGGCATATATTTTGACATATATTGGCATATATATTGGAATCAAGTACAGTCTTCTGGTATGAAGATTAAGGGGATTAATTATATATTCAATTTATTACGTCGTCTGTTGTATTTTACAAAAAAAATTTGTGACTCATATTGCAAAACGGGTAATCTTCTACTAATAATCGGACATTATAAGTAGTACGTGTATATCTTCCCATATAATTTCAGCACTTTAATTTTGACATATATTGGAATAAATGACTGTCTTCAGATTTAAAGATTACGGGTTTATTGGTATTTTCAATTTATACATGTAATCTACTAATACAGGTTATATTTTCTAATATTCGCGTATATAATTAGTACGGGTCCCATACAATTTTAACGCTTTTATTTTGCATATATTGATTCAATTCCATATTTTTTTTTTATATTTGCTTACATAAGGGGTCCAAGATGTTTTATTCTTCAGATATGTCCATGAAGATAATTTTATATAGCGAGAACAGAGATTCTTAAACTTCTTTTTAGGAGCATTATATTAAATATTTTAACAGAATATTTTGATTAAACATGTCATTTAGTATACTATAAGAATTTGGGCATGATTATGAATTTCAAGTTTCTTTATATTATATACTCCGTACGAAGAACGGGTATGCTGCTAGTGAAACATAAAACCCACATATAAGGGACGTTCCCAAAAATATGGAAGACATTCCCATTGCAGATCCAGCATCCATAGCCCGGCTTCGTGCTTATTATGCGCTCGTCAGCATGGAGTATAGCCGATATCTGCAATGGTATCGATAAACGTGCTATAAATCATTTATTTATTTTTTAATTGTGGCTTATAGTAAGTTTCCTACTATCATTGCATATTTCGGCTGACGAGCGCATAATAAGTATGAAACCGGCCCATGGATGCTGGTATCTACAATGGGAGTACCTTCTATACTTTTCTAAATGTTTCAAGAATTGCATGAAGGGCGGGATAGCTCAGAGGTTAAGGCACAGAGATTGCACTCGGAAGACCCAAGTTGGATTCCCGTCTCTGCCCAAACTATCTCAGTGTTTACGCGGAGTACGGGAAAGTTATATCTGCGAGTCCGAAAATCCTTCCGAGCGATTGGTGGCAGGGGAAGGAAGGTACAGTCTCTGTGGATGTCAGCTCCACTGGGTTTGTCTAAATTGAGTGGCACTGCCCGGTCGTCGAAATAGATACCTTATACTTTGGGGTACGTCGGACAGTCTGGGTCGAAGAAAGAAAGAATTGCATGACGAAATTATTTAATTTTTTTAGGTTTTACATTATTTAAGATTATATAAATATGGTACAGATGTAGTATAATCCCTTTTCCATTCTTGGCGATTTAAGAAAAGATTCTGGCAATCCCTGCTATGATTTGGAGACCATTCCATTCTGGCAACCCTTTCCGCGTCTTTTGTCGCCAAGGTGAAAGTCGCAACATTTTATTTGGACAACCCTTTCAGCATCTTTTATCGCCTTTCTGTCGCCTTTTGTAGCCAAAGCAAAAATCAGAAAATTTTCTAATTTTCATGTTGTATTCTATGAGCCACAGAACGCGTTCACAAGCAGCTGTTGTGCAAGCAGCTATTGCTACGGGTGACCTTCGACAACCAGCGGTACTGGATTCTGCGATGTTTTTAGAGGGCGTAGGCCTATACTCGAATTGCTACAGATCAACTGCTGCACAAACGGTGACAAAAGGACGATTTTTACCTTGGCAACAAAAGACGACAAAAGGCCGTCAAAAGATGACAAAAGGACTGCTAGAATGGAATGTTGCGATTATTACCTTGGCTACAAAAGGGCAACAAAAGATGCGGTTTACCAGAATGGAATGTTCTTCAAATCATAGTACGGATTGCCAGAATCTCACCTAAAATCGCAAAAAAAAAAAAGGGATTATACTACATCTGTTCCATAAATATTAATTTCAAACCCTTTATTTAGGATATAAACTGATATTCAATATTATTCACGAATAAATTTTATCAAATTTTATTCATAAATTTTGATAATATTTGATAATTTTTTCGAAATAATATAAATAATAATATAAATATAATATAAATTTTGATAAATTTATTCATTCTGTATTTATCAAAAAATGTTAACTGCATAGCATTGTGTACTGTAGGATCACACTCGCAACGTAGTCAGTCCTTGGCACTAAAACACTCGTTTTACTTTTATAATAGCTTATCAGCAACGAATAATAGTTAATTGTGTCGAGAAAGAAAAAAGGCATGTTACTATTACTATTTTCTCCAATTATCGCTATTCTGCAGGTCTCTGTAGTGAGTGACAATGCAAGACATACGATATAGATGACTTTAATTTAAGAACAATCTAGCTTAACTCGATAATATAAATATGACATAAACATAAATGTTTACTGGTCAACCGGTTTCGAAGACACAAAAACACCTTCAAAACTAATAACAGGCGTGATCTCACTTATTAAATTGAACTCGGCAACTCCAAATAACAGAAAAAAAAATTCACATTTGATCGTCTCGAAAGGTTTTCTCAACAGTTTCCGTGAAGAAGCGGGGTCGCCCTTCTTGTCAGTCCTGAAGAAGATAATTTTGTGCCTTTGAAATCGGTTGACCAGTATGTATTTATGTTTATGCTGTATTTATGAAGTTCTTACATCGTCTAGAGTTACTTTTATAGCAGTTTTTGAGTATTTTTAAATTAATCGAGCCGAAATTATGTGTCCGAAGTATCAGCATGCTATTCTAGAGTACTTAAATATAGTTTTTTAATGTATTTAATGACTTTTCGTTGCTGCCTTATAAAATAAATGCGTTGAATTGTGTGCTGTTGATTGAACCCCACCTTCAGATTATCATGCCTATATGGATGCGTCTACAACCAGAAATATTTTAAAACTAATATAAGTAAAACTGAAAATAAAGATTCTTCATTCATAACACTTGCTTTTATGAAACCACAATATTTTGTTAAATTACTCTCATAGGTACTTTTGAGGTTTGAGCAGAAAATGCAAGCTATCAACAAAAACGAAATTTTTTATAGAGGTACTTGAGCTCATGTGACGATGCTCGTCGGCAAGATTTTTTTAAATTAGAATAAATCATTAGCATATAACACCCCTGACATATGACAAATATTATTTGAAAAGAAATAAGTGACGGAGTGAAAATTGTAGAATCGTAGACGTCAAGGAGTTTGTCTAAAATTAGGGGCATGTGATGTTCTCTTTTAAGCACTGGTGTCTCAATCGGTAGAGCGCTTGTCGAAGTGTCTGTGGTTTGAGTCCTACTATAGCCAGTAATATTAGGTCTGGCATATTTAAAACTGAAAGAAAGGGTTTTTCTTGCATATTTTCCATTTCAGGCATATTTGCTACATTTGAAATTATTCTAATTTTATTTCAGGCAAAACTGGAAGACGAAAATGATCCATACAGTTGCTACGTAAGACAAGTTCACTATGATGTTCCAGAACACAATGATATTCAAACAATGGATAAGCTTTTCGATTATGCCGTAGCGAAGTTCGGAGACGGAAAGTGCTTTGGAGTCCGAGAAGTCTTTGGAGAAGAGGAAGAAACAGTCAAATCTGGAAAAGTTTTCAAAAAAGTAAGAAGCGCTAATTTGCGTAACACTAAGTATTTGTAAAGATTTTAATTAAGTATATTGTTGCAAATACATGAAATGTCTTTCACGGCGTGAAGTCTGTCGTCGCGGAGAAACAACTTGTACAGGCAACCATTGATATTAATTAAAGCTTTGATTGCAGTCAAAATCAAGCGGGTTCGAATCTTGGTGGAAAATGTGGCGAAATATCGCCAATTTATATACTTGTAGCGAGTTTTATAAACTTCTAGAATTTTGTGGATTACGTAGGAAATTTGCTACAATTATTACAATCGGTGAATACGGGAACCATATCGGTTTTAAACCTAATCGAATGTTTGGAGCCGCCCCCCCCCCCCCCTTCTCCTAAAATATTCCAATGAAGTTTGAAAAATTCATTAAAAAAAATTAGAGCACCAAGTTAAATAAATAATAATTTTATACGTAATTTATCGTTAAAGAACGAATGGTACTTATTTTATAGCTCTAGTATAAACCATCCTAGTGATATTGCACTTTTTTCCAACAAATTTATCAAAAAATATACATAAAATTAAAAGAAAATAGCAAGTATCGTCAAATATGCTCACTTTCCATATACAATATTATGCGACAAATCTAATAACATTATTTTCGTGGGTCTAGCTCGTTCACGAAAAAACACTCTGCAAAAGTTTTATATAGCGCTAAACATTTCGCCAATTCCAGGTAATATTGATTAATCGCATTTGCATTTTGATGTGGATTTTACAAGACATATATTTTATTTTGACCATTTAAATCGCCGAAATTCAATTTACATGATATTAATGCAACGCTAATAGCATTGAGGTATAGCTTATATTTATTTGTACGAACATTTGGCGACTTTAACGCACGATGATTGGATGATTTTCACAATTACTACAGATTCACAAATAAAATAACAAAAGTTAAATGCATTCGCTAATTAAATAACAAAAGTTATATGCATTATAGGCATATAGGAAAGATAATTAGAATTTTGATTTTTAGGAATATATTAATTGGATATCAAACCATCGGTTTTATATAATAAAATATAAGTTTCTATTTAATAAAAACATTTCATATATGTTATATTGATAAGGTAATGATAAAAATTTGTATTATAATTGTTGAATATAAAAATAAATTTCCGCAAAATAAATTAATTTTGTACTTTGAAATAGTTTTACAAGTAAGTTATCAAGAAAAGCGCCAAATTTTAATTTACCATTAAACGTCAAAAAGGTTGTGCCATGGATATTGTACATGATTATTTTGTTGTGAAAAAAGTACAATCATTACAACATCAGATATTTTATTTTTCAATTTCAATGATGAAATTTATTTTGAACCCAAAAAGTTTTTTAATATTAATAATCTTATCTCTCCGAATATATACACCTTTAAAACTGTTTTTTTTTTCAGATAATGTTCTGAATCTAAACTTTTTCTTTTGAACATAATGTTCTCGATCGGAATAAAATAAATTTGATTGATATAGAAAAAGTTTCGATTTAAAATGAAAATTAAAAAGCTCGCAAGTGTTCCAGTCTTTTTTTTTTTTTTTTTTTTTTTTTCTAATGTTATTTATATAAAAATGTTAAAATACTTCATGAAAACACTATATTAATAGGCATAACTATATTAATAGTTCGATTATTTTAGACTTTTATGCATACTAATTACAAAACAGCCTTTGATCACTCGGGTGATTTTCGATTTATGAAACTATAATTTTTAGATGAAGGATTAGATTTACAATGAAAGAAAAATATTTGTAAAGGTACACATGCATTTACGTAAGAGGGTATGAAAAACATAAAATGGACCAAAAAATTATAATAAGAAATGGAATGTAAGTGCATATGAGTTCAGACTTCAACTTTTGGTGTCGAAAAAAATTTATGAAGGAGACTTTATGTACTGGTAAATTATGTGTACAATTAATTTTTAATGGAACTATTAAGCATTTTTATTCACTTTTGCGAACTTTTTCTTCACAGTCATGTGAATTTTCGGAAAATCTGGTATTGACATCTCCAGAACAGAAAGTGAAAATTCTTTATGACCCCCTACCTCTTCTCGAATTTAATGCTAAATCCATATGTCATCATCTAAGCTCTATCTATTGCCGATCCTGAGAAATAGATGTTGCAAAGCAAATGTGAATTTTTAAATCGAAAGCAGAAATTTTTTGTGACCTCCCCCTCCTCCCTCAACCCTATGTTGAATTTGATGCTGAATCCATATCAGCCATTTCTACGTTTTATAGCTAATCTTGAAAAGTAGATGTTTAAAAAAGTGAACCAAAGGTGGAAATCCTCAATAAACCACTCCATTTCCTCCAGAATTTGAACCTAATTTTATATCAGTTATGATCACCTAACTTAAATCTATAGCCAACCTCGAGAAATAGATGTTTCAAGTAAAATGAACAATTTTGAACGGGAAATGGAAAAATGGAAATGAAAATCTTAAGTGAATTCCTTTACCTCCTCAGGAATTTGATACCAAATTTATATCAGTAATTAACTAATCTTTATAACATATCCTGAGAAATATATACTTGATTTTTTTTAGTAAACTAGGGGGCTCCGCCTCCTGCTCGCTAACGCTCACCAACCCTCGTATTCAGGGGTGCTCAAAAGTGTAACTCTAGCAAAATCTGAACATTGGATTTTTGACGCCACTGCAATACTTTCAGTTTACTTTAAAAAGACTGATCAGGCAACTTGAACCGTTAATGCTAAGACACATTCTTCTAACTGAAAAATTGTTTTGAATCGGTTATCTGTGTGTGTGTCTTCTCTGTTGAATGGAATCATTAATTGAAATATTTATAATTGTAAAATAACTTTCTATCTTCATTTTTATCCATAAAAGTTAATTTTATATAACTATTGTATTTTTAAGATTATTTAAAATTTTCCAGCTATTATTAGGCGAATATAAATGGATGACCTATAATGAAGCAGATAGGAGAGTAGGCGTCATAAGCAAAGGATTACTCTCCTTGGGAATTCAATCAAAAACTCGAGTGGTAATATTTGCAGAGACCAGAGTGGAATGGATTATTTCAGCTCAAGCTCTTTTTCGGATAAATGCACCACGTAAATATTTTTATCTCATTTATTAACTAAGATGTAATGCTTCGGGAGACAATTCACCCTTAATGTTTTGAAATAACGTACTCGTATTTTCTAATTTCAGCTTGTAGCCAACAAATTTTAAAAAGATTCCTGCACGCTAAACATATGGATAAAAACACACACAAAAAAAACTGGGTTTACTGCTACTATAATGACACTTTTAAACAAGTAAATTTCCAGTTACACACTGAAAGGGATAACTATGTCTATGAATGTGTTATTTTATTCATTTATATGAGAATTGCACGGAATAATGGGTATATTTTATTTTACGTTGAAAAGGCAGTTTTAAACAAAAAGAAAACACATGTTCATTTTGTTAACTTTTTTACCCACTTAAATGGGTCCCTTTTTAAGAACCCTTTTACGCAGGTAAGCAAGTGGGTAGCAGAAAAACAAGTGGCCTGTTTAAAAAGGTCTTTTCAATGTAAAATAAAATATACCCATTATTCCGTGCAATTCTCATACTACGTAAAATAACATACGACGTAAAATAATATATCAATATAGATCCATATTCATATATGTTACATTTTTAAGAGTGTAATTGAAAATTTACCTGTTTAATAGTGTCATTCTAGTGGCAGTAAACCCAGTTTTTTGTGTGTTTTCACCCATGTTTTTCTAGTGTGTACCAATTATATTAAAAAGATCCTACTAATTATTCCTAACTTATAACACTTTCATTCTATTGCGATACATTAAATAAAATAAGCACTAAACTCGTTTTTTTAGTCTTTAACCTTGTTTAACTAAACGCGGTTAAAGCCTTTAGCTTTAACCGTGTTTAACTAAAAACACTGTTTTCTGTTTCTTTGTGTATGAAATTTCGCGAACAAATTTATCCAATCTCCTCAAACTGAGTAGAAGAACTGTATAATGATGCTTCCATTAAAAGACAATCTATGCTTTAGCTATTAGTTACAGCAAAGATAATATAAACAACAAAACTATTTTGCTGTTTATATCATTGAAAATATAAAAGTTAAAAGCTGGCTTTTGTACTCGATTATACTTTGCACTAAAATGTTAATAGCAAAAATTCCGTAATTCAAAATTAAACACCGATTTTCTTTTTTATTTAGGTATAATAATTATTTAAATTGAGCCATGTTAAAGTAGATTATCTTGAGCACAATGAAATACAGAAATTTAAAAAATAAAACCACCACGTTCGTTAAGTATATGAACAGTAATATTTTACTTCACTGAAAAATTTTCTACTTTCAAATATATCAGTATTGGTAGGTCTGAAATATTTTCGTATTTATTTCAAATAGTCGATTTATAAAACAAAAACCCAAGATAACTTTTCGAATGTTTCTTACATGTTGACGGTGTACTGTCCCCTTAAAGCCATATTTATATCGGTAGCTATTTCCAAATCTGATGATCTTTATATTTCATGTTCATGAAGAAACACGAAACATTAATAATTTTTGGTTATTATAGTTGTAACATTGTACGCAACACTGGGAGAGGCTGGTTTAGTTCAATGCATAAATGAGACGGAAGTGAAACACATCATCACTTCAAATGATCAACTTCCAAATTTAAAGGTAAAAATGTATTTTCTTTAATTCTGTTTGATAAATGATGCAATAATGTATTTCTTTCTCTAATTAATTTTATTGCATGAAAAACATCCCCTTATCAATGTCAAAATGACTGAATATAAAAAAGCATTAATATTATGTCTGTTTTCTTTCCTGTTTAACAGTCCATATCGTCTATTAAACATTACAAAGGACCTCTATTAACAATATAAAAGAAAATTATTTTCCGGTTATATTTCTTTAATTATGCTTATTTTAATTAAAAATCACCAAGTCCGTTAAGTTTAAAACAACTGTTAATCCTTATTGTCTTTTTTAAATATTCATTATCTTACTAAAATATAAATTTATATTCTTACAGAAATAAAATTAACACTGCACAAATTCCGAAGTACTTTAAGCATAAATGTTTTGATAGGTTTATTAAGTTAACTATGAATGTACAGCTGCGAGGGGAAAAAACACCTTGTTATTTGAGCATCTTTCATCGTACAGCAAATTTAGATATACCACTCAATTTAGAATAACGCCTTCTACAAATTCTTGAGCATAAAATTTGCATAAGGGACGCCTTCATATTAAAACTCGCACAAACTTTGACATTTCCAATGGCAACACCCGAGTTTGACAACATATTTCGAATCTAGAGCAAAATTTAGCCTTCGTTACCAAATTTTCAAATCATTTGGATGAAGCGTTCTCGACTTTTTATATATATGCAAATTTTCAGCTGTTTCCTTCCTGTAGTCCTTTCGCTATGTTTAAATATTCGTCATCACAATGTTTTAGGGATCGCATATCAGTTTAATAAAAATGACTAATTAGAAAAAATTAATTTTAATTTAATCTTTATCTGTATAAATTAAATTGAAAATATATCTGTTTATTTGTGTGTGTGTGTTTGTCTATCATCACGATAAAACGGCTGCACCGAATTTAATGAGATTTTATGGGTAGCTGTGAAATAGTTCCACTTAAAAATTAGTCCCTGTTTCGAGTCTCTGAGTACAGGGGGTTGTCGAGATACTATAGAAAAATGAACCTCCCATAGAAATAGCATTATGCAGACGATATTTTCATCCCAAATTTATTTGAAGAAAAATATATTATGTTGCTTAGCAACGGAATTAAATCCAATGTGTTTATACAGCAGACAACTTTATTAAATTTTTTCTGATTTAAGTAATAAAGAAATGCATATAATTTTTTTTTATCGGAATTGCAGTTTTGACTGGTATATATCAAAAATTGTTTTCAGTAATCCGTCAATTATTTCGACCATTTTAAAATCCCATAATATGATTATTGAAGAGGGTCTCACGTTCTCAAACACGAAATGAGATATCAAAATAAATTTGTAACGTATTTTAGTAAAATAGCAAACGACCCACTTTATTAGAATAGTTGTGGTCAATCAACGAAATCTCAACCTACAAATTGCGGTTTTCAATATGGAGCTAACCCCTGAAAATGTCACATTTTGGAATATTGAATATCTCCATATATAAAGATAGGAATTGCGCGGAAATGTGTAATTGCACTAATTGGGAGTTCTAGGATTTATTTATGACTTCAAAATTGGGTGTTGCGATTGACAATTTCGAAATTTGTGCTTATCTAGACATGAAGACGACCTCTTATGCCAATTTTATGCACATGAATTTATAGAGAACGTCATTCCTAATTGAATGATAACTTTAAATTTGGTCTAACGATGCTCGAATAACAAAGATTGAGGTTTTTTTTCCGCAGTTGTACATGCCTGCAAAAATTCGTGGTCTTGCTATTGTTAATTTGTACAGTACGCGAAGTCGCAGCTCAAATATTTTGTCTTTGACATTAAATATTTCTTTAACTTAAGTTTACATCGGAAAACGGTTTAATTCAGCTTGTTTTCCTAACATTTCTCTACAAATGTACCAAGTTTTATATTTTTGTATGCTATAGATTTTGCGGCACGAGACATAGAATCTCGAGGAGCGCGAAATTTGTCAAAAAGCGATGACGGCAGCTGTTTTTCTTAATATAGAGAGATAATTACAATAGTTTCCAGGTTTTATTTTCTGAACGCTTATATTGTAAAATATTAATAGTTAGAGTGTATATTTTCTTCTGCATCTGCGGATTAGTTGAAGTCTTGAAGCGGACTTTGAAATAATATTCAAGACTGCCATAGACCTTTCCATTACAGTGCCCTCGTCCCATGTCACTGCCGTGACACTTAATCCTTTTCAACTTATCTATCCGATCGTCGCAACCCATTATCTTTCCACTTTTATCGTAAATAATTTTCATGTGACTGTAACTATACTTTTCTTTTTCAAATAGAAAATCCTTCCTAAACTTCCTAACATCACACATATTATTTGCATGGAAGGACTGACGACAAAAGCTACTGCGGACGGAATCCCAGATCACATAAACTTTATTAACTTTTCTGAACTGGAACGGCGAGGAGAGCAATATTTAGGTAAGTTGCTCCTGAAACATATTTATTCAGATTCGATTTTTTACGTCACAAGTTTCTGAAAATCGAGTATTGAACGTTAATATTCATCACGATAAAATCAGGGAAGGAAACAGCCAGTGCCTTCTAACCAAATAACTGAAATCAGCAAAATATTTTCAGTCAATTTTTTTTCAGCTTTCTACGGGAGTGCAGTGGGGCCAGGGCGCACAGGGGCGGAGCCCCGGTATTTTTTTTGAAGGCAGGGCGCCGCCCTGGTTAATAAAAATATCAGCTCTTAAAAAAAAAGTCCGCAATTTCAAATGTAAGATGTGACAAATTTGTCGGCACTCCATTTCCGGCGAGCGGGGACACTTGTACTACCTAATTTATAGTACTATCTAATATTACCTTCACAGTCTTTTATTCTTTTCTTTTGTGAAGAAGATTTCTTCACAGTTAACACTTGCGAGGCCCAAAATAACTGATAAGGCCAACCATTTGAATTTCAATGATAGAGAAAGACGCACGTGGCAATGTTTCCCTCCTTGCTATCTGTGGCGCCAGCGCCAGCTATAGGTACTTTGAATCGCGAATGCATAGGAACTGTTTCTCTTTCTCCAAAACACCACATTTATTTGCTTCTTTCGGCAGTGAAGTGATGTGAGTTGTGTGCAGTGAAGTGATGTGAGTGTGTTCATCGTTGTCTGATGACATCTCACATCTTGTATGTTTATCTATCGCAGAATCGTATTATTTTTAGTATTTACATATTTTATTTTTTGTAAGTAAAATTTTGATTTTTTTTAAAAAGGTTTTTGGTCGAATTTTCTATTTTACGTTTAACGATGAAGAGAACTGCAGAAAGAAAAATTACAAGTTTTTTTTCATCAAAAATTCCGAGAGTAGACGATGAGGCTTCAACATCATCTATCAAAATATGTTGTTGTTGTTGTTGAGACCCAGACCGTCCGACCTACCATAAAGGTATAAGGTAACTGTTTGGACGGCCGGGAAGTGACACCCAATTTAGACCGGAACCCAGTGGGGAGGCATCCACAGGGACCGTACCCTCCTTCCCCTACCACCATCCTCTCGGAAGGACTTAGGGACCCACATTTTTAACGTGATCGTACTCCGTATGAACACGGCGGCAGTTGTGGCAGCGCGCAAATCCAGCGCGCAAACCACCGAGCTACCGCGCCCGAAATGTGCCAACAGCACTCGGTGTTCCCAGGTGGTCACCCACCCAAGTACTAATCGCGCCCGATGCTGCCTGACTTCGGTGATCTAACCGGTGTTTTCAGCACTGTACGGCCGTTGGTTCCCTATCAAAATATGTGAAGAAACAGAAAAGTCAAGCAAAAATGAAAATAATATATCTATATCGTCGATGTCGAAACCCAACGAAAATGTCCCTAGTAATGAACTTTTAAGTGTCGAAAAAGCAGAGAATAAAGAATCAACTGGTATTTGGAATGTTTGGTGTGAAAGCCAACGGTCGGAACGGAAGCAGAAGCACGCATGGTTAATAACAAAAAATGGTTTTTTGGGATGCAACTATTGTTCTGAATTGCAGACATTAGGCTCATATAAAATCCAAGGTGTCTCATTAAGTCCAGAGTGGGTTAATTGCTTAGTCACTTTTAATGGTTTTGCAGAAATCAAAAACTAAAATCATTGCGGACTAAGATTTCTGCACATCAGTTATCAAAAGCTCATGAAATTGCTTTCAAAATTGTACAGGAGGCTAAGAAAACAACGTTGGAAAAAAACAATATTAAACAGAAGGAAGCTTATATTGAAAACACTGGAAACTTTTTCACGTGGCTTATTACACTATAAAAAATGACAGGCCCTTTACAGATTACGAGAGCTTAATTGAAAACTGCAAATGAAAAATGATGTAGATTTAGGAATCGCGTTACATTCTTGTACTAGTGGTACTGAAATAATAATGCACATAGCCGCAGAATTTAGAAAAAAATTAACAGCTAATTTAATTGAGGAAAACAAAAAATTCTCAGTTTTAATGGATGAGTCGGCTACATTAGGTAAAGAAGCAGTTCTAATTATTTATATTCAAACGTGCGTCAGAGAAAAAGAAGAGCTTATATTTCTTGATTTATCTTTAAAAGTACAATCTGCACCAGTTATTTTGGAAGCACTCTTGGATTGTTTTTCGTCATATGACCTCAATGAAGAATTTTTACAAAAGAACTTGATATGTTTTACTTCAGATGATGCTAGTACAATGCTAGGGAAAAATTCAGGTGTTTCCAAATTGTTAAAAGACAGATTAAAAAATCCGGACATTATTATCTGGCACTGCCTAAATCACCGTTTAGAATTGGCCGTGGATGACAGCATCAGTGATATAAATGCTGTTAATCATTTCAAATCTTTCATGGACACTTTATACGCTTTATATAGTCAGTCTCAAAAAAATTCAAATGAATTAAAGAGCATAGCCACAGATTTGGGGATCCAAGTAACCAAAATTGGTAGATTATTAGATGTTCGTTGGGTTTCCAGTAGTTTTCGGGCAGTAAAATCAGTTTGGAGTACGTATACTGCCTTAGTGAAACATTTTAAAGAAGCCGCCAATGACACCTCTAGGACAAGTACAGATCGCAATAAATACAGAGGCCTGTTTGAAAGAATGGAATCTATTGAATTTCTGAAAGATTTGGCCCTGATGTATGATGCTTTAGAAGAATTATCCGGTCTGTCTTTGCAGCTCCAGGAAAGATTATGTACTATAGTCAGAGTCGATAGATTAATCAAAAGAACCATTAGAGTTATAGGAAGTATGCGAGACAAACCTCGATCTAAGAAACAAGAATGTATTAGATCTGCAGAAAAGATTAATTTTAAAGGGATAGAGCTGAGTAGTAATAGAAAAATTGTTTCTATAAATAGAGAGCAGTTTATTGCTAGCATCAGAAACAATTTGGAATCTCGTTGTTTTACGTTGACTGCATCTAAAAGATCGAGAAATAATGAATTTGAAAAGGAGAGGTCCAGATATAATACGATGCTAGAAGAATTTGCAATTCTAAATCCTGACACCTGGCCCGAAGATGTAGATACTGATGATGACCAAGCAATGTCAAGATACGGAGAAGAAATAAGAAATATGTGCACTCGTTTTAACATTGGTGATGAGCGTTTAGTGATCAGCGGCTTCAGAGATTTTTTTGAATCAGATGGAAAAATTACTCCTGCATATCTTACACCACTCATGGATATCCTAAAAATAATTCCTTGTAGCAGCAGTGAATGTGAACGCGGTTTTAGTGCCATGAATTTCATTATTACTTCATTGCGCACAAAACTTCTAATAAAACATGTGTCATCCTCACTGTTCATTAAACTTAATTGTCCTCCACTTCAACAATGGGACGCAATACCTTACGTGAAAACGTGATTGCTTCGACGCAGAAATGCTGAAGATAGCCAGTCTCGTCATGTCATTCACGAGTGTTCCACGAGTCATAGTCAAAGAAAAGGGGAACTGTGGTCGTTGTTCTAAATTAATTGTTTTTTCCTATTGTATCTTGTTGTAAATAGATAAATTGTACATTTTATAAACACTTTATGGAAAAAAAAAGTTGGCCACGCCCCCCTTCTTTAAAAAAAATTTTAAGGGGCTTCTTACGGGCCTCTTTTCGTAGCGCCCCGGCACTTTCTATTTTAGGACTGCATCCCTGGTTTTATACAATATCATCAAACATTCATTCTTTTATTGGAGAAGTAAACTTTAATGGCATTTTAATTAGTAAATTTAATGTAAACATATTTCGTGATTTTAACTAAAATTAAAGGCGAAATTTCGAATTTAAGAATTCGTTGACTTTTCTGCAATTGTATATAATCTTAGTTCTTGCCATACAAGTGAAGAAAAACTTGGGTTTGGGGGCGTTCTGCTTTCATTTAGTGACTAATTTGACCGAGACCTACAGTTTAATATTTCGAATCATATATACTCATAACTTCCTCCATGGGTTCAGCTTCCCTGCCCTTCGAACCTTAATAGAATATAATTGGAAAGAATATAATTGGAAGAATATAATAGAACTGTATAGAATATAATTGGAAATTAATTTTATGAATCAAATAATTTTTTTCCGTATGAGAACGCAAAAATGCCTGAAACATAAAAAAAACATGTTATGACTATGTTTTCTCACTTTGCATAGCTTTTCTTTGCAAATTACGAATCAGTGCCTTAAGATGAATTGTCCTCCTGGTTCTAACGCATCGATCCATGTATAATACTACGAGGTTTGAGCGCAAATTACGTAAAATAATGAAAGCGAAAAAGTAAAAAATGAGTTATGAGAAAAAGAATAAAAAGTAAGTTTTTCAATGCTCTTGCATCTGCATACACCCTCATTACTCTTCGACAATTTTGCATAATATTAATTTTGGAGAATTATAAGATTCATGTAGTATTATTTTGAATTGAATCTGCTTACACCCTCAATTTAAAATTGATTAAAATTTGTTTTGTACTTTTCCATACTCCACTGTCATATTAGGGAAAAACTTTTTCTCTCATTATTTATTCTTCTTGTGCAATATCGTAAATGATAAAACATTCATCGTGACAACTTATCTTTTCAGTCTGTTGAATGGAATTTTACTATTTACGATAGCCTACAATAATAAAATACAAATACATATTTATCTTAAAATATATAGGAGATAAATATCTACTGTAATTTAAATTGAATACGATAGATTCTCTGCTATTGAATGCGATTTTATATCACGTAAGCAAATTAAGATTTTGGTTTTTAAAGAATTTAAGGTATTTCAACAAAATTTTAAAAATGATATTTTTTAAACAGATGCTACCTTCAATCCTCCTGTACAAGAAGATTTAGCTATTATTATGTATACAAGTGGATCAACAGGAGCGCCAAAGGGTATGATTTTAATTTTCATGACTGTCGTCAGTGAATGCTTATGTTTCCATGTGCTTATTTGTGGCAAATGTATACCTTGTCTATACTGAGTTTATTGTGTAAGACGTATGTATCAATTTCCTTCTCAACTGTTAGTTTACAAATTTATGAAGGCTAGTGAAAGATGGGAACACTTTGCGGGATTTTTAAAATTTATATTTTATCAGGAAGAAACATGATATATATTGCAATACAAAAAATGTCTGAACAAGTTAGTTGAAAAAATAAGCTTTAAGCAAAATATTAAATTTTACTTTAGAACATTATTCGCAAAAGAATGTAAGTTCCATTGTTCATCGGAACAAAATACAATAAACATATTTATTTCAGTTTCTAAACTATAAAAACACATCTTGTAATTTCGTAATGAGCTGCAGTTGGCAAGTTATATTCAAATAGGTTAACAATTCGCATTCATACCAACTTTAAATCCCAATATCCTGTAACTGCAATACGATGTTAATTTTGACACGTTTTTTGGCTTTCTGTTTAAGGTTTTCTGAATGACCGTTACTGCTTCAGTGAGGAATGCGAAGACCATGGTCCTAGTGGACGCATTATTCTGTTTGAAGATATTGCTGTCAATGTATATCCTCGTATACATCGGTTTTATTAATATATTCTTAATCAATAGTCAATTGGCTGATTTTCTTTTTCTGCAGTGCACTGTATTCCTGACATTTAAAAAGACTTGATGCAACTTTTCTCGGAGTGTGCTTCTCTCCCGCTATTCTTATTTTATTTCAAAAAATTAGTTAAATGGGGGTGTTCCTAATTTTGAACTTTTATTTATATTTAATTGTATTTATTAATCGCATTCGTAGCTAAGAAGCAAAACCTTTTGCAATGGGTAATGTTATTTTATGCTTTTATCCTCTGGTAGTTTGACATTTTTAAGATAGTCTTCTATAACAAGCATTGAGGAGTATGAACATTTAGAGCCAAAACATATTGGTGGTAAATTATTTAATCTGCCAACGTGGTCTTTTTACTTTCCCTGCAATACATGGTAATGTATAGGGAAAGTATTGGAATCATGTCGAAAATCGCAACTCGAGTTTTCGACGGATCTACACGTTTTAGGACCCCCACAACACGAAAAAAGTATTTTTAACGTGACGTCCGTGTGTGTCTGTGCAATGTATGTATCCACTCTAACTAAAAAGCTAATTGACCGAATGTCATAAAATTTGGTATGTCAGTCCCTTGTGAGTGACCCATGGTGCTGATTAAATTTTGGTACGATTCGGAATAAAATCACTCGCCTCTTTTTTTCTTTTTCTAAATGGCCCGCAAAAATTGCCTGTATCCACTCTAGCTGAAAAACTAATAGACCAAATTTCACAAAATTTAGTAGATAGATCACATGTATGTTAACCTGGTGCTGATTAGATTTGGGTACGATTCGGTAAAAGTAGCCTGCCTTTTTTTTTGCGAAATGATCCGCAAAAATCGTTACATCTAAACATAAAAGACTACGTACCCACAAATATATCAATTATTAAAGCTTATTTTATACGTAATTTTTGGCGACGAAAACAATAAGACCAACCCCATTACTCTAGGATTAACCGTTCTCGAGATACATTAATTTTTCGCTACGCCACCTTTGAAAATAAGTCCAGTTACCAAATGAAAACGAAAATTGAATTAAAAGTGCACATTCAGTGCAATTTAAAATAATTATGGCTGTTATATTTTGCAATTAAACTCAATTTAATGAATTATTTAAGAAATGAAGAGAGAATGAATTTGCATCTGCAGGGAGAGTCATGTGCTGCCCACATCAAATTTTTTGTTCTATAAAATTATCGGTTTCCATATTGATTGAATCTCGCACTATGAGTATTACAATTAGAATAAAAATATTTTGTAAAATGTTTGCAGCATGAGCTTCTCTGCTGTTCATTCTTGTACATTTAAATTTTAGGTGTGATGATAACACATAAGAATGTGATCAACAGTGTTAAGGGATTCGACGGAGCTTTGAAACACAAAGAAAGAAATCCGGAGTAAGTATAAACATTTATAAATTCAAATTGTTAATGTGCATATTTGACACTTTTAATGTTCTGTGAATTGTCAGAAATTATGCTAAGGTTTTCTGTGTCATGTGTATTTAAAATTCACCCATATTATATATTAAACTATATCATAAAATCATTTTTATTTCAGTGAACCCGATATTTATATTGCATATTTGCCAGCAGCTCACGTTTTAGAACTTGCTTCAGGTAATTATTAACATAGACTAAAACTTTAAATGCATTGAACATGTGCTCTAGCTAATGAAAGTATTCTGTACGTGTGATACTGAAACATTTAAAAAAATATTAAGAATGAAAGGAAAGAATGTCTTTAGATTTGTATCCACAGCTGTTTTAGGTGCTTGTAATCAGAACTGTCGACCGATCTGACTTTTAAATTAAAGTTTAAAAGATTTGACCACTTCATATAGCTTATTGTTGGCCATGGATGGCTGAGTCATGTTGTTTCTTAAGCGATTATTTCGAACAATTTAATTTTTATACGGTCAAATTGCTGTAACTGGTTGGAAGTTCTGAGATAGAAATTTTTAGCAAAAGCAGGAGTCAGATATGACCATACTACCAAGAACTATGAGCAATATATAGTGGAAATTTTTAACATTGTCCATATTAAGTTAGAATTTATGTCTTCATCACGGTTTATCAATTCTGTAATTATTTGAAAATCCGTACTAGCAATGTGATATATGTTCAGATTCAACAAATTATAGCCATCGTACAAAAATAATGGAAAATGTGATGTGATCAAATAAACTACCTTAACTTTCACTTAAAATAAAAATTTTTAATAAATAATATAATTATGGTCGAATATGAAACTGGGAAAGTCATAAGTTTGATTTTCGTACTTCAAATTGTTTTTAATTTATTCTCATTTCTACCATCAAAATAAAGAATCCGACTCTCAGATCCAAGTTGGATAATAAACGTAAAAAAAGTAAAAGCCATAATTTTAAGAAAACGAAAGTAATATTAAAATAGAATGAGCGATGTGATGATAGGTTTTAACTTAAAAGTCCCATGTGTAAAAAGGGCATAAATACTAAATGCCTACATTTTCGAATCAAACTTAAAATAACAGGCTGCCTTATGTACTACCAATGTTGTTCTCACTAAATATTTTAAAGCATGTGCATTAATTTGAACTTTGTTATTTTGTTTATGAATTTCAATACTTGCGTTTCTTTGCTTTCAGAATGTTACTTGTGCTCGCTAGGAGTTCAAGTTGGTTTCTCATCTCCACAAACTTTGACTGATTTTGTAAGTGTTCATTGCTTAATTTAATGTAATCTATTCTTTCTTTACGATGCACAATTTAGTTCTTACTCTATAACCATTAAAAATTATCTTTCATTTCAGAGTACAGCTGTTAAGAAAGGCGAGAAAGGAGATTTGACGGTTTTGAAGCCCACTATGATGGTCGCTGTTCCGGTAAGGGTTTTGCAAACATTTACTTTTATTTTTATATCGTTTAAATGTATGATCATATATGTAAGAATTTTGTTTAAATGATTAATTTTACAATTTAATTCTTTTAACTCTGGGAACAACTTTTAACATTAGCTGATGTTGAATCGCGTAAGGAACAGCATTTTGCAACTGGCTGGAAAAGAAGGAACTTTCACTCGTTTGATGTTCGACTTTGCTATAAATTACAAGAAATTTTGGTCAGATATAGGATTCCAGACACCAAGACTAAATAGGTAAATATATTTCCAGTAACTGCTAACTTTAACTTGGGCCTATTTGGTATTATTCTAAAACAATCCTTCTCCGCCTACCACTGAATTATTGATTAACTTTGCCACTAAAACATTGAAAATTTGAATTTTCAATGAATTTCAAAAGAAATAGAAGGTCAAGTCACGATACAATTCAGGCTGCGATGGGATAAATATATATTTATTGTACTGTTCCTGCATTACGCAACATCGGCTAAGATTTTCTCCAAGAATCTTCAAAACATCTATGAAATCGTTGAAAAAAAGTTTTTCTATCAAGTCATTTGAGGTACTACTTTCTTGTGATGCCTCTGTGTTCGAAGTGTCTACAAGTGTCACTCTTGGCCAGTGGCGAATCAACAATTTAGAGTTAAACCTTAAAATAAACCTTAATCGAATCCCCTATATATGACTTTATAAAATATAAGGAAATTGCGCAATAGCCACCTCAACTATTTCAATGACGTTATTAAAAATTTTTCAGTAAATTAAAGAGTTTTTCATTTTGGACGAGAGGGTCCTTAACAATTCTCGTTTATTTCTGCCTTTATAGTGTAACACAAATAGGTGCAGTTTTCATTAAAAAGGCATCCACGAAAGGCATCCTTTTATGGCAATACTGCTGTATTCGAACCTTGCCTAATAAATATATATCTTGCTTCGTTTAACCTTTAACTAGAATGGTATGGGTCCCAGAGACCCGGATTCCTCCTTTTAATAAAAAATCAAATTTATTTTGGGGTTTATTTGTAGGATAAATATAAATAAATAAGTTTTAAGGCATGTATTTCAGAAAATTCACCATACCAGTTAAGGGTTTAAATATTGTTTTAAAATTAAAATCTGTTGAAATGTAAATATGCTATGATATTACAGTGAAGCTGTAGCATCATTGCATATATTTCTGCCCTGTAACTGGACGTTGCATAAAAGCAAGAAACTACTCAACTGATCATCTAATGAAACGCCTTTGAAACAATTGTAGTCATCTAATTGACCTATACATGCTGTCTTCCTGAAAGTGTTGGAAGTCATTCTCCCAAGCAGCAGTTTTATTGTGATGCCATAGTTTCCCTATTTCTAAGTGTGGAATAGAGTATAGTTAAATTTAATACAACTTAATTTTTTAAATAATTCGTTATTAATAAACCGTATGCGCATTTTCATTTTTGGTACTTGAAACGAGATTAGTTAATCTTTTTCTTTATGCTAACGAGGGGGTGATTTTTCACCCCCAATTGTCCGCTGTAATGCAAAACTACAGCGAGTAGTTTTGCATTTTTTTTTTTTTTAAACATACTTTTTCAAGATTACAGGCATATATTTGCCCTATAAGCTTGAGTTATATAATTCATTAAAATCTATATTTAGTTTAGTGTAAATTTCGATGGAGTGTTTAAGTACATTTTTGTCTGGGGTATAAAATGCACACTCCGCATTTAACAAAACGTAGCGCCATCACAGAATTGAACAGATAAAATAAAACATCAAATTGTCATGAGATAGATTTACAAATCTGTTTATTTAAAAAAAAAACGCCGACTAATTATTGCAGAATATTTTATTATGTTTCAGTGCTAGTCTGTGGTGAAATGTTTAGGAAATGTTATGCTTCTCTACGCTCCTACAATTATAATATGAATTGAAATGTTTAACGTTAAAAATTTTACAAGTTTATTAGCTTACCACTAGTAGCTCATGCATGATGTGAAACTCGAGTGAAATATCTGTATTTCCTCATACTTAATATCTGAAATTCTAAAACATATATGTAAACTGAATGCTCACTAATGAGTTGAGTCTAATGTAAATTATTATTACCGTTTCACCTTTCCAATCTATGACCGTGATACCCTTCCAAACAATTCTATTTCATTAGTCATTAGTAGAAAATAAAAAGAACATATATCCACATACTAAAAAAATATGATTAAGAAACACACAAAAAACTTGCGTTTACTGCCACTGAAATGACACTTTTAAACAGCTAAACTTCCAGTTACACAGTTTAAAAGGAAACTATACCTATGTGAATGAAATATTTTATTCATTTATGTGAGAATTACACGGAATAATGGGTATATTTTATTTTACATTGAAAAGACGGTTTTTAAACAGGTAAAAAGGTAACGAGATGTTCATTTTATGCACGTGTTTACCTGCTTAAATGGGTCTGTCTTAAAGAACCCTTTTACACATATGTTTACCTCCGGCCGCTCACTTTGCTGTTCATGCCCTCGGGTGAGTCGGGCGGCCTGTGCTTTCCACACCTGTTAGCAATGTTGCTACCCATTTGCTTACCATCTTAAAAGGATTATTTAAAAGGGACACATTTAAGCAGGTAAACAAGTGTGTAAAATAACATTTCATGTTACCTCTTTACCTGTTTAAAACAGTATTTCCGAGCAAAATAAAATATACCCAATATTCAGTATAATTTTCAGATATATGAATAAAATAACACATTCACGTAAATATAGTTGCCTTTTTAAATCTGTAACTGGAAATTTACCTGTTTAAAAGTGTCATTCTAGTGGCAGCAAACCCCGGTTTTGTGTGTTTTTACCATATTTTTTTTTAGTGTGCATAATTCACAGATTTTAAAAAGTACTTTATAAGCACTGCACAATACATACAGCACACAAATTTCAAACGTAATACAAACTACTTCCTACTTGGAACTTATTCATATTAAATAGCTTTTCGCGAATGACTGTATTCAATAAAAGGATAATTTAAGGGAAAAAATTTAAGCATTCTGAAATTGAAAATAGTTTTAATTTCAAAATGATACTTATAAGTATAATTTTGAAATTAAAATTGTAGTTAAACATATATGCTTTTTCATCAGATATAAACTTTTTAAATGAGCCATTTCAGATATTCAAAATCAGCCTTTTGTATGCAACTTTCTGCAAATGACCAGTGTTAAAACTTTTTCTGGTAGCAATGTTTCCTTTACAACTTTATTTTTATATAATATTCATTTTTGTGTTTGGTCGCTGCAGATCAACCTAAATTAAACTTAGTTTAAGTTTGCAAAATATAGATACACCAGTAATTATGTGGTATGGATAAAGCTCGGGTAATTCTTTAATAGCTTATAGAAAGTTGACTCCTAAGATAATTATACTAATATATTAATATACGATGAGTTATTTTTTTACTCGCTACCGTCGTATTTATAGATGAGAGCTTATTTAACCAGAACCTATAGCTTAATATCGATTACAAGCCACCATAAACATCTATGTATAGTTAGCCTCACCCCATCCCCTTGTGCTCGGAATCTGAAAGGAGTTTGACTGTAGTTGTTTCCCCAATGTGTTTGCGTAGTCGATGGAGGAGTTATAACACTTACTCCTCTGATACGTCACTGTCTACTGCGATAATCTTATACCGCTTGTGAAGGAGACATGGAACAGTTAGGGTAAATAAAGTACGAAGTATTTCTATTACTATAAACACAGGGTTTCAGAACGTATAAAATCTATTAAAAACTAATTCTTACTTTAGAGAAAAGCCGTTCGTAACCATTGAAGACCCGAACTGCGAGATATTTTGAGCTCTTGGCAATGTCAATAACTAGCGACAACTTCGTAGTAATCACTAACGATTCATTAACTCAATAACTAGACATTCTCATACAGGGTTAATACAGCATATAAATTATGCTTCAAAAGAAATTTTGCATGTAACAAGAATTATGAAATTTAATTCTTATGCTTGGTGAAAATGTTTATCTTTCGAAGTAATACACAAGGTTTTTAATATAAAGTTGGGCAGTCAACCCGCAACAAATCAAAAGGTTGTCAGCTTGACGTCATGAAGGAAGGATTTCGCCATTCATAACGTCAGGAACCAGGACTTTGAGTAGCGTTGCCAAAATACAGAAAGTTTTCGCATAATTACAGTTTAAAAAAATGTATTAATTTGTGAAATGAAATTGCTTCGATTTTCCATGATAAAGCAAAATTTTCCATTTTCAAATAATATAAAGAAAAATGTTATTTTATTATCCAAACTTGCGTTGATATTCAATAATATCATTTTTAATTAGTTGATTTAAATTACTTCAAGCATAGGCGATCGAAATTCATAAGATAAATAATATAGTAGATATGTACGAATTATTACATATTTTTTTACACTTTACTTATTTTTTTACTACGAAGCAAACTTGAAGTGGCAATGTCTAGACATAAAAGTAGGGGGACTGATGTTGGTTCTGGACCATCCAGAGCTATAACATGGAAATAATTCGAAGCTATATTTTCCTTTGTTAGAATATAGGACTCCGGACGGAGAGAGGTGAAACGTCTATAAATCAAGTAATTGTCCATGAAGGGTGGGTTTTATCAGTAAGAACAAGGAATATATTTTTAATCGCTTCAGTTATCATATCTAAAAGTGTGATTGCTCTATTAACATATCTTTAAATGAATTAGGTTTGTTAGTATACGTGCAAAAGCAGTGTATTTTTGTATAATTTCACATAGTTATACCTCATGGCGAGTTCTTGTAATGTTTGAAAACTATTTTATTATCTCTAAAATGAATTAAAATCTGCATTTTAAAGAAAAATATGATTTTTATGGACTGTTCCCAGCCACTACCCAGTGTATACAGTACACAGTAACAATCCAATTTGATATCATTTCAAATTTCTGGAGTTGACAAAATATGCAATTATTTTTACACTGAAAATTATGCAATTTTTTAGGGTGATAGTTCTTCAGCTCCATCTTCAGCCATTATGAAAAGCATTTTATTTGTGTTTTCTTTTGGCTAAAAATATTGCGTATCATTGGGGATAACACCAACATGTAGTGACTCATGGAGGCAAGTCCAATGTCTAATAGGAAATTTAGAATGCAAGATATAGGCACAAAAACTTTGAAAATGGTATATATCATAACCAAGACCGCATATAGTTATGCTGGCAAATAATGGATGCATACAACTTTCAAATAGAAACTGTGCCGTTTTCATTTTATATGTTATAAAAAGGCAGTTAAAGCAGATGAGGTGACGCAGGATAAGCTCTGCTTCACTTGAAGTTATCGGTTGAATGGGTTATTATTATTACTAATATTATTATTATTATTTGGCGAATTTTCAGGCTCGTTTGGCTATTTTTAGATAATATCAACACTTGTGCCAGTTGCGTGATGTGTTTTGACAATGTTCGTTGTCGAGGAGGAGGGGGAATCCCACCGCTGAATCTGCGTCACTATTCCTGAAGTCACGAAACGCCACAGTAAAAAGAACAAGATATTCGTTTGTCTTATTTAAATGTTTAGGCTCAACTGTTTATATTTTAAACAATGCATATGTGTACTACAAAATTATGCATATATTTTTTCTAGGAACCTTCTAAAAACATATAAAGATTTTATGGGGGGTAATTTGAGAGTCATGATGTGTGGAAGCGCACCGCTATCAGCAGATACCCAGAGCTTCATACGCAACTGTCTCAGTGTTCAAGTTATTCAAGGATATGGACTTACAGAAACAGCAGCAGGTGCAACAGCAATGGACTGTAAGTGTTACGATTACTGGCACATTTAATTAAATTAATTCAAAGTTATTAAGGAATGGTCGTTCTGATATTCCTAATAATAATTGATATGTTCTCCACAATTAGAAATTATAGTAACCGGTATGCAACATCGAACTGCAACACTGTAAACGAAATTGAAAATGCCATATAAAGGATTTCTAAACGATTACAACTATATAACATTTCATTGTAGCATGCTTATCAATATATAACAAATATAACTAATCTCCACCATATTGAAACTCAGCATTATTTAATGCTATGAAAATTTGAATAAATATAGAGCTCTGTTTCAAAAATATGGTACGACTAGACATCTCAGGAACAACTGGTCGCAGATCGATGATTCCAATTTAAGAAATGCTTCAAATAAGATACACTTTCAGACTACGCCAGTTTTGGACAAGTGACACGGTTTAGTAAAAAAGTATGAAATTTGTTCTATACGAGCCCTTACAAAGGAAGTTTCAGTTAGCAGATTGTTCCTTATTTATTTAAAGATTTTTGAAGCAGAAACAGCCGGTTCTCTAATATGCAAAATTGGCCGTGAGAAAAACAGTCAAAGTTATAGAACTCAAACCATACTTTGACCCAATAAAAAAACCCAGAAAAAATATAGCTTTCAGGGATCGTACAAAACTTAAATTTTGGTAGATAAAATTTCCTTCGAAAACTTACATGCACACCTATCCTTAGCAAAAATTTTATGCAGTCCACAATTGTCCTTTGAAAACTTTATTTCATGATATCTCGGGAAATTTTGATCATATGGTAATGGAACTTGTTTTGTTTGACTAATCGGGCTATGGAAAATATATTTTTATAATTAAATAATTTTATCTAAGGTATCCGTATAAAAAATTGCATTTTGTACTTTTAACTAAAAAAGGTGTTACATGATCATATTTTATATACGAGGATAGTCTACCTTAATTAAAGTATTTCTTAAATTGAAACAATGGGTCTATGATCAATCGTTCAAAAGATTTTTAGTCATACAATATTTTAGAAACATTCTGTATATACCCGCATTATTTGCTGATATACTTATGCAGCAGCAAAGACATCTGATCAAAGATGCTTGGAACCTGTACCCGAATTATAAGAACGAAGCAGAAGCTAGCTTTTGCTCTATGCTTATAATGTCGGTCTTGTAAGCACTAGGTCCCGAGTTCGGTCCTGGCTCGGGACTGACGACTCTCAACAGCCACAATGATGACTGAACGTTTGAAACACGCAACCTTCTCACGCCAACGATCTCACCTCTCAACACGAGATGGCAGCACCACACGGAGTCAGAGGACTTGCCACTCCCTTCCTGGTTGACCACGACTGACGTCACGCCCGAGGCGACACGCCTCTCGGCCTTCAGCCCTCAACTGAAATTCGGACGGGGACACGCGGGGGTTTTCGAGGCGGCCCCCTCCTCGCCGAAATTCGACCGAGGCTCCTCATCAGGTGGGGGAGTATGCGGCAGCAAAGACATCTGATCAAAGATGCTTGGAACCTGTACCCGAATTATAAGAACGGAGCAGAAGCTAGCTTTTGCTCTGTGCTTATAATGTCGGTCTTGTAAGCACCAGATCCCTGGTTCGGGCCTGGTAACATCCTTTCCGCCACACTTATAACCTAAATGCTTATAGGAAATTTTTAGTAGCATATTGACTCCATAACTCACACTACCCGATAAGTCTCGATTCTTCCCTCTAATAATTAAAATCTTTATTCAAGGGAAAGATCTAGATTTAATGCTTTTCATATGTCTAATATGAAAACATTTTACGAGAATGACTGATTCACATTTAGACTTTGCTCTTAATGACCAATTGTTATTTTCAGATGATGATTACTCTAGTGGAAGAGTTGGACCGCCTTTAGCAACTTGTAGACTGAGACTTGTAGATTGGGAAGAAGGTATATCTTTAAAATGAAATATATAGTAATTTAGTAATATATATATAGCGCGATTCACATAATGTACGTTATTAATGGTTTTAGTACACTCAGTTCGGGTAGTAGTGATTGACAGCAGGTATTTTCAAAATGTTAATTAGGGACCCAATATTTTAATAAATTCTATATGCCTTCAATTTACATAATCACTGTCAATTTGTTTCGAATTGTACCTCAACGTCCTGTTTCTATCTCCTTAGAAATATTTTATGAGAGCCTATAAAAGTAAGCAAATAAATTATTTTTTCTTGTCACATTAAAAAATTTTAAGCTTCTGATGCTCATTTTCAAGTAAATATTATCAAAACAAGTATTCATAAAACTGGTGCTTTTACTTTCGTTATACACATAGTACAATATAAAGCGAAAGTATTGTGACGAGGTCGAAAATATGAAGTCGAGTTTTCTGCAGAAGAGCATATTTCAAGCATTCCTGAACTCAAAATGAACGTTTTAGACATTGTGTGTGTGTGTGTGTGTGGATGAGACATTTGACGAACGAATGGAGCGTTTCGAATAAAAGTTAGTATAAATATATCTATAGGATGCAAATATATCTTATATAGGATACCTACGAGAAGATCAGAAGAGGGTTGAAGAGGAGGGAACTTTGAAAATCTTTTTTCATAAATTGTTTTCCTGTTGACAACGGCAAAAGTCTTGCGTCATTATTTTAAATGTCGTTCAGGATGATTATTTTGAAACTTTAAATTCTGGTTGTGTTTTGAGGAATACAAACTTAAAGATAGTAGCATTCAGAGAATTGGGATTATGCAAATCTGTATCGACCGGAGCACCAAGAGATTTTATATTTAGTTTCAACGAATCAGTGAATATTTCTTTAACGGAATGACTGATGTTATTTACCGAGACCCTCAACATTCTGCATATTTCAGAGGCGTAGATGCCTTGTTCCGTGCTGTTTAAAGAAAAGTGAGCAAGAAGAATTGGTTGAAAAATGTTGATACGTATACCTTACACCAGGGGCGGCATTTCAGCATTTCATTTGGGGGTGCGAGATTTATATGAAAATCCACAATATGAAATAAATAAAATGTTTGTTAACAAGGGGGAAGAGGGGAGAGGGATCACAAAATTGAATTGATGTTGAGAAAAATAATTGTTGTTAACATAATTTTTGTACATAATTGTATTAACATAATTGTTGTTAACATAATTTTTCCAAATACAAATATCTATATTTATTTACCTGTTATTGAAGTTTTAAACGCCGGTTATTAGAGTCTGGATGAAGAGAAAATTTTGTTACAATATCATCATAATCCAGTGGTATATCTTGTTCTATAGCTAAAATAGATAAAGATGAAAGTCTTTCTTGTACCATTATTGTACTGCGAAAATAATTTTTCAACCTCCTGAGACACGAAAAAGACCTTTCACAACTGGCTGAGCTGATTGGCACTGTCAAAAACAATTTAACTAATTATGTTATGACAGGAAGCACATATTTTAAATTCTGTTCTTTAAAATAATCCAGGCGACTTTTAAAATTGGGATGGTCTATGTTTACATTTTTCACCATTGAATAAAACAGTCGCAATTCACATAGCAATTCCTCTTTCTGGAAGTGATATACTTTGCATATGGTTGAAACTTTTTCTGTTTCTTTTCCGACATCTGATCCGGATAATACTGAACTAAGGGCAAGCAAAACGGATATATTCTTCTCATTAAATCTTATCTCAATTTCATTAGATACTGAATCTATAATTTCATATTGAAAATTGATTCTGTGATATGATTTAACATCATCGTGGGGATTTTTTTCACCTTGGGGATTTTTTTCACCGAATGCGCTTGGAATCTTTTTACGCCTTTTCAGTTTTGGTTCAGAATAAGAAAAATTTGGGGGTGCGACCGCGCCCCCTCGCGCCCCCTATTTGCCGCCCCTGCCTTACACAAATCGGTTCGCCGAAAATGCCGGTATACTTTATATAACAACAATGGCAAGCCGATGTAGCTAATATATCCATCCTGAATCGACAAAATAATGTATTTCGATATATTTTAACCTTCATTGACATTTTATCTAAATATGCGTGGGCCGTATTTTTGAAACAGAAACAAGGAGTCGATATTGTGAATGCCTTTCAGAATTGTTTTGCAGAACGGATTCCAAAATATTTACAGACAGAGCAAGGTGCAGAATTTAAGAACCAAAATTTCTAAAAGTGAGTCAAGTTTTTTCCAACGTTTAACAGTGCAAAAGTTTGTATGGTGGAACTATTTAATCGGAGTTTGAAAACAAGAATGTGAAAATACTTTACTAGACAAAATAATATCATTATTTGGATGTCTTGGACTCGTTCATGGAAAATTATAATCACTCTTATCATTCAAGTTCAGTATTAAAGGAGCTCCTGTGGATGTTAATTCAGATAATGGACAAGATGTGTAATTCTCTGCCTACTTTTAAATGTGTCTCGAAATTTATTTTAAATGTGTCAGACATCGTGTGAGCGTCCAAGATAAAAATAACTTTTAAGAAAAGATATAAAATTGTTCAAAGTGACGAAATATGTAAAAGGGGATCCGGTCGTGTACAAAACCGATGATTTACTATGGGGAGCCATACAAGGAAATTTCTGCGTGAAAGAACTTCAAAATGTGAGACTGAAGGAGGAATCTCCTATTAAAAAAGTTTTAAAGAAACGCATTTAGAAAAACCAAATGGAATAATTTGTAAAATCAGTGACGAAGCGTCAGGGAAGACAAGGGAGAAAGCGTTTATCCAAATAATTTACGATCAAGTAACTTTTATTTTAATTATATATATATATTATTCAAAATAAATACATAAAATATTTTCTGTATAAATAAACATTTTTACTCCGTCTGGTGCAGAGCTCAATGCCACTTTTCTTGTTTTTTTCTAGTCGTCAGTCAGGATTTTCAGGGGATACGAATTGTCTCTCTACTCTGTCTACAATTGTCTGGAGAAATTTCATTGAAAATGGAACCGAAAGAAAATGTGCGCGATGTTTACCTAACCTGCTTACTTGATAGATACCTGTTTTTTAATCAATAAAGAAGGAGTTGGGTTGCCATATTGTTATTTTTTATGCCAAATTTTACAAATCTGGCGTTTTCTTTAACCTTTTAGCATATATTTTTTGGTTTGACATTTGGCACATATTTATCGTATTTGAAAATGTATAACTATTTTCCTATTTTAAAGGCATTTTAACATTTTTTCCTGTGAAAATGTCATATAATAACATAAATTTCCTTCGCTGCCCCCCCCCCTCAAGTTTTGACAAAAATTGAAATTATTAATATTTAAGTTCTGAGCACATTTTGGCAGAAGAATGTGAAAGATTTTCCGGAAATCTTAAGCGTTTCGGTATGATTTTTATTCATACAAATCTATAAACACATTCAGATCAGACAATTTTTATATTTATTACTTTCCCTGCATACATAGTATAATGTAAAGGGAAAGTATTGTGATGGGGTCGAAAATTCGAAATCCCGTTTTTCCTATTTCGAGTGGGGAAAAACATAGAAATTTTCGAATCAAAATCTTTTTACTTAGTACCATGTTTTTACTTTTTACAGGAAAATATTTCGTAACGGACAAACCAAATCCTCGTGGAGAAATTGTCCTTGGAGGGGATTGTCTTACCCTAGGTTATTACAAGAATGGAGAAGCCACCATGGAATCTTACAAGATAGAAGCTGGACAGCGCTGGTTTTATACTGGTGATATTGGAGAGGTTTTACCAAATGGAACATTAAAAATAATTGGTGAGATTTATCCTTTGCTTTTAAACATATTGTATTAAACACAATCGAATAATATTTGATTCTGACAATACAAGACATATTTATACGAAAAACTTAATACGAAAAATTTAATAAAAATGAAGATGTAAAAAATTAATGCAGATCTTTGAAATTTTATATGATAAAGCATGAAAATATAACATTTTATAAGAAAATAAATTATTGAAAAAGCTAGAGAAAAAGTTATAGAAATTTTGCCATAGATGTTATTAGTATATGTTAGGAAACTAAATACTTAAAGTCAGGCAAAAATGTCACACCCTGATGAAAGTGATCTATCACTCTGAAACTTCGCATACTCAGTGATGTAAAGGTTACATTTTCATTCCAAAAATACATTTTATTACAGAGCAGTGGAAAGAAAACAATCACATGTTTTTACGTAGTAAATCCTCCTCTGCCGATGATAGAAGCTAATATACAGTGCAGAATGGAGACGAATAATAGTCGGATGTTTTCCTGTAGCAGACTCTGACAGATATTTTGCAATTTTTGAGATAGTCCCACATATTCAGTTATGTCAGCAATTACTTTTCCAGCATATTCCAGACATCCTCGATTGACGAAAGGTCTGGAGACATGGGTGGTCATGGGAGGGTTTCAATCCCACGGAAGCATTGTTAAAAGAGTTTCGCTATGTAAGGTCACTCATGCTTGTAAATATCTGTTACAAAGCGTTATAGCATAACCAATAAAATTGTACTTATATGCGAGGACATTTTTATTAAAAACAATTAACAATTAGTTTCATTGATTTAGCTTTCATTTTAAATAAAACAAATTTTTAAACTTCATGCAAAATTTTAAATTATACATACATTATACAATTTTTAAATTATACATTATATAGTCAGTGGTTTATAATTTAACTGGACATAAACATTAAAACTAGTCGTTAATATATATATAAGGGGCAGTCAAATGAAAACGAGACAGATGGAAAAAAAAGTACGTGAACTGTTTATTCTTTCAAAAGTAATCGCCATAACTGTTAAAGCATTTGTCCTACTGTGAGACAAGATGGTCAATGTCTTCATGGAAGAATGTTTCTGGTTGCTTACGGAACCATGATTGTACCCAGGCATGCACATCTTCGTCCGAGGCAAATCGACGGTCACGAATGTCTTTCTTCAGGAATTGCAGGTCCGAATGTCTTCCACTGTCCGCCGTCGGTCATTTCTAACGGCAGCATCCACCGCAGCAATGACAGCAGGGGTAATGACAGGATGAGCCTGTCCTGGCCGACTGTTGCCTTTCAATGACACCCGACCGTCTCGATATCGTTTAATCCACTCAAACACACGTGCACGTGACATACTGGGTTCGCTATACATAGCAGACATTCGGGCATGAATTTCACTTCCTGACACTCCTTCCGCAGTCAAAAAACGCTCTACAGCACGCTGTTCCTCTTTTCTGGCATCCATAATGATGTCGGATGCACACACGACTCGCTGACCTCACTTCGAGCACGTCTAACAGACGAATGACATGGCTCTTAACGTTCGCGCTGTTCCTTCCTGATACCCAATAGAGGGGCGCTTCTATACACAACCCTGCCTGCGTTACCAACTTCCGCGTCAGGCCCCTTATATAGTCTGTCTCGCTTTCATTTGACTGCCCCTTATATATTACATGTGTACTATATTTTATTATCTTATATGTGTATAATATTTTATGTTAATAAAATATTTTATTACAGATCGCAAAAAAGATTTAGTAAAGTTGCAATTTGGAGAATATGTTGCTCTAGGCAAAGTGGAAGCAGAAATGAAGACAAGCCCTCTTGTAGAAAATATTTGTGTCTTTGGAAGCTATCAGCAAAACTTTTTGGTAGCACTCGTGATTCCAAATCAACATCATTTGAAGCAACTAGCTAAAGACTTTGGCAAAGAAGATTTGAGTTACGCTGAAATGTGTGCTGATGAACAAATTATTCGTAAAGTAGAAGAAAGATTAAAAGAACATGCTGGAAAATGTAAGTTAAACCATCAAAATAAGCTAAAAAATCTGAGAAGTAAAAACTTCGTTAGGCATAGCATAATACAAGATCGAAAAAAAGTTATCAATAGATTTCAAATACAAAATGGAGCTTTCTTCAGGGTAAATGAGAAACAGCGCTAGTACCAATAAAGATAAGAGCGCGTTTGTCTAAAAATAGCCGTATCACATTAATCAGGAAAATGATCGTTGCCAAACAGATAATAGGAATAATAGGGAGATACCTAGGAGAAAGGAAAAGGAACAGCAGAAAGAATCTGTCAGTGACGCTGCTAGTCATGGTGATGGATTCTTTGAAAAAATTAAGGGCCCGG
Source organism: Amaurobius ferox (assembly GCA_951213105.1). NCBI lineage: Eukaryota > Metazoa > Arthropoda > Arachnida > Araneae > Amaurobiidae > Amaurobius > Amaurobius ferox. Next base: position 46,370,006 of record OX578141.1, on the reverse strand, counting down.
ACCATAAATTTGGTAGTACACAAGCATTAATCCCTATGAGTATTTGGCAAAAGTTCTGGTAATATTCATTACTGCCAACTATTGAGCTGCTAACTGAATTTTTCGCCGCTACAAAAATTCTCAGCTTAAACAAAATGTCTCTTCTCTATTAAAATTGTCGCTGCCTAATCAAAATTTCTCTTTTCTATACTTAATATAATCAATGGCAAATTAAACCTCGATTAAACAAATGCCAATTGTTGGCATCCATCTAATTTGACACACTGCGCACCGTAGCCAACGGCCCTACCGTGCTGAAAGCACCGGTTCTCGTTAGATCACCGAAGTCAAGCAACATCGGACGCAGTTAGTATTTGGGTGGGTGACCACCTAGGAACACCGCGTGCTGTTGGCACATTTCGGGCGCGGTAGCCCGGTGGTTTGTATGCTAGATTTGCACGCTGCCACAACTGCCGCCGTGTTCATGCGGAGTACGATCACGTTAAACATGTGGGTCCGTAAGTCCTTCCGAGAGGTTGGTGGTAGGGGAAGGAGGGTACGGTCCCTGTAGATGCCTCCCCCACTGGGTTCCGGTCTAAATTGGGTGGCACTTCCCGGCCATCCAAACGGTTGCCTTACACCTTTCTGGTAGGTCGGACGGTCTGGGTCTCAACAACAACACTGCGCACCGTCATAATCCATTAATTGTCTTGATACATTTTCGTCACGGCCAGAAATATCAACCATTCTTTCTCGTGTCTTAACAATAACTAATTGCATTGCATCTTTCTTGTTGTTGTTGGTGTTGTCGCGTCCCTAACATTACAATTAAGGAAGAATGAGTGCACTGCTTCTGTTTAGTCTAATGACCCGGGGCACCCGAAGGTAGAAGTCTGACTTCTGCCCCAAATAAGACATTACAACATCCATGCCCGCAGGCGGGACTCGAACCCGCAATCTGGCAGCCGAGCCATCACGAGGAAACGCCTGCCTCTTTGACCGCTCGGCCACCACATTGGCATTGCATCTTTGTAATTTACTTAATATAAATGCAATGCGTAGCAGAGCCTGGATCGCCCAGGATAGAATATGTCAAATTGTAGTTTATCAAATATGCAAAAATGCTAAAATCCATAGCAAATATGCAGAATTGATAAATTTGAGAATGTTTATGTCACATTTCGGAATATTTCCTAAATTTTTCTATGCACAGATGAACTAATCAAATTCATCTCAATTTTTATGAATTATAAAGAAAATTTGCTAAGAGAGTAAGTTTGATGAAATGTACAATTTTTATTTTTATTAGGCCATCTCATTGGTTCTGAAATACCAAAGAAAATAAGACTCTGCAGTGATGAATGGAATCCAGAATCTGGACTAGTGACAGCAGCTTTTAAACTTCGCCGAAAATATGTTGAAAATCACTATAAGGACATAATTGACAGTATGTATAGTCAACACTTACAGAATGGACCTCATTCCAGGTGACCTGCGCGCGTATGACAAAAGATTTAGACCATTTATAAGTCAAGAAGCATTTACCCATTCCTAAGAGATTCTAAACTACTTTTCATATCCAGACATTAGTTATGCTTTCATGTATGCTACAATCTTTTTGTTTAGACTTATTTCTTCATCAAAGTGAAAACATTTTACAAAATAAAATTTCTGCAAATGCTTTCTCTGTATTTATTTAGTAAAGTAGAATTTAGACATTTCGATCGACTGAATCATAGATTTACATCAGTATGCAAAAATTGTTACCTTTTAAGAACGATTATTTGCATTACACTATTAAAATGTGTCAGGAAATCTAATATAAGAAATAATAATGTAAGAGAATTCAAACCCCGTCTTGAATCCATCACTTTGCATATTCTCCTGAACTGCCTAGAGGTAGTTCAGGAGGTTCTAGAGAACCTACCTCATGTGCAGGAGATCATAGCGCCTGTTCTCGCTACAACTCTGCAAAATCATCGCTGCTTTTTATCGTGATACCGTTAACGTAACGAGTTCCACCATCTTTACCACCAAAGTTAGGCGATACATCGACCATAAGATAACCATCTAAATTCATCGGTACTGTTAAACACTCCCGTTGGTAACACAACTCTCCTGGAGGACTGCTCAAAACTGAAACTTTGTCCATGTTCTCCTAGAGCACCTTTTCCCTTTGTTCGGATTCAGATCCATACAAAGCCAAAGCCCAGTCGTGTTCTTATTGGACATACAGCTCTCCTGAAGGACTGCTCAAAGACATCCTTCCCAGTAACCTCCCCAGCATTGAAGCTTCCCTATGATCCGAGATCACCGGGACTTCTTCGTCCCACAGAGCCTGACCATCAACCGCCTCGCTCCATTCCGCATCCACTGGATACACTTTCTCCCATTCATATAATTTATATATTTTGCCGTTTTCTGATATTTGGACACTGGTACCGCAAATGGTCAAACAACTCACACTCGAAACACTGCTTGTTTTTCCGCCTTCCAGCATACGTAGGCCGGAGCACATTTTCCGCATCCACTCGTTCCGATATTCACTTTTTTTCCATTCATGTAATTTGTAAATGTTGCCGATTGCCGTTTTATGATCTTTGGGTATTAGCACTTAATTACGTGCTCTCGATAGTACTAGTTGACTCGTACGCAACTACAGGATAAAAGAGAGAGACGGGGGGCAAAGCTTGTACTTTTATAGTTTTCGCATGCCTGACGTCACAGGGTCAAGTTCTTTGCCTGTCGCGAAAATGGCCCCACTTAAGAAAAACCCGTATGCAAATTTCTTTAAAAATATAACTAAAATTAACGCTTCGTAAATAATGTTCTATATTTAACATTCAACTTCAAAGTAATAAAGTTCGACGCATTTGAGTCGCCACAAGAGTCCCTCCCTAGTTTCACACAGGGAAACAAGATTTCACATTTGTAACATATCTGGAATAGACTGGTATTACGGAGCTTGGCGCAGCTGGTCTAGTTTTCTCTCGCGAAGATGGTCCGTCCGTCAGTAATCAGCACTGGAAAGCAGTCAGTGGTCAGCGATGGCGGTTCTCCAGTGGTCAGCGGTGGCGGTTCTCCAGTGGTCAGCGGTGGCGGTTCTCCAGTGGTCAGCGATGGCGGTTCTCCAGTGGTCAGCTGTGGCGGTACTCCAGTGGTCAGCAACGACAGGCAATCAGCAATCAGCAATGGCGGTCCTTCGGACTCCACTTTGTAGGTTGAAACTGGGTTGGTCGTAAATAAATGTACACTATCCTTGTTCAGTAAATACGTCGGTAGTAGTATATAAATGGCGTTTCTGGAACACTGCAATATACGGTTTGAAGATGAAGTGTACCTCATTTTTGAAGGGGCGAAAAAGGAACCTCATGTTTGGAGGAGATGATGCTTAACTGATAAGGACTTTGACATTTAAAAATAGATAAACGCTTATTGCAACGATAAACTTTTTACCAATTTGCTACAATCTTTCAGTACAAAAAATTAGTCAAAAATCACCTCCGCATGAATAATTGAATTCTAGACATGCGTCATTGTTATCTATAAAGTTTATTGTTGTCAAGAGAAGTTTATTACCAACTAAAATGTCCGAGTTCATATCAGTCAAAAATCATCTTCCCATTATGTATCATCGTATTCTACCCAAAAAATTCAATGAAAAATGTTTTCATTGTACAGCAAAATTTCTCCTATTTTGTAAAATATGCCCCATGTGTTGCGACCTTCCGTTCAATTTCTGAATATCGTTCTCATACATCAGCATATTATAGGCATACTTCGTTGTTGCCCACAGAAGAAAAAAGTTTCTCGTTCTGCTAGTTCGCAAAATGGACGTCATGTGTTAATACCATTTTTTCAATTTCTGAATATCGTTTTCATGAATCAGCGTATTTTAGACATACTTCATTGCCATTGATGAAAAATGTTTAGTATTGCTACTCAAATAATAAATTATAGTTGTCAAAAAAAGTTTCTCAAATTTCCAAATTCTTATCAGTATTATATCTTCATTATGAATCATTGTATTCTAGGCATACTTCTTTGCTATTTACAAAAAGTTTATTGCTGCACCAACAAAAAACGTTTGTCACCACCTAAAATTTCTATGTCCTTATCAGTATCATCTCCTCATTATGAATCATCGTATTCTAAACACACTTCGTTACCATCGACAAAAAAAATATTTATAGTTGTAAGAAAGAATTATCGCTATCTAAAAGGTCATCAGTCAAATATTACTTTCTCATTATAAATCATCGTATTCTATCGTAAAAGATAAAAATTTTCCATTTTCCAACAATATATCTACTAAATCCCAAAATAGACATCATGTGTTCAATTTCTGAATATCCACCTTATGAATCAGTGTATTCTATGCCTACGTCGTTGCCATCGATAAAAAAGTTTAGTAATGCCGCCTGAAATTTCTAAAATATTTGTCACCACCTAAAATTTCAATACCCATATCACTTAAACAACACCTTCTTATGAATCATCGTATTCCATGCATACTTTATAGATGATCAGTACATAAAAAATTTTGAAAATTATTACAATCTTTCAGTACATGAAATTATTTAACACTTAGAAGACTTGCAGAAGACACTCTCACTGATAGCTATTATCAGTGATTCAACTCATGAATGAAGAGTGCAGACAAACTTTACAAAGTACGCACACACGAACACGACCTATCAATTATACACACAGAGAGAAAACAGATAGATTATCAATATGTAACTAATTTTTTCTGTCTGCTCATGAAAAAAATTGGTTATGAAAGATAGAATTAGCACATTTAGACTTAAACTCTCAATATATAAACCAATTTTCAATGCAAATTCCACTTTCATGATTTTGAGGAAATTTGTTTTACGTACTATGTTTTAAATTATACAAAATTTAACTGTTTATTTCATATTAGCCGCTTTCGGCGACCAGCCTGTTCGCAACCCTTGAAAATTCTGACCGTGGCAAACTCACTGGCGCCATAACCCCGTGGAGTTAACGAAGTTTGTTTTAGTTCCTCTATTTTTTGTTTTACAAAAATGAAATTTTATCCGTTTGCCTGCATTTTAGTATTGCATCGCAAATGGCATGAAAGTATTTTTGAGACTGATGATGTTGAATGTGAATTTAGTATTTAAGAAACAACTATGCTGCTTTAACGATGCTGCTCAGTGAAAAATTTTTTTTTAAAGATTGTCCCCACCACCACCACCCGATGCATAATGCGCCGCGACAATCTCCTAACTTTATTTTTATTTAATTTTTTATTTCTTCAGTGTTTAAGTTTTTCATTGTGGTCCCAACCACCACCCGATGTAAACAATACATCGCCACAATTCAATCCAGCATAATGAACCAAAAACCTTATAAAAAGCAATACTAATTCGGTTTTTAATTGTCCCTGGGCCAAAATCCGTACAAAAAGCAAACACTTTTTCGGGTTTTAATTGTCCCTAAGCCAAAAACCGTATAAAAAGCAATCACTGATGACATTTGCAAATATAATTTAATACCCATGCGAATATCCTCATCAGGATAAATATATCAGCCAGATACCACCAAACAACTGCTAGGCCCAAAACCGTCCCCATAGCAACACGTGCGTCTGCGCGCGCATGTGGTTAAAAAATCGAACTCCTTTTGCCGTATCGCCGAGAAATTGAAAATCATGACTTCTTTAAAATCCGGATCCTGCGGCTATCTCTGGTTATTTCTTGACCAGAGGCTTGTAAGAATGCCTGATGTTTGAGCTTTCTAAAAATATAAATTATTAGTCGAAATTGTCGGTAGTTTTCCCGACGCGAGGATTTAAAAACGAAAGTTCGTTTTTTTTTAGCCGAAAGTGACTTTTGTTTTAAAATCTTTAAAAAGTATTAGAATTTGTCCCTGAGATTTGAAATTAATATATTTTTACTCGCAATTGTCTGCTCTTTTCGGTCGTGTGATTTGTTTTTTTTCTACGACGTCTGGATGGTGGAAAAAAAAGGGGAAAAGGGGAAAAAACGGCCGAAATCGCATAGAACATTAAATAACAAAAAAAATAAATCAAATTTTAAAAATCGGTTTTCACGTGTCACCTCCCCCCCCCCCCCCCCCGGATCTCCGATTGCCAAATTTCGCTGGGTCGCTGAGCCTATAGTGTATAAGACAGACAGACACACAGATATTGCCTTTTATTATATAGATAGCACTTACACGAAGTGCTCAAAAATCAGTACATCCACGCATCCCCCCTACACACACACTCACACACAGAAGGATATACGCCCACATAGCCCACATATGCCTACATATCCCACATATGACCACATAGACGAAACAGATAAATTCTTATTAAGTAAATTTAAATTGCGTAACTTTTTTTATATCTGCTCATGAAAATTTTATTATAAAAGATGGAATACATGCAATTATACTAAAATATCTATTCATGCATCAATTTTATATGTAAATTCTACTTTTATAATTTTTGAATTTAGAAACATAACTAAAAATTTCATAAATATGATTGAAAATCAAAAACATCATATATAATTTTGCTAGATTCTCAATATGTAACTTAAAATGCACATTTTTTTTTCTATATGTAAATTCCATTTTTATGATTTTTGAATTTGAAAACATAACGCAAAATTTCGCAAGTGTGGATAAAAATCGACGTTTTACATTGTCGAAAGTTGTAACATTTAGGGATTAATAACAACATCTAACCAGTTCTTATCTCATATTGCATCATCACTTTGCATATTGCACGTGATTTTGTCCACGTAAAGATTTTGATAAACAAGATATAGTTTCTACTAAAGATGGTGTGGATTCATCGGCTACTGCCCTAGATGGCAAGAAATCAACAGGTATCGTTGCAGACGTATTAGTTACAAACATTTGTAACGTTATAAATTGTCTTGATATATACAAGTTCTGATCACAATAAACTTTACGTGCAAAACATGAAATAATGAAACCCGTAAAAAAAATTAACTTTTACTCTTATGCTTAATCTTAGAAAACAATTAATTTTAAATTCACTTGTGCTTTTAAAGACATGTTTAAATTATTTTAATTTACTTCCCAGTTATTATTCACCTCCAATTCTATGCAAAATGTATTTTAATGTCTTCCAAATTCCGTCGATTTTATGACATAAGCAACTTGTATCATAAAGTAAGTCTTTGAAAAATATCACTAAGTAGAAATTTTTGGAACATTTATTACAATTACTGATATGTTCCAAGTTTTCGTATGATTTCAGATATTGTGTGAAATCATATCTCATCGGCAATATCGGTCTGATCAGCTATTTCTAAAGTAAAAACAAGGTATCTATTTCATCGGAGTTATTGTATTTATGAGTGAATTCTTGACGTAAATTATTTTTTATGTTTTGTTCTCTATGTTAATTCTCTATGTTAACAGTCGAAGCATTGCATAAAAACTCTTATTTCATATTAGATCAAATACCGGGGAAAATTGAAATAAATTACATTCATATAGAACATTTCGAAACATCTATTATAATTATTAGCCTTAAATCTACAAAATCATAGAAGTTTTAGAAAATTTCATGTACATTTGTAAAGTCCTTGCTATTTTGAATTATCGTAAATCCGTAAAATTTCATCTAATATATGATCCAAGTTAAAGTTTTTAGTGTGATTCAAGATATTGCATAAAACATCCATATTGATTGACTTTTATGCTGAAACAGAGAATTTCAGAGCTTACAATGGGCCAATGAGCGATTACTACCGTAAAACGATGTATGATTATCTCACTGATTAAACATATCAATGAGCGAATTTTCCACATGAATATGATAAAAATGCTAGTAAAATGTATTAGAAACAAGAGAGATCAATCATACATAAATCACTGATTATGAAACACTTTCCAACTGCAATGCAATTTTATTTAAACATATCTAAAATGCGATACATTCCTCGGTAATAATTTTAAAATTATCACAATACTACATCAATTTTTTATATTTGAAAACTTAGAACTTCATCGAAAAAAAAAATGAACTTCATTCAAATGACGGCATTGAAATATAAATTGCTTGGTTTAAACATCTCTAAAATGCGATACATTCCTCGGTAATATTTTTGAAATTATCATAATACTACAATAATTTATTATATTTGAAAACTTCATCGAAAACAAATGAACTTTATTCAAATGACGTCATCGAAATATAAATCGTCTGGCTCTCTCTTTAAAAGCAGCATTTCATTCATAAACTTTTTTCCAATCCTTTCATTCATCACAATACTATAATAATTTATTTTATTTAAAAACTTAAAACCATGGAGGTACAAGTAATTCAACTCCATGCTTAAAACTTCATCGAAAAAATCGTCTTCTCCTCTGTGTAAAATCAATGAATGTTTCATTCATATCAGTTATATTGCAGACTCCATGAGCTGAATAATTTTGCGTTAAAGAAATGCAGCAATTCTTATACAACTCATTCTACATCTTTTGGTGTTTACATTCTCCATAAGTGAAATTTTGGCTTCGTTGTAGAAATAATCAAAGTTTGATGATCATTTAAACTCAAATATATTGTAATTGCATTGTTTCAGAATATAGATGCAAAGAAATTAGGCAAAAATAAAGCAGTTTTAGGACGGATACAACACTAAATATAAATTAAAAAGAACTTTAAAAATCACGATTTTGACACAAGATGGATGCCATATTTTATTTTGAAGTGGTTCACGTGATTTCTTCATATAATATGGGTGTAATTATTATTATTTTAATTTTTATTTAAAAAACTGCCAAATATATTTTGCTGAAATTTTTTTCATATTTTTTATGGGATAATTTGAATATTTCCTAAAACTTTCCAAACAATTTTTGAATTTTAAATTCGCTTAAAGAATGTTTGAAAAATTAGGTCCGGGTTCAATGCATTTCATTTTTTCAACCCGGGTTCAATCCAAAACTAATTGTGTGATATTATCCATTTACACCCATTTTTATCCCATATGTCCCACAGACCGTCTGAACAACATACTAGATTTCATTTTGATAAAGTCATTTTTACGGCAGTTGTGCGAACGGACAGACAGACAGATAGAATGAACAAAGTCATAAACACTTTTTAACTATGTTGTAAAATGTGAAAAAAGGTTCATTTCACCACAGGGGGAATGGTCATTTCATAAAAAGAAAATATTTTTACAGCAAAACTAGGAATAATTGTATTAAAGGGCAATGTTGCAAATCTAAACGGGGATCTTTGAACCATGGAGACATGTGACATTGTTTAGGTCAGTGACGCAGATATGGCCCCACCAGTGCTTCTTTCAGCTATACATCCGGGGGGAGATTGCCCCCCCCCCATACACACACACACACAGAAAAAATTTACATTAACTTAGTTTCTCCTTATGTGACAGAATTTAGATATATCTATATAGGGCGAATACAAAACTCCCCCCCCCCCCTAAAGTTTCATTCCAAGTCAAAAAGTCCTGGAAGACTACCTGGGCCCCACAGCTCCCGCAACCACCGATTTCATTAGAGAATGTGAAATCGGTGCCTGCGACTGCGGGAGGGTGGGGGGTGGCACATGAGATTTGAAGGGATTTAGGGGCGCAATATTGAGAGGGGTTTTAAAAGAGCGCTAGTTATTAGAAGAAACTAGAAAAGAAGACATTTTTTTCACATTGAGAACGTGATACATACTTTGCTTTTTAAGGGTGAGCTTCAGTCTTCAGTAAATTTTCTGCCCTATCCGCGCTTTATTAACTTTCGCACATCACGTTTTTCGCCGAAATTCTGCTCAAACAGTTTCAAAATATTTTCTGAAAAATATAATGCAATGCTTAGATTATATTAAAACTAAATTCAATACTCAATAAAATATAGAATATATTTTTTATTTTAATCCAAAATATTTTTGATGCTGCAATCTGTTGCAATTCAATTCATACCGACTATTTTTATTTTTTAATGAACATTTTTAAATATCTATTCCTCCTAATACAGTATTAAATACAACACCAGATCATATATAATAATGCCACAATCACGGAAAGGTAATTTCTCATTCTATAAATTTGATAAGGGGATCTGAATGTACATCACTGAGGACTGCAGCTTTGTCTTCAAGTTCCTTTGTCTTCAAGTCCAAGTTCAATTACCTTTCCGTGATTGTGGCATTATTATATATGATCTGTTGTATTTAATAGCGTATTAGAAGGAATAGACGTTTAAAAATGTTCATTAAAAAATAAAAATAGTCGGTATGAATTACATTACGACAACAGATGGCAGCACCAAAAATATTTTGGATTAAAATAAAAAACATATTCTATATTTTATTGAGTATATAATTTAGTTTTAACATAATCTAAGCATTGCATTTTATTTTTCAGAAAATATTTCGTAACTGGTTGAGCAGAATTTCGGCTAGCACGTGATCTGCGAAAGTTAACAAAGCGCGGATAGGGCAGATTCGGAAATGCAGCACACTATTGGGAGATCGTAAAAACTTTTAAAAATAAATGTTAAAACCCTCTACAATGGACAATTCCGATTCTTTTTAAAAGATCTTAAAACCAATTGATATTATAGAGAATTTTTTTTCTGATTTCATATATCCAAGCGAAAATCTCTTAAAATAATTATTTATTTAAATATTAAGAAATGAAAAAGCGCAAAATCTACTCAAACACAAAACGGCCCGTGATTGGCTGTGACGTAACAATGCTTGTTCGACCTGGGATGCAACATTCTACTATGTGCTGTTTCTACTGAGATATTTTCAAGTAATTGGCGTTTAATTTTGTTTACAAATTGTTTATAATTATTTTACCCATTTATTCTTGGTCTGCTTGACTTTGTTCCTTATTTTATTTTATTGTAAACATGGATTCTGGTTTTGTTAAAGAGCAATCAGACAATTTGGCTAAGATCGATTTTACTGTGATGGCGCTCTCTTTCAGAAATAATAAATATTTTATGACAGCTGAAACTCGAGATGTAAACTTGATACCCTTCTCTTGAAAGCTTATAATAATAATGATAATAATAATTATTATTATGTGAATTACATTTACGTTTAAGGTATCTGTGGTGGAAATCGGAGCATTACGAAAAATGCAAACATTTTGGACGCCAATTTCTCCGAACGTGATAGATAAAAATGTACATATTTTTTTTCTTGTTTCGTTGGTCCAGATTATGAATATATGAAATAATTTTAATACTTTGGAACTTTTTTAGAAAACACTTAAAGCGTCCATCCAAGCAAGTGATTTTTAATTTTTCCTACTTTCTCTCAAACTTCAGAAGATAGATATAAATAGTAAGCGACAAAAATATATATTAGTAAATTTAGTTTATGAATCTACTTTTTGAGAAAAGAAAAACAGCTAAATATATTGAACCTTACTGACTTAGTTTTCGAGTAATCGTCTTGACAAGTTGAAGAAGATTGAAAAATTTTCATTTTACAAGTTTGTAATGCTTATATCTCAAAAACTAAAAGTGCTAGCTATGAACAATGAGCAAGAATTTGTAGCTCTTCTAAAGTCGTTTTCGTTGGTCCAGATTATGAATATATGAAATAATTTTAATACTTTGGAACTTTTTTAGAAAACACTTAAAGTATCTATTCAAGCAAGTGATTTTTAATTTTTCCTACTTTCACTCAAACTTCAGAAGATAGATATAAATAGTAAGCGACAAATATATATATTAGTAAATTTAGTTTATGAATCTACTTTTAGAGAAAAAAAAAACAGCTAAAAAATATATTGAAGCTTACTGACTTAGTTTTCGAGTAATCGCCTTGACAAGTTGAAGAAGATTGAAAATTTTTCATTTTACAAGTTTGTAATGCTTATATCTCAAAAACTAAAAGTGCTAGCTATGAACAATGAGCAAGAATTTGTAGCTCTTCTAAAGTCTTGCAAGTGTATATAATTGGGTTTTGGAACGAGTGACTCTAATTTCGATAGCTTAGTTTTTAACCTGGATTTTCCAATAGCTGGAAAGTTGCAATATTTAAAATATCACAATTGCTGCAGCTCAGTGTCCTTACTCCTAGGGTCGGTCATTTTGCCAGCAAAATGGTATTTTTGCCAAGACAGTGGCAAAAACCTGGTAAAAACCGGCAAAAACTGTACAAAATGGCTGGATTTAGAAAAATGTACAAAAAACAATATAATTTTGTACATAATATAATTGAGACTTAAATCAGAATATTAATTAGTTATTTCATTAGTATTAATTTGTTTAATTAAAATGATAAAACATAATGAAACATTAATTGATTAATAAGAAGTTGTGAAATCAATCTTCATTTTATCCTTATTTGAACCTCTAGGTATAACTTTTATAAATAATTTATAGACGTAATCTTTTAAAATTCCTACATTTTCATTTTTTTTTTTTGTATATAAAAAAAAAAACATATGGACCAGATAAAGTGATTAAGACTGCTGATGCTAATAAATGGTGAAGAAGTATAGCAAGAGCATGAGATATTTCTAAAGACTTTTGCAAGTTACTTACACATCTCTAAACATGCCCTTCAAGCAGTGCTGCAATAGAGAGGATATTCTCTAATTTTTCTGTAATTCTTTTCATAATTAAGGTTATAATTTAATATGAGCTATACTTTTTTTTAATATTTATATCATATAGTAATTAATAAGATATACTTTGTATTTTCAAATTACTATTGTTCTGATTCTGATAGATAGCAAAATTCGTATTATTACTCAGACTTTGTTAAAAATTAACTGAAGCATAAGAATTAATTGTTTAATAGTTATGACTGTTTAAACCAAATTCAGTGAATTATTTTATTGTTATTTACTCTCTCCTTCACAGATATAAATATTTTATCTGAGGATGTAAAACTAACAGTCGGGCATATTGGAGCAATACAATAATTATAACTATTCGGAAGTTTGAGACTGAAGAAACAATTATAATTATCGGAACTTTCCAAATATAACCAAACTTATGCATCAATTCTCCAATGACGGGAGCCGCGGAAGAACATTGTGACGTCACATTCCGTGCGCGCCAAAATGGACCGTTTTCCCGCCACAGTCAGAAAGAAGTACTTTGACTGCTAATAAAACATGAAATACAGCTCGGAGAATAAAATTTTTTATACCGTTGTCCGTTTTGAAACATTTCGAATCGAATAAAAAAATAATAAGAAAGATCAATTATGCTTAAAGCATTGATTATGAAACACTTTCCAACTTCAATGCAATTTTATTTAAACAACTCTAAAATGCAATACATTCCTAAGTAATATTTTAAAACTTATCACAATACTACATTAATTTATTGCATTTGAAAACTTAAACCTTCATCGAAAAAAATGAACTTCATTCAAATGATGGCATTGAAATATAAATTGCCTGGTTTAAACACCTCTAAAATGCGATACATTCCTCGGTAATATTTTTAAAATCATCATAATACTACAATAATTTATTATATTTGAAAACTTCATCGAAAACAACTGACATTCATTCAAATGACGTCATAGAAAAAATAACACGCCTGGCTCTCTCTATAAAAGCAGCATTTCATTCATAACATTTTCCCAATCATTTCATTCATCACAGTACTAAAATAATTTATTTTATTTAAAAACTTAAGACCATGGAGTTATAAGTAATTAAACTCTATGCTTAAAACTTCATCGATAAAAATCGTCCTTCTCGCTGTAAAATCAAAATTAATATTTCATTCATATCAGTTATGCAGACTCCATGAGCTAAATACTTTTGCGTTAAAAAAATACAGCAATTCTTATACAACTCATCCTATATATTTTGCTCTTTACATTTTACATAAGTGAGAAATAGGCTTCGTTGTAGAAATAATCACAATTGGATGATCATTTAAACTCAAATATATTGTCATTGTGTTGTTTCAGTATGTAGATGCACAGAATTTAAGCATAAATAAAGTGGTTTTAGGACGAATACAACACTCAATATGAATTAAAAAGAACTTTAAAAATCATGATTTTGAGACAAGATGGATGCCATATTTTATTTTGAAGTGGGTCACGTGATCTTTTCATATCATGGTTCATATAAGAGGTGTAATTATTATTTTAATTTTTATTTAAAAACCTATTGAATATATTTTGCTGATTTTTTTTTTTTTTTGTATTTTATGGAATAATTTGAATATTACCTAAAATTTTCGAAGCAATTTGTGAATTTTAAATCCGCTTAAAAAATGTTTGAAAAATTAGGTCCCATAGGGTTCAATGCATTTCATTTTTCAACCCGGGTTCAATGCATTTCATTTTTCAACCCGGGTTCAATCCAAAACTAATTGGGTGATGTTATTCATTTATATTCCCATAAGTCCTACAGACCGTCTGAACAACATACTAAAATTTCATTTTGATTAAGTCATTTTTACGGCAGTTATCGTGCTAACGGACAAACAGACAGAATGAATGAACAAAGTCATAAACACTTTTCAACTTTGTTATAAAGTGTTAAAGAAAAAGAGGCCGTAATTGTCCATTATAGAAAGTGGAAGTTTCTTAATAAAGAAGTGGCACGATGACATGAAATGGTACGATGACATAAGTGGAAAGTGGCTATAAAAACCACTCATAAGGAATTCAAACATGTCGTTGAAACATTACTGGTGTTAACTGAAGTCAGCACAACAACTACAAAAACTAGACTCGTACTGCCTGATCCCTAGTAGGTGCACACACACTATTACTTTCAATAACACTTGGGGGCAAGCAATACTCATATAATGTATCTTTTATAGCGAGAGTAATGAATTTCAGGATTCTATTGACCAGTCATAGTTCTTTTTTTTTTTTCCATCAGCAAGATATCTGAATTTGTAAGCTGTGTCAGAGAGAAACATTTTAATTTACATGTGTTTTTATTTGATTATTTGATCAACAGGTGACGCCACTAAAAAGTTAAAGAGACCTTAGTTTACCTCTTGTGAAAGAGATTTTGAAAATATAAAGGACATTTATAAATCCGTCTAGTGTAACTATAAAACGCTTAAAAGTGAAATATTAAAATATCTAAAAATTTGTTTTCTGTTCTTGGTAAAAATATAACAATAAACTGAAAAAAATCTATAATTGCTAGGAATCTAACCCAGTGGCGGAGCTTGGTTTGGTTGCGCATTCCCGCTGGTAAAAACATTGCTCCCCCTTACTAGACAAGAAACCAGCTCAAAATCACAAGAACCTGCCAGAAAGGGACATTCCCCAAAATAAGAAAGACATTTCCATTGCAGATGACAGTATCCATGGACCGGTTTCGCGCTTTTTATAGCTCATCGATCAGCATGGCATAACCGTTAACTGCAATGGCAACAAGAAAACTTGTTATTTACTAGGCTCTCTGTTATTTACTAAATTGTAAAGTTTCAAATAAGTTTTCTAACAGCCAGAAAACTTGTTAACTAAATAGCAAGCGTTCTTGCTGCCACTGTAGTCAACGGTTATCCCATGCTGATGAGCTCATAATAAGCGTGAAACCTGTCCATGAATATTGTTATCTGCAATGAAAAAGACTCTCAGCAATGATAAAGAGACAGCAGCTTAGACGAGTAAAACGCAATTGGAAATGCCATGGGAAAAAATGCTAATTACATGAAGGCATGTATCCACTAGAGCCGTTCATAAGGAAGACAACCTTGGAGGGTTTATTCCCGTTTCAGCCCTTCCCATTTCGTCCCTCAGTAAATTCACTTTTTTGTCAAGGACTGAGGAGCTCATGAATAATTACAATCTGACTCCCAATTCTTGTCAATCTTTTTGTAATGGACTTCCCTCCAAATCGTGGAGTCCCTACTTATCACCTCACAATTGGTACAACTGAAAAGAAAAATGAGGCTATACCAGAGGTCCTCAGAGCCTATTCCTTTGAGACCATCGCCACTAACTACCCAAAAGATGACTGGCTTCATGTTTATACTGATGGTTCTCCAATGGAGGATGCAGTTGGAGCTGGCCTTTTTTGTGAGGTTTTTTCTTAGGAATCTTATGCTGTAGGATTAGGTGCCACAAATTTCGATGCTGAGATTGAGGCCATAAAGCGGGCCATTCTTAACCTTCCAAATATGTGTACACCACTTAGGAAAGTTGTTTTCTTTGTGGACTCACAGTCTGCAATTTTGGCTATTGTCTCACATGTAGTAGGTGAATCACACCATGTGGAAAAAACAAAGTTGCTTTTTAGCCAGACAATTTCGTCTGGCTGGAGAGTCGTTCTTCAATGGATTCCGAATCACTGCAATATCCCTGGAAATGAAAAGGCTGACTTCCTGGCAAAAAATGGATGCAAGCTACATCAGCCTCTTTTTACATTGTCTTACAAACGGATCTGTGGAATTATTGGAAACAGATTGCAAAAGTCTCTCCGTGACAATCAAGTTGAAGCTGCGACGGGTAGGGCCTGGAATTCTTTGTTGCATTCTCAGGTCCCTATGGACCTTCCTCCCTCTGTCTCTACTGCAAATTTTAGACTTTTAACTGGACATGACTTTCTTCATGGACACCTCTTTCGTATTGGTGTGGTTGATTTGCCTGACTGTGTTTGTTGTTCTACTAACGCCATTGTGGATTTTAATCATCTGACAAGCTGTCCTGTGCTTTCTTTTATGAATTGTTCTTTTCTTGACAACTTTGATAACAAGGCTGGTTTTTATTGGGCTGCCAGAGGGCTCATGGCCGATATGGCCTCCGCCCCGACGTAGGATAAAAAAAAAAAACCTCCAACAGGCGAGCAGAGCTGTGAAGAGAATAGACTATTGGGGAACGCACACAGTTTCCCCCGCTACCAACAGGTGAGGACCACAAGGTAATTAGGAGGGGGTGCAGACAGGATGAAATGGGAATAACAAGAGAGGCAGGATGAAATGGGAAGAGCTGAAATGGGACATCACCCCTTGGAGACGAGGAACCACTCAAGTGTGTGGGGGGGGGGGCGGGGGGAGGCACACAAGTAATAAATTCACAGAAAGGAGAAAATCAAACATGAAGGGAGCCTGTACTAACTCTTGCAGTGGGGCGTGCTCATATTCTGATTGTGTTGAGGAGACTCTGTTCCGGATCATCACAGAGAGTGAAATGGTTTTTGGGTGCAATCTCTTGCATCCCCCCCCCCCCTCATAGCGATATGAGGAATTTTAAACAGCGAACAATATGTTCAAATCCTGTATAAACTGAAATATACAATAAGAATCTTCACCTCCAATTTCGTTGATTTTAGCTGAATATAAGCTTTTATATCCAGGATCTAGCTGCGAAAAATAAGATTTGTAATGTGGTTTCATGGCGTTCTAGCTGTTGCTTGTACCAAGACTGAACTTGATTTCTTCGGCAACCCTGAAATCGAGATATTGAGATGGCGGGGTTGCAGGTGGATCAAGCTTAGCCTTGCTTGTACAAAGCAGTCGTCTGCTCAAATGGTTGCTACGGGAACGTGACGTAGGTGAAATCTCCCTATAGTAATGAAATTATTTTACTATCAGAGCTTTACGTAGATTTGCTACATATTGACAATTTCACTGTAGTTTTGAATAAAAGCAAGTGAAATGAAACATACCTAAATGTTTGATTCATCAGACCACAGAACTTTCCCCCAATCTTCTTCCATAAAACGACGATGCCCATTCCAAATGTTATTATTTTTTTTTATTATTTCAGAAATCCATGGCTCCTTCTTGACCTTGCAGCTTTTCAACCCAGTTTCTACAAGCCGTCTTCTAGTGGTTGGATGGAGCCGAGATACTTTTCCTTGTTGCCTCTAACAATTCAGCAGCTAATTGAAATGAAGATTTTATACGATTTTTCAATGCAAATCGTTTCAAAAGTCAATCATCCCTGGGTGTAATGATCTTTTTTCTCCTACTTCTTCGACGACTTAAATGACTATCAGTATTCTTAAAATGTTTGATAGCGTATTGTACCGCGCATCTCGAACATTTCACATTGGTTATTGCCTTGCTCGTATAAAATTGAATTTTCAACCGTTGTTCATTGCTAAGCTCCTTAGTTTTCGGCATTTTATACAGACAAGACCTCACATTTAGATGAGATAAGCAACAATCGCGTGCACGTGTACAAATCAGAACAGCAAATGCAACTGACTGCTTCCACAAAAACCTGGAATTTCCAGTTATCGTCCTGGAGATGTTTTATTGGTTGTCAATTGAAATGATGCTTGCATTTTCATTTCAACTTCCTACTATGTATGCAGTCATAAACAAATGAAGTGATTTCAAGTAACACACCTGCAGTTAAAGTAGAAAAATTAGGGTGCCTAATACTTTTGATCAAGGCTGTACATCAAAATCCAAGCAGGACTGCAACAAATGCTGTCAGTTAAATTAGAATAAGTAATAGAACTCAAAGACCTACATGACATTTAGAAGATTACATTCTGTACGATGTGAAGGAAGATACCAAAAATAAAGTAGTTCCATTTACATCAGATAAAAATTATTCTGCAAGTTTGAAAGAAGCAATGGAGCCACCATTCGCAGAAACGGGAAAAAAGCTGTCAATGAAGAACTGAACAAATTACAACAAAATCAGACTTGAGAACTAGTCGCAAAATCACCTAATACCAAAGTTATGGGGTCAAGATGGCTGTTCCGGAAAAAGTAAGGCGAAAAAAAATGTCTCAAAATACAAAGCAATATAGTTGTGAAGGTCTTCTCACAAATTCCTGGTGTTATTTTTTAGACTTTCTCACCAGTCATTAAAATAAAGTCCATTTATATTCAACTTGCACTGGCAGTTGAAATGGATTAAGAATTTCAACGAATGGTACACTGCAGCATGAAGTGTACGGAAGAAGTTTATATATGATGCAACTTGAAGGGAATTCTAAAGGGAAAGAACATCTGGTTTGTAACCTGAAAAGAAGTTTGTATGGTTTGCGACAATCAGGACTTGAATGGAACAAGTGTTTAGATTAATTTTTCAGAGGATTTGAACTGAAATGTTTAATTGCAAATCCATGTGTCTATTACAACAGGCAGAGTAGGAGTATAGTAGGAGTATATGTGGACGATTTACTTAACCTTGGAAAGAAGAATGCAAACATTGAAGTTTTTAAAAGCAAAAAAGGTGCTTTAAATATATATATATATATATGCTAGAGATGTTTTTTTTTTGTACTTACCATAGTTTGCATAGTTTTTGATTAAAAAATTTCAATTTTTATTTATATATATATATATTACATGACAGTGGAAATGATACACCAAGAAGTAGACAAAAAATATGCAAATTGCTGGGTAGACGCAGCTCACTGAGTAATGTAAATGATGCAAAATGCACAGATGTCCCGCGCACATTGACTGACATACAAGGGAAGGAACCTGCAGAATCGGCAATAATTGCTCGTCGCTATCTGCCAGGGAAATCCTTTTGCAATTTTTCTTTTTGTCTCAAAGGAAATTTGTAGTAGCAGAGAAAGAACATAGGCACAAAGTTTTCAAAATCTCAGGTGGGCCACAATCTGACAAAGTTATACAAAAGATTCAAAGTTGAATTCTATATAATATATAATAACTTACAATACTTTTTTTGAAGTATAATATTCTATAATAACTTACAATATTTCCTTGAAGAAAACAAGTATATATCAGTTAGGTCATTAAAATTGCTTTAAGAACATTATAAGCCCCTTACTTTAGGCCAAAAGAACAATATGCACCCTTAACAACCACTAAGTCCGAACTGTCTAACTAACGGCAGTTTGTTCTTAGTGGTTACTAAGGCTACATACTGTTATCTTAGGCTGAAGAAAGGGGCTGAAGCCCCCTAACTGATATATGTCGAAAACCCAAGCCACCCAGCTCGCCCTAAGGTATGAGCAACAAATTGAGTAGCCAGTAACTGAGTTAATGTTTTAAAAGCAGCAGTTTTGGAGTGAGATAGCCCAGTGGTTAAGACCCGAGGATTGTACTCTGAGGACACGAGTTCGATTCCCAGCTTTGTCCAAACTGTCCCCTTGTTCACGCGAGGTACGAATACGTTAAATTTGTGGGTTCAAAAGCCCTTCCGAGCAGTTGGTGGTTGGAAAAAGAGGGTACCGGTCTAAATTGGGTGGCACTGTCCCAGCGGTCTAAACAGATACATTACACTTTCAGGTAGGTTGGACGGTCTGTGTCAAAAGAAAGAAATCAACAGTTTTATTTATTGTATGATAAAGTTATACAAAAACTCCTTTTAAGCCTGCACTACTCTAGTTTACCAGTTACACAACTTGAGCTCTTAGACTCCAAAACTCACTCTCTCATTGACTTACTAGATACCATCCATCAATGCATTGCATATTTCTCACTTCGAAGAGCAATTGGGGCTTGAAAGTAGGAGGGGGGCTACAAGGCACAACAGTCCATCAAGTAATGCTCTTAGTACAACTACTATTTGGAAATGCCGATCGCATATTCTCATAGCTGTCAATATTCCTTTTCCTCTTTGAATGAAGTGGTCAAACAAAAAGGTTTTGGTAGCCATGTGTTTTTGTCATTAGTGTAAACATGTTTCCTGGGGTAAAGAGGAACTTGATTTGTGTGTGAAATAGTTTATGGCCCTGTGGTAAGGAAGATGTGAACAAGACTGAATTGAAATAGGATGTTTACATTTGTAGGAAATTTTTTTCAATTTTTTTTTCTGATTTAATAAATGAAAATTGCCTTTTGGTTGTCAGTAAAAAATGAAGTTTGAAAAAATAACTTGAAATTTCCCACCGCTGAGAAATTTCAGCGAGAGCTGGTGCCCCCCTTTTCTTTATAAAAATGAAAATGCAAGGAGGCAGAGAAAGAAGATATCACAAAAATGATCACACACCGAAACATTTTCGGATAAATTCATAAATAAAATTATTGTCTGTCGCTTTTTTTTTATTTTTGCATTGTGATGACATTTAAAAAATTGTTTGGCTTTAATCTTTGCTTGCTTACTTCGTAATATTTACAGTATTATTTAAAAATAGCTTGTAGTTGTAAGGAAACAATGAACAGCATTTGAAAATTGATTATTTTTCATCATAGTAGTGGTAAATCAGTTCGTAATATAGCTAAATTAGTAAATTTATCCCATTCTACAGAGCAGTATGTGATAAAAAGCTTTAAGGAAGAAAATCAGATCGAAAACAAGGTAAGAAAAGGTTGTCTGGCAAAGTTAACTCAACGTGATCAGAGATTTGTAGTTAGAAAATTTGTGAAAAATCCACGTTTGAGTTTTGTAAAAATTTTTACAGAATTACTGAAAAATTTTCTACTTCAATTTCACCTGAAACTGTTTGACGAGTGCTCAGATCAACTGGATTACATGGGTGTTCTGCCTGAAGAAAATTGCTTGTAAGTGCAAAAAATAGAAAGCTTAGGAAAATTATATAAATATATTAAAAATATAAAATTTTGAAAACATTTTAAGGTTTTTACTTAAATTTAAAAAAATTCTAGTTAATTCTTGATTGTTTTATAACAAAGTGAGATATAAAGTTTTGTTAAAATCTAGTAACATTTATGGCAGATATTATGTACACAAGAAGTCGATCACCGACAGACATTACTCTAAAAATGTCAAAATGTATTTTGGAGGTCCTAAAACATATATTGGCATTAAAATCTTGAAGTAAAAAAATTTCATGAAAGCAGTACTTTTCTATACATACCATATTTTATATTACGAGAAAGTAAATATTTAACAGTGGTTAAGTTGTCAATAAATTGACAAATTATAATACTAAATCCAAAATAAATTTATAAATGAATATTTTATTAAACTTTTGTTTATTAGAGGGAAATCAGATATTTGACTAAATGCCAACAAAACAAAGTGAATTGCTTTAAAATAAAAAATAGCATTAAAGGAGGGGAATTAAATATGAAATTCTTAAAATCAGAGGAAAAGTATAAATTCAAAAACACTGCAAGAGACTTCTAAAACTTTAATATATATATAATGTATCATAAGATTCAATATATGTACAGTAATATTTTCAGAGGTACCTATTTACAATGTAACCAAAACAAATGAGTAGAACTAACAAATATAAATGACAATTACATTTAGGAAACAACCATACAAAAGAGAAAAACTATTAATTATAAAATTATGATATCATATACACATTCAAAAGCGAATTAAGCACATAGAAACTACTTATATTCTACTATTTTCATGCACAACTTTAAAGTACAAATGCAGAAAGGAATAGCTGATGCATTTTGGATTTTGACATTCTAATTTTCCAATATATACAAAGTAACTGCTCAGAGAAAATACATACAAAAACAATTTGAAATTATCACTTATATAGAGCTAAATAAACTTTTGACAGCAGCAAAACTTTCCATGGAGAAATTCAATATGTAGAGAACAAAGTTACAAAGTTTTATGAAAATCACACTTGGTACATATTCATAATACTGATGACTGAAAATATTACAGATATACTTGTAACTCAGATAAAGACAGACATATAGATAAAAAAAATGTATTTAGTTTTATAACATTTATACATAAGTACAATATTTATACAAAACAACAGTTTACTTTCTATTTATGCTAATATATATTTTTCAATATTAGTTATAGAAAAAAAAATTGAAGTTGTTCTTTGGAAAAAATATACAAAATAATTTACTATTTCTAATATCAATATAGATTTGTATATATAATTTCAGAAATATTTTATCTAATCATTAATGAAGGATTTACATTTGGTACAACATGAATAACACTTTAAGAGATAATTTAATGGATGTTTACAATTTAATGGATGATAATTTAATGGATGTTTGAAAATTTGATAACTTTCAAACATGTGATAGAAATTAAATAACAGATACAGTAATCTACACTTAATGAAATATAAAAAAACAGTATTGAAAAATCTTGGCAAGTTGCCATTTTTTCCAGAAGATATAGAACCTTCTTTTAATTACCTTTGTTATCCTCAAGAGAAAAAAGGATAGATCAATGGTTCTGGCCACCTGATTAACCTTATGTCACCTGATAAACCAATATTATTTCTCCCACATTATGTGATGTGTTGTGACAGATCTCATTGTGCTTTGGATGATATCTCATAGCATTATACGTGGTTTATGCATCATCTCTTTGTAGTTTTGTTGCAAGTCATTTTATCAGCAACAGGAAAGGTTTCAATTGTTAAACAACCAAGATGAGATATGTTTTTATCAGAGAATATCAAATTATTGGATAAACTAATGAAGGGAAAGAGTTTAACTTCAGTTCCTAGAATTTATGCAAGTAATGAATTTAATATTCATACTATCAAGGTACTTGAAGATAAAATCTGTTGTAACATTCAGGAGAGTGTACCAATGGACGTGAAAATATGCTTTAGAACATATGATATCAATATAGAAAAACTGAAAAGGTTTCACATCTATGGATGTAAGACCAGTCTCAGTAAACAGCATTTCTTAGTCCATTCCTAATCTGCAGAAAGGCAAAAAAGTTACATAGATTGATGAAAGCAGTATTACCAGCACAAATAATTACACATTTAGAAGCCAGCAAGGGCTGGTTTGAAAATTTAATGAACACCTTTAGTCTCCACAATGTAAAGCTAGTAAGTGAAGCAGCTTCTGCTAACCATGATCAGCTAAAACTAATCTTCTGAGTTGAATAGGATAATGGAGAAGAATGCTACCAGAACAAATTTTCAATATAGATGAATTTAGACTGTTTTGAAAAAGAATGCAAATGAAAATTTTGTTAGCCAAATCTAGAAAAACTACACCATGCTTCAAAAGCATAAAAACAAAAAGACTGAATCTGTTATTTTGTGATTATTACAATCATAATTGCTTTATGATTGATTGATTCATTGATTAGAGTTTATTGGCACAAAATCCCAAGAGGATATACTACACCAGACAGATGGTATTGAAATACAGATATAAGCAAGGAATAAAAACAAGTGTATAATCTATAAGGGTGATAATGTGTGAATAAAACATGACACTGAAATATGTACAACTATGGAAACAAGATGAAAAATGGCTAAAAGGTTATAGAAGGTGAAGTTAATATAATGGGAGAAGCTGATGTCCAACAAGAAAGGAAAAAGCCCTAAATGAGGACAATCTACAAGCATTAAAAGGATAACTGTCAGTCTTTTGGAGAGCCAATAAGAAGGCCTGTGTAACTGACTAGTTCAGAAAAATGTTTTGTTCAGGAATTAAAGCTCTATTTAAAGTCTAAATCACTACTACTTAAAGTTCTTCTCATAATAGACAATGCTTCAGGACATTCCCAAAAGACAAAAATTTAACCATCCAAATGTAGAAATTATTTTTTGCCCTTATATACACCACATCTGGCAGCCATTAGATTTAGGTATGATTGCAGTTATCAAGATGTAGTTTGTCAAAGAACATTCAACGATCTATTGAATAATATGGACAATCATTCAGATCTGGCATTAAGTAAAGCTGGAAAAAATATAGCATATCTCTTCTGAACAAAGATACCTCCAGGCTTGCTAACAGGGGAGATGAACACTACATGGGTGAGGGGCCTGAAGACCTGTTTTTTCCTTTTGAGAGGGAAAAACATGAAAATTAATGAGTGGGAAAACAAAAATAGAGGGGCCCATAGTAATTTGTTCATAGGGGAGCCCACAATTTCTATGGACAGTAATAATCTCTTAATGAAATGAAATCCTCCACAATTAAAGCATATTAGTGGAAATGCTGGCCACAAGTTGTGACAGATTACATAATTCTGGATATAACTGTGATAGTTAAGCAAAATATTACTATCATGCAAAATGGAGAATATGATAGTAATGGCTTTGATTATATTAATATGATAAACCAAGTAGAAGTAAATGATCACGGGAAATGATTGTGAAGAAATAACTTTAGAAGAATTGGAAGAATTGACTACCAATATACAAGAAAGTGAGTCTCAAGATGAAACAAAAGTGGTAGCTAAGCTCTATTTACATCTAGAAAAATCTATTTACATCTAGAAATTTCTTTTTATTGGCTTTTCAATAAACAAGCTTATGAATTAGATTTATTCCTCGTTTAAAATTTCAGCATTATGCATCCACATATTTCATAGATTTCGATTTTATATGTGCATTGAAAGTTGAAACAGTTTGAAACACCTCATACAAAGAAATATTTATGTATGCTTGAAACTCCCTTTTTATAAAACCAATATTTAATCAGTAAAGCATGTTACTTTATGTACTATCAATAATGAACTGATTTACAATGTAAACTGCAGCCCAAATCAAGATAAATAAGATATAATAATCCAGTTGATTTTTGAAACATACATATGCTTATTTATCTTAATTTGCATTGCATTTTACATTGCAAATCAGTTCATTATCAAGAGTTAATTAACTTGCTTAAAAGCTCAATAATAAAAAGAAATGCAAAATATATTTATAAAAATATTTGTAAATCAACATTTTTGCAGTTTATTAATTGCATTTACTATTAATATAACAAATTTTACTCTGATACAATTAAATTCACTATAAATAGTATAAAATAAATTATTTTAATGTAACATGTGAAAACAGAATTTCACATGACATATCATAAAAATGTACTGAACAGAGTAGCAGAAATATAAATTTTAAGCCTGAAAAAAAATTATGAAAGTAAAACACCATTTTCATACTCCCCCCCCCCCCCCCTCCCAATGTATAGATGCATTTCTGAATAATTGAACTAATCCCCAAAACAGCTGCACCAGTTTCATTTTGGTTACTATTTCAAATATATTTATAGCATTAAAAACCTATTATTTAAAACATGGTAAAAAAAAAAACTATTTAAAAACATTGAAAGTATTTTATCAAAACAGTATTACTCTTTTGATGAAAATATATTGTAAAAAAAAAAGGGAAATGTGTTCTTTGAGCGAAAAAGTATTCTAAATTTTAGGATGTGAAGATTTTAATTATTAATAAATTAAAAACATGGATTTTTAAAATTATTAGTTGCATATATTGAAAAAAATATACATTGGTGTTGAGTATAGAATCAACAGAAAATATTTTAACTTTATACATTGTATAAAAAATAAGAAAAACTATAAAAAAAAGGAATGTTCTTAAAAGTTGAAGTCAATTTCACTTCAGAATATGCTACAAATTGAACACTGACACTTTTTTGCAAAAGTTCCACAAAATTGTTAGATAGGAATGTGCACCATGTATTTGTGTAAAATGAAAGCTAGTAAAATAAGTTACACGTATTTATATTTGTGAATATTCAAATAAAATTTGGAGAATAAAGTGAATTTAGATCATTAGTGTAAATATGTTGAATTCAAAACTCAACATGAAAAGCAAGATGCAGCCAGTGTTTTTTTAAGGCATATTTCCGGGGTATGTTAACCTAGTTTCTATTTACGTGACACAGCATTTAAATATATTTATATAGGGAAAATAGGATGACCCCTTTAAAATTTCATTTACCCCCATGGCCAAAAGTCTTGAAATAATCACTGGATGCAGTGGAAATGAAATCTGTTATATCCAAAAGATAAATGACAAATTCATTATTATATATTTGAAATATTATAGATTGAAAAAAATGTATGGTTAATATATTTATATATAGATAGATAAATATCTTCATGCTTGGTGTTCTGTGACTAGTTTTTCAGAAATATATAAACAAAACATTTTTTACACAAAATTGCTTGCTGCAGTTTCAGCTCTAGTCAATAGACACAATATGTACATAAATAACTTCTGTTTAATGTGATATAGTTGGCACTTTACACTTTAGTCTCAGGTCCATCTGTGCGAGCTCGTGAAAAAGAATTACGTAATTTTATCAATATAAGAATACAAAGATGTCCATAAGCTCTGTTATACCATTCAGGAGATCTGCCTCTAAAATAAAAAAAAAGGAAAATTTAATTAATAAATTATCAAAAATATATTACATAATAATTATAGTTTAGCAAAATTTATTTCATTACAATATCAGAATATGAATGTTATACTAAATCTAATATTGGACTTAAAGCTGACAGCATATATTAAAGCGACACACATAGATAGGTCAATTGTTTGGTTGATTAGGATTTTTTGGCACAAGATCCAAAGAAGATATGCTGTGTCAGACATATCATAGATAGGTCAGAGAAATACATTATATTTTATTTCTAGATTTGCTAAAAGTTTGTCTCAAAAGTATTTTGCTTAAATTTCATAAAGAAATACATAGAAATGGCTGAGATAAAGTAAGTATACTGGCATAAGACACTTGCGATAGCATTCTCAAAACTTTAAATGTGTTTTTCCTGAAATCAATTTGGGAAAATCAGTTATGATATTTTGCCTAATTTATATGAAATTTGGCATGATTCTTCCAAACAGTAATGTTAAGTTAGATATATAGCCTGAAGAATAATATGCATCTGGAAATAGCCATTGAGAACGGCCCTTACATGGAATCTGGAAACACAGACAATTGCAGAATGTCTTAAGGAAATAATGTGAGCTAAGTTTGTAAAATTAATAAAATATGTTTTAATATGATTATTGTGCTATATCATGATTAATACTATTAATAGCTATGAAAATACTACTGTAGTTTAAGATTGAATTTCTGGCTTGTAGAAATGGAATTCTGCAAACCACTGCTAGGCTTAAGCCTCGAAGGCAATGTGGCTGAAAACTGGTGCAATTCAAGCAGTTATTTACAATTTATCTGAAAGCATCAGATAATGAGAAAAAGACTCTGGCATTAAAGTTGCAATTATATTCAATGCTGTTTGAGAAGACACTGTCGAACTTTTTAACACTTTGTATTCACTGATAATGAGTGTAATAACTACAAAAAGTACTGGAGTACTTTGAGTCATACAACACCAAAAAACATGTTATTGTTGAAAGATACATCTTTAACAACTGTGCACAGTAACTGGGAGAAACTTTTAATACCTTCTATACAGTTTTAAGAAAACTTATAAAGTCGTGTGAATTTCAAAATCAAACAGATAGCATTATCAGAGGCAGAATTGTGTTGGTTGTCTCTGATAGGAGTTTGCATGAAAGGCTGTTATGTGAAAGAGATTCTTGACTAATGAAAGCAGAAGATATTTGTAGAACAGCTGAGTTAAGCAAGTTTAGAGCTCAATCAGTTCAAGTTAAATGTGTTGACTTTGAAGAAAGGTGCATAATTTTTTAGCAGTTTTTGATTGAGGCTTTCCTTGCAATCCTATTATGAAAAATATTATTATTTCTCACATTGAATATTAAAAAATACTAACTGCATATGGTAAAATTGAGCAACGTATTTAAGCACAAATATTAATAATAATAATAATATTTTATTTGTGCTTAAATACATTGTGTAAAGGATAAAGAAAACTTGAGCAAAGTGTTTTTAAATGCATATAGTCCTAAACTTTTCAGATTTATTCTGATTTTTTTATTTCTATTAAAACTCATAGAAGATATTCTGTCAACCACAAAGAAAACACATTTGACACATTGCTGCCATCCATAGAATTCCGAAAGATTTTTAACCAAGCTTACATAATTTATATTTGATTATATTTATTTTTTAGTAAAAAGAAAAATGTTTAAAAATCATTTATAAATTTTCAAAAATTTATGCTCAAAGAACCTTTTATTTTTGGCATCAATCACTGATATATGTGCCCCTGTGATATTTGTATTATTTGTCTGGTTGCTAGTATGGAGAACAACATACAGACCTAAGTTTCAAAGAAAGAAAAATACTTTATTTTATATTGAAGAATATAAAAATAGTAGAAATTCCTTGTGTACATAATTAAAGGTTCCTCAACACTGGTAGAGTACTTCCTACTTCTTCAGCTCACGGATAATCAAATATCCTGCTTATTTGAATAAAAGTTTATAGAACAAAAATTATTCCCATAGGTATTTAAATCTAATAGTATCTCCACATTAACAAATAATCTTGATAGGCCATCCTCAGAAAATCAAATAGAAACTGGGCAATCTTAGCATAAAAATGAGTGCCAAATTAAGAAAAAGGAGTTTGAATAGGAAAATTTGTCTTTACAAATGTCCTGCCTCCCCTTTAAAAGAATTTCAAGGTTCTCTAAACAATCAACTTTGACAGATAATTTTTGGCATAAGCAAAGCAGTATGTATGTATATGCTAGTCTAAAATTTTTCTTTCATTAAAAAATATTTTTTTATTAATCTTTTCAATATTTCATGTTTATTATGTATGCAGTCGATATACTGGGACATTTAAGTAGTAACTTACATATTTGTTTTACTGGATAACTGAATACCCCACTTAATTGATTAATAGTTGGTATTTAAATTATTGACTTAAACAAAGGAAACATGATTTTTTTCTTCACTGTATTAAGAACAAGTAGCAAAACGTATAGTTCGCAAAGCAAGATCTGGGGTTGGTGAGTACCAGTGAAAAAGGTATGACCTCCAACAGACGAACTATGCCTGTATAGCAAGTTAAATGAAAGAGCTGATGAAAGGAGCTCAGTGAGCAGGGTTGGAGCCCCCTAGTATTTTATATTCATCTTTTCTGTCCATACTCATTTTAGTTTGACATCTGATAATTCAGCACTGATGAAGTCTGTAAAACTGTAGTAAAATATATAGCAGGAAACTTTATATGCTTATTTTAGTCTCCCATTTTCTGTCTCCCCAAATTATTTTATCATGCTTCACTACTATTATGCACTACAAATAATAATAACATTATAGCAATGGACACATTATTTGAGCTATAAAATTATCATATCTTTATTTTAGAATACGTGAAAAAAGAAAATGTATATCTAGAGAATGTATTTACTCATCTCCTGGGCAAATTCAAACACTTCCATAATAATAATAAATTGTATTTCAAATTTCATAAGTTTTTGTGAAATCTTTAAATTTGAGATAATGTAACAAAGTTTGTACCTTGTATCAACTCGGCTTAGATATGTGATACGTGACTTTCCAGATCCACATGGTTCAATTAAATAACGAGATACTAGTGTTAAAGCTCTGACAGAACTAGGATTTATTTCAGCATCCGGGTGGTTGACTGAAGTCTCGACGAGCACACATGCACCTTTTAGTAAATCAGTTCGCCAAGACCTAAAGTATACACAAAACTTTATAACAGGAAATAAATTTTTTAATTGTAAATATATTTATTTTTATCACTTCTTATTCTAAAATTGAATAAAAGGCCTTATTACAGTAAAAGATCATTGTTTTTTGTATTTTTTTCTCATTCTAGCAAGTTTTTTTGCACTAGTAACCCATTTAGGACCACTGTAGTGCATATACAATGGAGAGATTCTCCCTTCCATAGCTGATTGATGCATATTTGATACATAATGCGGATGATTGCTAGAGTTCACTGATGTCTATGCACAATATAAGATTGGGATGTTTTATTAATATTTTTAAATAACACTAAATGGTGATAAAATCCCATAGTTTTTGCAAAGCTAGTTACTTGGATCATTGATCTTCACATTTGAGTTCCAATTTTTGTTTTTTATGAGAACTGCTGAGTAGTCAATTGTATAAACAAATCCATGTTCAAGTTTTGTTGTGGTTTGGTGATTTAAAAGGCATATCAACAGAGATTTAAAGGGATAATTTCTTTCATGGTCTTTATTTTGTGTTTATTTTTATAAAGAGGTTCTTAGATGGAACATTTAGAAGCATGTTAGGGCTGGGAATTCTTATCACCGATATTCAGGGGGGGGGGGGGGTATTAGCTATAGCTAGTTCGAAATTAATCAGAAGAATTGTAATAATCATGGCAAAAAAGTGAAATTTTTTGCAATTGATGAGTGAACCTTATAATGATATAAGTGAAGAAAGTGAGATAGTTAATATGTACTTTATAGTCAGAAAGTTTATTCGAAAGACACAGATGTGTATGATGATGATGTTGATTCATTTGATACAAATAATTAGAGTTCAAATTTTGAAGATCTGCGATCTCTTCAGTTTTCTGAACTCTGGACTAAATATAAACATTTTGGTGTCTCTTTTAAAGGAAATAAATTTTTTAACCTACATTTTAGTGATGATATTATACAAGTAATTGGTCAACTGAACAAACATGTTTTTAAGACTCACATTTGTAAAATAATGGTGGAGTCAAGTCCCTCAAATGCAATAGAATTTAAGTATTTTGGTGATAATGGCAGATGTATTTTAAAGCAAAGTTTATTTAATTCAATTCTTTTTGTCATGTTAGGCTTAGCATCAAAAAGTTTTCAGGCCTGGAGTAGCATAAATTTCTCTCTATGCACGGTCTTGCAGAAACACTTCTTTTGTCACTCGCTAGTTGTGAACTGGTTAAATATCTTTGTTTTGATCATGTATTTGAAAATCGCATTGAGCAACATACTATAATAAGTAACATAAATGAATTTAAATATGTGAAATAAATTATACACTGAAGGGAAATATTATGAAGATCTATGGAGGAAGTTAAAAATAGAAAAATTAAATTATGCCCTTCAGTTACCAACAAAAATAATTCTAAATAGTTACTGCATTATTTTACCTTAATACACAATAGTCACAAGATGGATGTGGAGGGAATGACGTGCTCAAATAGTGAAATACTTCTGTGTTGTTGTTCAATCTAGCTATAACTTTTGATTTTGAAAAAGATGTATCCCATAGGTGTCTATATAAAAGAGATATATTGTAAACAATAGAAACTAAAAAAAATCTACATATAAAAACTCAGTTAACCAATTCCAATATACACCCATTTTCATCATAAAATAATACATGTAATTTTATGAAAATTGCTATACACTATACAATAGGTAATAAACCATACATGTGTAATTTTGTGAAAATAAGAAAATTCTGTATTACCTTTCTCTAAGAACTCTGTTCAAAAGCTCAAATGGTGGGGCCTCAACTTCTGTCGAAACTTTCCATAATCTTAATGGATGGCCATCAGATAACTTTCTATATGAAAGTTCCACATGATCAAACTGACAAACATTAACAAATCCTTTATACTTTTCCTTTGCTTCCTAATAAAGATTGAAGTAAATTACCCATAAAAATGTGCACAAGTTGGATAGAAGATATATGAACATATAAGAAATTGTGCTACTTACAACATGAAATATGAAATTTACTATGTAATTTATGTAATGTGGTTCTTACTTGAAAATAATATTTTCTGATGCGAAAACACCTCTTTAAAATACAATTAAATTAGCCCAAGTTTAAAAAAAAAAAAATTGAGGAATGGAAATATTTGTAGGGCATAATGAATCATTTAACTTCATGATTACATCTGACTTGCACAAATTTAACTAATTTTCCCAGATGTATTTATATTAGTACTGCAGAAAATATCAATACATATTCTGTATAAATAATAATGTATAGCAAATACTTAAATTAATCATTTTAAAAAAGTGAAAATAATCCACTTTGACAATGCACTAAAGTGGATTAGCAAGTAGTAGCAAAATGAATAAATTCTTTTTTGAATGATAATTTAATAAATGATAATTTGTATTTTGAATTTATTTATGAGAGCAATAATAAACTTTACAAATGGACTTTACTGTCTCAACTAAGCACATTTATTATATAAGAACTTGTGTCTTCCTAATAAGTGCATTCTTTTCTCTATGAACAGAAGGAATATAGAATCTGATCCTCTATGGGTGGTTCAATATATAGCATGTTGCAGAAAAACCGGGATCTTGTAACTGTGGTCATAGGTTTAGATGAAATAGGATTTTTCAAAACTCATTTTTAAAATGTTTGGAGATATATTAAGTCCCTGGATTAGATTTCTTTTCACTCTGATTACAAGTATTTTCTTATCAATGGTGAATGAGTTTTAACTTCATTTTCACATTAACATAGCAGTAGGCAATAATTTTATGTCTTCTGGTAACATGTGTGGCAAATTTATTTTACACTGGTCCCATTTGCTGCATCTTGGAATTTGATAAGATTGGTCAACTGGTTGTAAGATTCTAGACAGAATGAGATTTGGGGAGCTCAGTGAACTATGTTTGGTTAAGAGAACTATTTTTGAACAGATGGCTGTATGGTTTCAAATGATATTTAAAAAAATCATGAAGCTGTCTTGACTATTTTAAAAATTTTCTATAGTAGTTGCAAGGATTTTTTTATCACAGATCCTGAGATGTTTAGCATTTGTTATTGATCTATTATGATCTGAAAATAAAAATTAATTTGATAGTGTTCTTTCAAAAAATTAAATTATATTTACTATTTGCATTATTTTTATTATAATTTATTTAACTAATAATATAACAATTATGATAATTCATTTATATAGAAAAGAACAAAACAGATTACTGACACACTTGCTTTTCTCCTTAATAATAAGCTTTGTTCCAAACTGTAGCTTATAACAAACAGTATTCTTAACCTTAAAAAATTTGACCTAAAAACAATCCTCCCCTCCTAATATGCATTAATAAACCCTTACAGAGTGAGCTAAAATTCAGCATTATATTTACTGGTATTTTGTTGTGAATTAACAAAGTCAATATTTTTACATAAATAATCTCCTCAAGCATACAAAGAAACTAAAAGCTTGATTAGAAAAAAGAAATATGAAATTTGAAAGCAATTTCTGTCAGTTTACTGTATGTATTGTAAACCAAAGGAAATGTTTTTAATTATTTTTTTCATAGAAAATTTTCTAGGCATTCATTTTTCTAGGCAGGTTATATCACATGTGATACATCTAGATCATTCTGTGCACCCATACCTTTCTTTTCATATTGATCTGCAAGCCATGAGCTAGACACGACAAAATCTATGCAAAATATTTCTCACTGTCCATGTCCTAGCCCAGTGTGATGTTTCATTTTGTTGTTGCTGATGCAATGATCCAAGTGGTCAACACCACCAGAACTGATTTGGAAAGTTCAAAGTGAATTAATTTATTTTGTTATTGTAAGTGAAGGGGGAAAAAAGGAAATTTTTTTAAGTATCATGAAGGGGTATCACACACACACACAATTTTTGTAATGTTTTTCATTTAATTCATTTAAGGTTTTTTTTAAGCTATCTGTTTTAATTATTGATATTTCTACACTAATAATTAGTCGATTCTGTGGTAGAAACTACATTCATTGTTTAATCATGTTCATTGTTCTGTTCATTATTTAATCATTTTCATTATTCTGTTCATTATATCATTATAACAGAATTTTCAACATTATCTGAAGAGTATTTCTGAAAGTAGTATGCGATGTTTTCATTCACTTCAATATGAAATCTAATGTTTTTCTTTGTTTTTTAAAAGTTTAAAAAACTTTCTTGAAAAATTATTTTTTCAGAAAAAGAATCATACAAAATTGTCAGTTTTTAAAATAAATATATCCAAAAATTAAATCAACTAAAACAGTGATGTGTGATTCCTAATTACAGAATGTAAATTTTGAAAGAACAACCAATTTCATACGAAGTGGTTAAGCAATCTGCAAGTGCAGTTGCAGAAAGGATGTAATTTGGCTGCTGTCAA
Source organism: Amaurobius ferox (assembly GCA_951213105.1). Taxonomy (NCBI): domain Eukaryota; kingdom Metazoa; phylum Arthropoda; class Arachnida; order Araneae; family Amaurobiidae; genus Amaurobius; species Amaurobius ferox. The sequence goes on along the minus strand of OX578141.1, from coordinate 46,335,467 downwards.
GTGCAGACGCGCATTAAGCTACCGTCAAATTAACTGGATGGTTGTTGTCTTACAGCCGAAGGTCACCCATTATATTTTGTTTACTAACGTTAGACGACAGTGTTATTTAAATTGTAATTCTTCAAATATATTTAAAAAGAAATTACCGATAAAACGGTCGAATTTTACGGCTTCTAGCTTCTACAAATGTATAATTAACATTAAAATAGAGCTTGAAGAATGGAGTGATTCTTTTTTCCACTTTTATTTTTCTGAAAATAAAATATAATAATCTTTCCAAACTTTTTTTTAAAACCAAGGAACTTGACAAGAAGTATTTGATCATAAAATTTTCTAATTAATAGACCAGAGCTGGAGCTCCCCCCCCCCCCCCAATCTGCTGGGGTAACCCGGCCCTGACAGGAAAAATTAGGAGAAAGGGCCCTTGCCCGGAGGGACCCTTTCCCCTTTCGCTTTCCATGGGCCTGCATGTGTGTACTTCATTCTGAAGAAAAAGAATGAGAAAAAAAAGTGTCTTTCTAATAAAAATGCTGGTAAAGTTGTGAAGGAAAAATATAAAATGTTTACGCAAGTACTTCTAATGAAGGAATATGATTTAATAGCACTAAATTCATGCTTAACTTTTTCAGCAAATTGTCTCTTCCATTTCGTGATACTTCAACCATTCAATTACAAGCATTTTTTTTTTTTAACAATCATTATTATTATATATAATAATATATTCTTAAAAAAGATTTAATTATAAACCTGTTTTTCATTTTTTTCATTATTTAATAATGCATTTTTTATGCATATAATAAACTAAGTACATTATTTTTTCTTTTTGTTATTAATTTTTTTTTATATGTGGCAAAAGGGTTTCTCATCTGTAAGTATTTAAAACGAATTCTTTTATAATATTTAATAATATATTTTTCAAAAGCATTTTTAAATTTGTTCTTATAATTTAATAAATTTACTCTTATTTATTATACTTAATAATTTATGTTTTAAGAATTTTAAATTATATTTTTCCTGCTATTCCTTTTGTGTAATGTTTTAAATTTGTCATTAAAAAATTCCTATTATAGATAAAACATAATTATTTTATAACTTTTCTTTTTCAAAAAAGAAAAAATTTAAAAATAGATTACTTAAGAAATTAAAAATATACTATTTTTAGATCTCACTAATGCATATATAACATTAAAATAAAGCTTGAAAAATGGAGTTTCGTCCTCTTATATATATATAGCTAGAAGTGTGGGCTTTGATTTTATTGAAATTACTTTCAATATTACATGTTAGCTGGAATAATAAGTTCAATGACTTTTTAAAGTATTTATTCTTATATTACAGCTACAGTCAAACATATATTACACAACATAGCTATAAAAAGGGGTTAAAAATTAAAAATATATGAGAATTTCTTATACTTGTATATTGCAGTCAGCATAATATCAACCTAAACTGAATATAATGCGCAACCTTCCACCAGACGACAACCATCCGACTAATTTGACAGAAGCTAACTTGCAGGTTTCTTACTGCAGCTTTATCCGCGACAGCACATGCAGGCAGCTTAAACACAGCCATTTCATATATATCGTCCTTTTGTTTATTTGAAGTTAGTAAACTTGGAACTAACCTTCAAAAACATTTGAATGCAGCTATCAAAATAACCTTTTAATCCACTTTGGCCATTAAAAATAAAAGAAGATACTTCTTCTACAGATGCTGGTTGAGAATGCGTGGCTGATGAAATTCGACTTTGCAACATCATTTCTTTGGATATCTATATTATAATTCATTGAAATATTACATTCTAATAATTTAAGTAGAAAATATAAAATGATACACAATATGAAACAGAATAGTTAATATTTATTTCTCAAATAAGTGTATGCTTGTACAGTATATTAAATATAAATAGTCTTGTCCAATGTAGCTCTTTCCATACACATAAATATATTCTCAAATTCAATAATGCTTTTTCCCCTTTCTTAGCATTTTATATATCCTTTCTTTAGAATTTTAATTTTAAAGGGGAGGGGGGAAGTACATGCAGAATTTCAGTACAATTGGAAGGATGCCATTGAATCACTTCTAATAATCCTGTTGTGCTTAACTAACCGATGAATTTCAAAAATTAAATTTTTGACAGGTATATATAAATATAAAGTGCATTAAGGATTTTAACATATGTTTTTCTAATCTAGTCCAAAAACTATTTATATAATTTTCATGAATGTATATATTTTGATGCTTCTTTTCACTCATTAGATTATAGTGCAGGTAAAAGAAAACTGCCTCTTTTGTAATTGGTCTTAAAAATAGTTTAAAAGTTAATAGAAAACAACCTTGCTGAACTACAACAAATAAGTCAATGTTTCATGTGCATTGTGAAGTTTTGTATAAGCAAATAAAATGTTCCAGTATGTAAACATTGACTATTTTTAAATAATTGTTTTTTCTGGAATGTTGACAATTATGTTAACATTTGTAAAATTTTCTAAGCAAGAGAAATCGCAATAAAATTAAAATGTAAATATGTAACGATTATAGTTACTACAATACACTGTATATGTAAAGGGATGTAATGTGATGTGGTCAAAACCTATAAATTTCAAAATTTTGACAGACTTACATGTTGAAATACCAATCAACTCTTTTTGAATAATTATTTCTGATTGTATGGGAAAAGTATGAAGAATTTAAAACACTAGAGGAAATTTAATCCAGTTAAATGAAAACATAGATTTCTAACTTGAGTTTGATATATATTATCCATGCGAGAAGAAATGTGTAGGCAGCTCAGTAATCTGATGTATATATATATATATATATATATATATATATATATATATTAAAACATTTAGAGTATTTTTTTTTCAAAATACATTTATTAGAATTCTTCTAAATCTGAAAAGGGAGTTAAAATTATTATAGGTCTGCAACAATTGCATTTCATTGCATTTATTATAAAAAATTAAGCATGCAAAAACAGTAATAATAGTTTTATCTATAATAAAGAAACAGTTAAATCCATTGATTATATCTCAGTGTTTCAACAACAGTTTCTGTGTTGCAGATAGTCAAACCAAGATTTACAATGGGGTATGGAGAATGTACAACAGTCACAGATGATCACCCAGGGATGTGAAGTAATAGCCATTACTTTACAATAGGCTGTTGACAGTAGTCCTTGGGGAGAACGGAATTGTTTAGCTAGAAAACAAATATTTTTGGACGGATCCCATAGTTAGGGCTGATTAAGCCAAAGTGATGCCCAGGGCCTGGTGTTAAACCTGGAACTCGAAAACATGCTGCAATCTCAGAAATTCCACTACTAAGAAATGTAAGAGAATTGAGAAGATTTCTAGGACTTTCTAGTTTCTTTCGCAGATTTATAGAACACTATGTTTTATTAGCATCTCCATTAACTCAATTGTTGAAGAAAAATTCTACATTTGAATGGACTGTGGATCATCAAAAAGTGTTCAAGGAATTAAAGTTACGTCTAAATTCTAAACCAGTACTAAAACTTTATGATAACCATGATGAAACTGAATTCCACACAGATGCAAGTTCAGTGGGATTATATGGAATGCTCCTGCAGTATGATGAAGATAAAAGATTACATCTAGTATACTGTGTAAGTCATCAAACGAGTCCTGATGAAGCAATGTACCAATCCTGTCACTTAGAATTAATTGCTGATGTTTGGTTAATGACACACTTACGAACATTTCTTATTGATAAACATTTTACTCTAGTAATGGACTGTTCAGCGATAACATTTCTTGCCACTCAAAGGAAGCTCCAGCCTTAGATTGCCCGATGGGTAGAACTCTTGAGCGAGTTCAACTGTGAAGTAAAACATCGTGTAAGGGATAAAATGTGCCATGTTGATGCCCTTAGTAGATCACTAGTAGAAGAACGAAAATTTACACCAAATGATGAATTCGATCTAACGAGTTTTATTGAACTAACAAATCACCTACAATATTGTATATTGCTACTGAAAATGATCAGGTAGTTTTACTTCAATCTCAGGATAAGGAAGTACAAAGTATTTTGCAAACAATAACTAAACCCTCAATTAACCAAAACCCAGCAGAATGTCAACTTACCAATCAGTATAGTCTAGAAAACAGAATTCTTTATAGAGTAATAACAGATCGTGATGCAACCAAGAAACTGTTTATTATGCCTCGACCCATGCGGAAGTATTTAGTTGTCCGTTATCCTGATTTTGCTGGACACATTGGAGTCGATAAAGTTAGACAGCTAATTTAAGAAAAATTTTGTTTTCCAAATATGACGAATTACATAAAACAGCATATACAACAATGTTAGTTGCGCCTTTAACAAAGTTCCCGCTGGAAAAATTCAAGGGAAACCCAATTCCTCCTGGGACACGACCATTTGAAATTATTCATATTGACTTTCTTGAACACCTTATAGCTAGTTCTGGCAGAAACAGAGAAGTTTTGGTTATCATAGATAACTTAACGAAGTTCATACGTTTACATGCTTATTCCACATGCACAACGGCCAATGTGATCAAATGTTTAGATGAATTTATCAAAGACTTTGGAGCTCCGGTGTGAATAATCTCTGATTGAGGAACATGTTTTACCTCAAAGGCATTCATGGAATACTGCTATGAAAGAAAAATTAAACACACATTAATTTGAGGTCAACGACTCCAAGTAAATGGCCAAGTCAAACGAATAAATCGAATTTTGATCCTTGCCATTACTGCCAGTTGTAATAAAGATAACCAAAAGGATTGGGACAAATTTATGACAGAAGTCCAACGTCAAATAAACTGGACACCAAGCAAATACACTGGCAAATATACATTCGAGTTGCTGTATGGTTATGTACCAGAAAGAACTAATGATTTTCCAATTGACCTGTTACCGGAAGAAGGGAAATATTATGAACCAAAAAGCCTACAGGCAAAAGCAAAAGACACTATTTCCGAGTCTCAAGCTAAAATGAAGAAAAATTATGATAAATGGCATTGCCCTGCTTTTAAGTATGAAGTCGATGATGTTGTCCTTATGAAAGGTCTGCCAGAGCACACTGGTAGCAGCATAAAATTACAAGTATGGTACCGTGGACCCTTAGTGGTAGAAACTGTTTTACCCTCTGACACATAGAGTGTCTGATCTGCGGAATATTGGACAAGAACGAAGATGATGTTCAAGTTATGAAACAACTGCACATGCTTCACAATTGAAGTTGTTCAAATTAGTGAAAGATGAGGAACATTATGACCTAGAGGATGTAGATAGCAAGACTACTGCAGATACACTATAGACGAGGATGCCTATTTTGCAGGATAGCCAGTTATATGAGTCAATGGAGGACTATTTTCTTTTTTCATATTCATCTTATTCTTGTAACCTTGCTCTAGCAGCACTCAGTAAGTCACATGATGTTATGTACGACACTTGATACCTGCATGTGATGTTGTAATATATTTTTTATTTATTACAAAGCAAAGTATTTAATAAATATTTGTTAATTTATGCTAAAATATCATTCATTAAAATTCTTCTGCCTGATACATCCCTTACAGTACTAAGTTACCATTGAGAAAATGTTTTGGCAATATTCACTGTGGCGATGCATCGGGGGAGACAAGGGAGAATCAGCATCTAACCAAATAATTAATGATCAAGTAACTTTTATTTTAATTATATATATTATCTGAAAAAAAAAATACATAATATTTGCAAAAATATTTTCTGTGTAAATAAACAAAGTTAGTATTCTGATCCATCTGACACAGAGCCCAAGACACCTCTCTTGTTTCCTCTAATCATCAGTCAGAAATTTTAGGCCAGGTGGGGTGAAAGAGATTGCAAAATGAGTTCCAGGGTTTAGTGAGTGTCAGAGAATATTGAGCAAAGACCCAACAGGTATAATATGCCTGTATACTGCATTACCAACAAATAGCAAAAGGTACAGTTTTGAAATGCTAAGTATGAGCCCATAAATGTGCATAATAAACCAAATTTTTATTTAGGATAATTAAATATTAAATAATTAGATTTTGCATTCCCAGTATTAGCAAAGATTTTATTGATCAATCTAATTCCCAATTTCTTTGTGATTGGTTTATGGCTAAAACCTCACATCTACGTTAAAAACAGTAGATGTTTTATGCTAGTTAGTCAGTCAATGCTGTTAAAAGTGGTCAATGTTAATTAGTACATTTGGAGCAATTTTTGCAATGCCTTGTTGACCTTACTAATTACTGGGAGGAGTAAAAGAGTTCACAAAGTGAGATTCGAGGATTGCAAAGCTTCAGAAAAAAAGAGGCAGAATCCAATGGATGTATTATGCCTGTATAGCAGGCATAATGAAATTGCTGGAGAAGTGAGCTTCAATGATTAATAGGCAGCACAGCATAAAACAGAGACAGAGTCACCAAGCCCTGGGAGTTAGCAAATAGGGGACATGAAGGAGGCAGTGTGCAATGGCTAGGGTGAAATAGCTTGTTAAGTGATATTTGGTGGTTGGTCAGTGAATAAGGGATGACCCTCAATAGGTGTATTACACCTGCGATGGAACAGAAAAGCCCACAAAGCAAATAGAAAGTGAAGCTATAATTTTAAATCAGAAAACATAAATTATTAATAACAATCAATAAAAACAACATAAAATATGAACTTACAGCAAATAATGTTTCATAATTAGATATCATGCATGACAAGCACTCATAAGCAGCTCTATTTTCATTTAACTCTCGTAGATCAGGTACACCAACAGTTTTTCTACGCCTAGGACTGGAACTGGCACTTCTAGGCATAGAAAGTTGAAACAAAGATGGAGCAAAACAAACAGCTAAATTTGTAGCGGTCATCTGAAATACAATTAATTTATGAAAATAGCTTTCTATAAACATGCTATTATTACAAAAATAATAATATAATTTTTGACAATTCTATGTATCCACTGTTTTATCAAAACTAATTAAATATACATATGATACATAACTTAATCTCCCTTGTAAAAATCAACTTTATTAAATTCTTCTTTATTAAAAATTCCTACTTTCAAATCATGAGTCCACACTAATCTCAATTCACTCAGAAACATTTCCCTCACATACTATTTTGCTAGTCTAATCTAAACTGTTTCTTAAAGTCCATCTAGAATCACAATAAGATAAATTCTTTTAATCACCATGTTCAAAGAATCTTTGTGAAATGTGATGATTCATATAACTTTTTAAGCCTTGGGAGCTTTAAAAGATAGACTTCCTTGTCTAAAACCTTGCATGTGAGAATCTCTGTAGCACAACTGCTCAGATGAAACCTGAACAATTATTTTTTTTTACAATTTTATATAAGGTCTGTTCAAAATTATCCAATCTGTTTTCTATTGTGGTAGTCTTTTGCAGCATGCCAAGGGGAATAATGTAGCATTGTATCCCACTGTACATGTGTGATTTTTTTCTATGATCAAACTGTGCCATTCAGTCATTGTCAGATAGTTCTGATAATAGTATATGTATCATGTGCTCATTACAATTGTGTTTGAAGTGCAAATGGCAGAATATGTTGATCAAAGGATCTAAATTAAATTTTTATAAACTTGGTAATGTGCAATTGGAGACAATTGAAAAGATGAAGAGGACTTTTGGCAATGAAGCAATGAAGCTAAAATGTGACCAAATTGGTGATACTTTGCTAAATTAGCAGCCAAGTTCACCAAATTTATCACCAAACGTTAGAGACAAAAAGAGCATTTCGTATATATAAATGACTGTTGGCAAATTTATAAGCATTAAATATAAAACTATTACTCAAATTATCCTCATGAAGGGAGTGAACTAGATCCATGAGAATGATGTCAACGAATTTATCACATAATATTTTATATGAAAAGTTAGCACATTTCACAATAGTCAATACTTTTTATTTATGTGATATTTGAAAAAAAAATGCAATATCTCGAGAACAGTTCATGCTAGCATTCTAAAATTTATGCCAATCATTTTCTAATGAAGAATTACATAAGAAATGATTATTTACATTGCATAATTGAAGGTTATGATTTTTTGAAGATTTTTTTCAAAATTTCATTCGAAAATTTTGGGGTCTTCCCAACATTTGATTGAGTTTAAAATCAAAAAGCTTTCAGTATTCACTGATTGTAATTTTTGCAGTAAAATTCATTTAAAACTTTCCATGCATTCATGAGATATCATCTCCACAGACTCATGGATATACACACATATACAGACATCACCTCAAAAACAATTGATTCGAGTTCGGGGATGCTTGAAATGTGCTCTTCCATCAAAAACTCGAATTCAAATTTTCGATCCCATCACATTATACTATGTATGTATGGAAAATAATAATAAAAATTAAAGAATATCCAATGAACTAAAAGATATATTACAAACACCTATTGAGAAGACTAATATATATATATATATATACAGGGTGTCCAGTGCTATCGGTGCCCAATGGCTATTTCCTCAACTGTTAGTCACAGAGATACACTTCAAATTGCAAAAATGTTTTAAATTTTAAAATTTATTATCTTAGAAACAGTTTAAATCAATAAATGCATTTCTGAAAGAAATACGAAATATAAATTTTTATACAGTCTCCCGGTTCTACCAATTATATTTAAGAAAATCATCCTCATACAATTTTATAGAAAATAAAAAAAATCATCCGTTTACGACCAAAATTGACCGACTTATAGCTGTTTAAAGTTGGAGCACTTTTTGTGCTGAGAAATAAATGGTCAATACGATCCCTGATTGGTTGGTTGCCTGGAGAAATGGTCAATACGGCCCCTGATTGGTTGGTTGCCTGAAACGGGGCATTTTTATGTGTGGAAAAGCGACTTAAGTCATAAAGTTTAATGCTTCATAACTTAGTGAATTTTGGTCATAAAAGGAAGATTTTTTTTTATTTTTGCATGTATTGTATGAGGATGATTTTCCTAAATATAATTGGATCGTACAAAAATTTATATTTCGTATTTCTTTCAGAAATGTATTTATTGATTTAAACTGTTTCTAAGATAATAGATTTTAAAATTTAAAACATTTTTGCAATTGGGAAGTATATCTCTGTGACTAACAGTTGAGGAAATAGCCATTGGGCACCGATAGCACTCGACACCCTGTATATATATATATATATATATATATATATATATATATATATATATATATATACATATATACATATCCAAAATCATATAACAGGGCCATAATTTAGTCAGTTAGATAAAGTCACTCTAAATGTATATAAATGTATCAAAAAATATTTTTGAAAATTGAGGGGGGGGGGGAGTTCAACCCTATAATCCTCCTTGTATATGGCCCTGACATATCACATATTTTTAGTATAATATCATAGCGTAATTTATAAACAAATCATGAAAATTATAATTTTCTGAATAGTATTTAATTTAAAATCTTTACAAGTTTATGAGAATGAATATAATTTTTTTATGTTTGAATAAATATTTTAATTTTACTTTGAGAAAAATAGCATGTTTTGATAATTGTATAAATATACTTGCTTGATTTACTCCAGAATTTTGACAAACTTCAGAAAGAAATTCAAGCAAAGATTGAAGAACTTCTCGATTTTCATCTGGCATTAACATCATAGTAGCATGAATTGCTTCAAGTCGCAACTCTTCCGGTATGACTAGAAGTTATGAAGTATAATTTACAATAATTGTTTATGCATCAAAATTAAAAGTTAAACCAACAGTGACATATACGAAACAAATAGTAATAATAATAATTCTTACATTGAAAAATACTGATGAAAGTTTCTGATAGTTTATTTGTAAGAAGCGCTTCTGGCAGTTCTCTAAAATACTGTTTCAGCATATCAGCTACATCATAAGCTTGTTGTTCATCGTAGCTGACGTTTTCTGGATTACTTTCAGTAAGGTTTTTCAAATTTTGTATTCTGGATCTAACACCAGATTTTCGAAATAAGCCTGTTGATTCTAGAGCTGTTTTTCTAAGATATTGAATAGCAGTTTGGATAGCAACAGGCAGTGGCTGTCCAGTTCTTTGAAGACTTAAAAGAAGAGGTACACCAAAAACTACTTTATCTATAATAGAGAAGGAAATATTTAAATGCTGCATGCAGTTAAATTTGAGGTTATCATCTATATTTCATTTTTAGTGTTGCAATTTATGAGAAAATATGCTAGTACAAAAATAAATAATAATCATATCTACTGTATGAATATTTAAAACTGATATATCAGATTCAAGGTCTACACAAATGATGTACTTGGAGGAAGTTCATCAACTTTGGAGGAGACTGAGCCCTTGTATTTGATACAATTAATTTTAGGCCAATCTTATGTAAAATGGACTTTTTCTATATCTGGGATAGGCTCAGATCCTTAACCCCTAGTGTACTCCTCTGATCACATTTATACAAAACAGATTAACCACTAAACATGCAATTAAGCACTAAACATGCTTTTATTATTCTTTGAAAATTAAACTACTTATAGGTTATGGTATAAGATAGTTGATTAAATGTATCAACTGGTTAAAGTGGCAAAAAAGAGTCTTCTTCATCAGGACAATTGAGACAGAGCAGCCAGTCATTACAAGAAAAGTAGGGAAATTTCTGCATACAAAAATTTCTCTATCTTTACTATAATGACTGCTTAGTCTCAATTACCCTGATGAAATAGGCACTATTTTTTACTTTCAAACCAATCAATACATTTAATTAACTGTCTTATGCTGTTAGAGTATTTTTATTTTCAGATTATTTAGGCCAGCAGTTTGATCAAATTTTTTAATATTATACTTATGAAAGTGAACCTAAATTATAACCTGGTTAAGGTATAGTATATTTAGTGAAACTTTTAGGAAGTCCTAAAAAGTCTTATAAAATGGTAGTTATAGTCCTATAAAATGGCTGCATGCTTTGAAAATTATATTTTATTTAATAGGGAAACAAAAATAAAATGGTTAAAACACATATCAGTACTACATAAATAATACCCAAAGGCACAAGTATAGATGAATAATTAAAAATAAAAAAATGTTCATTATATAAACAAGTCTTTGTAAAATTGAACTGCCCTGACTGCAAATTAGATTTAGAACATGATGGATGCAATCTACATTTAGCTAATAATTCCCTCAAACTTTGGATATTAAATGTGCATTCTCTGAGTTTGTTTCACATAGACAGTCATCTTTGTATGGGGATCTATGTGCTCCTACAAAAGTCAGATTATATATATTTCAAATTTATAATAATATTACTAAAACTGGGGCAGTTTTTATTTGACTGGAATAAAGTTATATTAGCATATCAAACAGATATAAATGTATCATTTCTAAGGTTTTTTTATATTTTTGTACTGTTGGTAATATATATCCAAACTGTCTTTGAAACAGAAATGCTCACAGGTTGGAGTTTCATCATTTCTGAAATAAGAAATGGAACATTTTATTCCCAAATCACATGCCAACTATCTCGTTTTCATTTATTTAAGACTACCTGAGGTAGTATTAAGAGAACAGGTAGTGTTTCTTTCAGGCATACATCCGGCATAAGATATGCATACATCCATTGGGGGGGGCGGGCGAATCCACCCCTGGAGACATTTTATGTTAATTTAGTTTCTATTTATGTGGCAGAATTTAAATATATTTATATAGGGCAAATAGAAAACTTGCCTCCTAAAGTTTCATTTATCCCCCTGGCCAAAAATTCTTGAAAAAAAACCCACTAAGAACAAAACCTTATAGGACCAGTGTTTCTTTCAGCCATACCTTCGAGGAGCTTCCCCCTCCTCCCCTTGGAGACATTTTATGTTAATCTAATTTCTATTTATGTGAGAGCATTTAGATATATCTATATAGGGTAAATAGAAAACTTGCCTCCACTAAAATTTCATTTGTCCCCTCCTCCCAGCCATAAAGTCCTGAAACGAACACTGCAGGACATGAAAGAATTTGATATGCTAGAAAAACTAGTTTGACTTATGAATCTGGCATTGATGGATACATGTTCCAGCATAAGAATCCTTGGAGGAATCTTAAATATGAAAAGCAGCATTAAGCAAGAAGCCTGTCTCCTTTTCAACAAAACACTAGAAATAGTAATGAGAGACTCTGATATAAATACAAAATGAGATAAACATTTACTATAAATCAGTTCAGATTCTTGTTCATGTAGATGACATTGGTGTATTATTGTGATAACTACAAATGCATTTTGAGGCAGTTCTTATCCTAGAAAATACAGATCAAAAAATGCATTTTAAAGTTAATCAATATTAAAAAAAAAATTCAAGGCTTTTACGAGCAGAGGGTGTCTTTCTCCTCTCACTTCTTTGTAGTTGGTCTGTACAGATCTGAATCAGTAGAATTATTTATCTGGAAAATCAAATCAGCTGCAAAAATAGTGCTAATTTGGAAATCCAAAGGCAAATTATATTCAAAGAAGAGCTAAAATACTTATAAGATCTACTCCAAGCTAAGGACTAAAATACTTATAAGATCTACTCTAAGCTTTGTCTCAGAAACCTGGGTGCTCACAGGAAATACTGCAAAAACCCTTAGCTTCTTATACAGAAAAAAAAATAAAATATATATATATATATATACATATAAAAATAAGTATATCACGAACGGAACTCCTATTTAATTAAAGCAGAAAACAGAAACCTTACAGAGGATGTGGCGCATAGCAGCTCTGCATCCAGAGTGGAATACAAGGATATAAACAAGAAGAAAAAATAAGCGAGAACAGGAGTGACCATATGATTTGCATAGAATGGCTGGGGTGGATTGCGACACCCCTTTCCCGCTTAAAGCAGCTTTTACGACCCGGATAAGGGGTGTCGCAATCCACCCCAGCCATTCTATGCAAATCATATGGTCACTCCTGTTCTCGCTTATTTTTTCTTCTTGTTTATATCCTTATATATATATATATATATATATATAAAGCATTTTTGGAGGTATCCAGGAAATCGGAATATAGAAAAAATATAAAATTGAATTATACAGACAATATAAAAGTGTAGATGTAGTTAAAGCATATTAAAATTAACAGAATAAAATGGACAGGACATGTGCAAAGAATGGATGGTGAACCATCAAAGAGATATATATACTTGTCCACACTATTCTGAAAGAGACCATGACAGAGGCATAAGATGAATGAATAAACTGTGTGGACAAGTGCTTTGAGAATTTTATATTGAGAAACTAGAAAACAACCGCTACAAAATAGACAGACTGGGAAAGACCAGGGCCCATACTGAGCTGTCAAATTATTGATGATGATCCGTGTGATGGGAATTTGGGGAGACAGCATTTGTCCAAATAACCTTATACCAGGCAACTCCCACTTTAATTGTACATTATTCGAAATATTTTATGTACTTATTTCAATCAATGCACAATTAAAAGAAAAGTTGTGTTGCGACGAGTTTAAAAACTTCAAACTCATCATAACACTTTAATCTATGTACGAAAAAACTTTTTGCAATGAGAACATTTTCCCCAACTTCAAGATGGTCCAAAGGGAAATGGATTTTTCCCAGAATGTCAGCAAAGTAGAAGGTAATAAACCAATTAAGATCTTAAGTTTACAATCACTCAGACCTTCAGATGATATTTTATGGCTATGGAATAATATGGAATAATACAAATTGAAAGGAAATCGAGACCTCCCATGTTTTTCTACAATCTGGAAAGTCTTCCTTTATTTCCACAACCATTAGCTGTCAAGATTAAGCAATTAAGCCCAATTTGTCAGAAAGGCATTATTCTCACATTTCCACCAGATGTGCAGGGGTCATCTATATTTTATGTATCTTGTTCTGCAGAGGCACCAAGCGAAAAACACTTAAGGTGAAGAGGAAAATAAATTTTCACCCCTATCTTTACCATTTGCTGATTGAGATGACATCACACTGTTCACAACTAATAGTCGATAATGGCACGCCCCTTTTCCCAGCATTCAGGAGTCAAGCTGGCCATTTTCTATTGTTTTTTTAGTCTGTTATTTTTAGCTCAAGATGTAGCGGGCTGTGAATCAAGAAAAGAGTTGGTTCCCCCTTCTCTGGGAAGGGGGAGGATTGGTTTTAAATATACAGTAAACTTTCTTTTTTTAGAAGACAAATTTTTTTGTTGAGAATGAAAGCTCTTTCTTCTTTATGGAAACTACATCAAATATGTGTGAGCGAGTGCAACAAAGACGAATATGCATAAATCTTATAGAAGAGAATTTTAATACTTCTGGTGTAGCTGAGTTAGCCAAATATTCTGTGTCTGTCGTGCAGCAGTGTGTACCATCTATTGAAGACCTACCTCTACAGAAGCTTGCAGTGTTGATTTACTGTGATGTGAAATTTTTATATTACAAGCAAAAATCAATTTTCATCATTGTGTGCATTACTAAATATTCACATAACGAATTTTAGGGAGATACTGTGAGTTAAAAACATTATTTTTTTTATTGGTATATTTTATTTCATAAATGTCAATTTATATTCCTTTTACAATATGTCTATGTCTATATATATATATATATATATATATATATATATTATTCGGAAGTAGGAAGAATTAATTTTAATCCAAATAACAAACAATTCTTTAATTGTGTCAGAATCTAGTATAATAATACTTAATGCATATATTATATTTTTTTATTAATAAACAATTTTTCATTTCATATAAAATAGAGGATTTTATTTGTACAATTGTTTATGATTAATTTCACAGGTTTTTTTTTATTAGGTTCTCATGTCAATACCTGGTAAAAAGAAAACTATACGACACTTAATTATAAAAATATATAATTTCCTTAATTTGTTTATTTGGCCTTTTAAAATTTAAGTTGATTGACATGAGAATCCAACCAGTGAAAATTTGTTGCTTGGATCTTGATTGAATGGAGTAATTGATTTTATAGTATTTTCATTAAGCTCTTAAAGCAATTACTATTGATATTCTAATTACTCTATTCAAATTGGTCCAGGCAGAATGTTTATCACAAGTTGCTTAGTAGCTAGTTGCTTGGGTAGATACTGTTACCTCAAATTTTTTTAATGCTTCATCACTAATGATGATGTCAATAAAACTGGGCAGTTCTTATTTGATTGGGATGAAGTTGTAATAGTATATCAAACAAATGGTGAAGTAGTATTTGTCAGCTAATTTTTTATATTTTTATATTGCAGTTAGTAAGATTGCAACTACCACTTGGGCACAAAAGCCCACACGGATTTGACCTTTTCCCCTAAAGATTAATATGTATGGAATAAAAGCTTAATATGGATAAAAAAATTGTTATAAATAGGTTATATTTAAAAGAGAAGATGTGTAATAATTTTCAATTGATTTTCTTCCTCTAAAAGTTTTTCTTGGATATGCTCCACAGATTGGAGTTTCCTCATCCCTGCAACAAAAGATGGGGATATTTCGTTCCAAATCATATGTTACTAATTTTGGAAAGAAGTGGGTAAGAAGGTTGTGGAAGTAGATAATATCTTTTTCCCCCTGAGAAAAGGGGAAAATGTAAAGAGCAAAAGTTTTTATAGATTCATCTGTTCACTCTAAATACAAAATTTTGATTCTAAAAATATTCTTCTATATGCACTTGTTATCAATACCAGTCTTAGCCAACTTAAGACTTGATTTGGATCACACTAGCAGTCAAACTCTCATAGAATTTGACTTCCCCCCCCCTCCCGAAATGAAATTTGCAACATAGGCATTATCAACATTTTTTAGTGTTTCTGATATGCGTTTTTCTAAAAAAAAAATTTTTTTTTCAATTTTTCAATAGTTTTACTTACATAATCATAAATTTTTTAATATTTTTTTCATTACATCTGCGCATTTTTGCAGTGTGGCCTTTGACTGTGCTGTGGCATACAACAATAAGTTCTAGAGATGCCACAAATTATATTTGAATCACTCATGACTGTATTTTCGATAAGTTAAAAAAAAGCGCATTTCCTAACACTATTTCCTTGCCTAACTGTGTCAAAAATTGACCACTAGATGGCGAGCATCGGGTTAGAATCGCGGATTGTAATATTACTTCAAAATTGCATCATCCTTGTGCTCTTGTGTTTTCTCGTTCAATTGTGATCCAGTATCAATTTAGTATTCACCATTCATGTAAATAAGCTTATATATTCGCATATGATGAGTGCAACAGTAATTATATAAGTCCAATATTAGTTACATAATTATTCATGAAACGAATGCGAATTGATAGTTTTTCAAGACGATATGTGGAACATCCTGTCAGGATGATATGTCCTGTTTTAGTAGCAGAAAAAGAAAGAAAATTCCTGTCGTTGAAGAAACCAAATTCGTCACTTCAGATCCTTCAAATGAAGCTGGCACCACATCACCAGGTAACAGTTTTGACTCTTCGCAAACCATTAAGGATATCTGAGACATAGCAAATAAAAACTTTTCATCGAATTGCGATACAAAAGAATTAAGAATGCAGTTCTTAAACAATATAGTTCCTTCTGAAAGTGACATATACCCTGTGCATGAAATTAATAAAAATAATTTAAAATTTCAGCATCATTGGTTAAAAAAGTGCAGATGGCTGGCATATTCCAAAATTTATGATGGTGCATTTTGTAAATATTGTGTATTTTTTTCTGAAGAAGCTGTAGGAAAAGGGTTGCATCAAAGTATTGGCTCTCTTGTTGCTAATCCTTTCATAAAATGGAAAGATGCGATTCAAAAGTTTAATGAGCATCAAAGTACATCTTATCACAAAAAACGTGAAATTGTAGCTGAAAATTTTACAAGCATTATGGCAAGAGAGAAAAAAGATATTGCGAGCAAAATTGATTGTAATCACAAGAAAGAAATTGAAAAAAATAGAGTTGCTGTAATGCCAATAATTAATTTTTTGTGGACAACAAGAAATTGCAATTCTTGGGGATGAAGACAGTGGTCCTCTAACTTTGGAAAGACTAGAAAATAATGATGGACACTTTCAAGCTCTGTTATGCTTCTGTGCAAATTCAGGAGATGAAACATTAAAACAACATATATTAAATTACAAAAAAATGCATCCTACATTTGTCCTATTATTCAAAACGAAATACTTGAAATTTGTGGAAATATCATTCAAAAAAGCATTGTTGATGAAGTCAACAATTCAGATTATTTTAGCATTTTAGCTGACGAAACCTTAGATATCTCTGGTGTTGAACAATTTTTATTCTGTGTTAGGTACGTGAACGTAAATAATATATTATGCGATCATTTGTTGACCTTCATTCCAGTGTTCGATTTATCTGCAAAAGGACTGGCAAACACTCTTTTAAATCAGTGTCAACTTCTAGGACATGACATGAGCAAACTTGTTGGGAGAGGAGATTTGTCGGATGATGGAGAGGCCAATATGAGAAGAAATGAATGGCATTTAGGCAAATTTAAAAGAAATTTATCCTAAAGCTATGTATGTTCATTGTGCCAATCATAGTTTGAATCTTGCTTTGTTGTCATTTCTATTAATTCCATCTATTAGAAATTGCAATGGTACTATATGCGAAATATGCAATTTATTTCGAAATAATACTAATGCAGGCAATATTTTAAAAAATAACATTAAATGTTTTCTTCCAGACAGTAGAAAAGGCCAATTACTTAAATTATGTGAAACACAATTTGTGGAAAGACATGATGCAATTATTGTTTTCATCGAATTACTCAACGCAATTGTTCCCAGTTTACAAGAAATAGCTGAATTAAATAAAAGTGTTTCAACTACTGCAGAACTCTTACTTTCACAGCAATTGAAAAGGGCTCATTTTTAGTTTCTCTCTTGGTATGCGAAAAGCTTCTTAGTTTTACTTTGCCTTTGTCACTTTATCTTCAAAATCCATCTCAAGACCTATCATTGGCTTTAAATTATGCAAAAAGTGTTATGCAAAAACTGCAAGATATAAGAAACAAATCCTTTGACAGTTATGTCACTGAAATATTTCAAGCAGCATATGTTATGAGTAAAAATTTTGATTCTGAGATAGGAGTTCTGAGGATTGTTAAAAAACAAACAGCTTGAGATAATCATCCATTTAATACACCAGAACAGTACTACAGACGTGCAATATTTTTACCTTGTTTGGATGAACTAAGTTCGCACTTATAAATTCGACTTGATGAAAATGACAAAATTTTTTCATCTATTGAAATTATTATACCAAAATATGCAATGCCCAAAAAAGTTGATCTACTGGATAACTTAAAAATATACTCTGATGATATTACTTCAGATTCTGCAATAAAAGCTGAATACTTGCTGTGGTGTCAAAAATGACATTGAAGAAAAGTTGAGGCCAAAATGTGCAATGAAAGCTCTTGTGTCCTGTGATGAGAAAATTTTCCCTAATATATACAAACTTAACGTTAAAAATTTCTTGTAGTTACAAAGAGAGAAAAACATATTGTATACTGTATATGCATGCTTACTGGTTATATATCTTTGGTGTTCAATTATGATGCGATTTGCGATACATAAGTGTAAGTGCAATACATAAGAGATTTTGTGGAAAAAATTAAAGAATATGTCATGACGTTAAAACTAAATAATTAACTTTTGAATTTTTCTGAATCGTTTTTCCTTTTATTCTACATGCGTAATATATTGTATACAGTGGAAAGCCATAAATCTGGATGCCTAAAAATCGAAATTATCTATAATCTGGAAATTTTTAAGGATGAACGATTCCAATTAATCATTGCAACTTTTGATAATTTCCAGAAAAAGCAATACGATTATTGATAACTGTCCAGAAAATTTTTAATACCTATGTGTTTTCAAATTCTCTAAACAAATTTCCACTATATTTCTGTAAGAACATGATGTTTATTTACATTTTCGCATTTTTTGTTTATGATTTCAATAAAAAGTATTTTTCCTATTGCTTAAAAAAAGACTCATAATCCTGAAAATTTGAAGTCCCGAGTGTTCTGAATTTCCGGCTTTTGACTGTATATAGGTGTGTGTAAGTATATGAAATAAACTTTTATTTTGGATTGAAAGTTCACTATACTTTGAACTCCCCCCCCCCCCCCCCACTTTCGAAATAAATTTCTGGATATGCCTTGCCAAGAGTGAACTTAATCAATATCTGACAGGATATGCTACCACTTAACAGGATATGCTTACTACAGGATATGCTTAAATTTAAACTTATATCAAATGAACTCTTCGTACAAAAGGGAATTGCCTAATGAATGTAAATTAAGAATTTTATTGATATAATTGATATACGTATGAAATCATCTTGATAAATTTTGATTTATAATAAAAAAATAAATCTCACCGCTTAGACCCCGGAAGAATATATATACATGGTTATTTGATTTAGCTTGTTTGTACCATACTCTAAAGTAGACATGAGTTATTATAATATAATACAATTTATGAAATATTAAATATGAATGTTACAAGAAATGTATTATTCTGAAATGTATTATTCTTAAATGAAAAATTCTTAATTGTAAAATAAAAGTTGGTTTTTCTTTTATTTAAGTAAATTGATTACAATTTTATGAATATAATGGTTTTCTCTCTCTCTCTCTCACACACACACATATATATATAAAGGTTTATTCAGATCCCCTTCTGTTTAATTGCTTCAGTATTTGGAATTTTATTAATTATAATTATGATTTATTACAGCTAATGATGGTAAGTCATAAATCATTAATTTTGAACCACAATATTATTTATTGAGTAATAGACCTTGGATAATAGTAATAAATATCTTACTTAATGATGAGTTGTCCTCTTTGGTGTATACACTCCCTTTTTCATGTATCAGGAGTATAACAGCCAATACTCTCCCGATACAAACCTAGTTACATGTCAATAATTTGGAAATAAATTTTTAAATAAGTTTGATAGGATTTTAAACTTAATTTTTTCTTTTATCATATTAAAAAACTCCTCTATATTAATATATTCTTACAAAATTAATATATATTAATATATTCTTACATAATTGGGGCCCTTTACAAGAGATGCCAATTAGTCCAAATAGATCAAATCAGCCTGAGGCTGGCATTGCTTGTTAGGAACAGATAATAGCAATTTTGATTTATAAATATGAATAAATGCTTTTATATATCTTCTAATATATATATATATATATATATACCTTTGTAATCTGGATTGCGAATACGGCGTATGAATTTTGGAACTGCCCAGCTCCATCCCGTACGACTTGAAGGAGAAAACTTTTCCATCACTGTAGTAAGATTCAATAATGATAGTTTTCTCAATAGAAGCATTTGTGGTGCAGTAAGATCGCATAATTTGGCAGGTCTTAAAATTGATCTTGCATCAGTCACAGAATTAAAAAGGAAGCAGTGCCATGGTGCTTGTAAGCAAGTAACTCCTCTGAATAAACAAAAATGGATAAATTAACATGAAAGAATATACTTCAATATAGATTGTTTAAGCAAAATATAATACATGAAAAAACAAGTCAACTTTAACAATGCATTAATTAACATAGGTTCTAATGCAAAACAAATTTTTGTAGTACATGCAAATAATAATCATTTCATAAGTTTTGAAGATTAGGAGCAGTATATTTTTTAAAGTCAGTGTGATACAAGTACTTATGGTACAGAAGCTAGCTATTTTTAGGAGTGCAGTAATTTTTGGGAGTCTGGCCATATATGCATTTCTTCTAGAATATGCCATATCTTCTAGAATAATGTATTGTGATATTCAGTGTCAGAATCAGAATTTAGTTTGAGATGAGGGGGAGGAAGGGTGCTAAGTTCTTTTTATATTGCACTCTCTTTACCTCCATGCCACTTAGTAGGACTTTCATGAGTGATGCGATTGTAATAGAAAATACTCTTCTTATAAACTTTAGTTACTAATTTGAGAGCAAATGTATTAATTTACATTATTTCAGACTTCATGTAACAATTATGATTTTAAACAAGGATTTCCAAGTCATTTTTATTGCTGTTAATGACTGAGGTATTTCGTCTTTCTCGGCCGTCCAAATAGTTGCTCAAGTCCTCAGGATGAGTCGGACGGTCTGGGTCTTCAACATATTGTACATGGCGGGGGCACGGTAGCCCAGTGGTTAGAGCGCTGGAATTGCACTCAGTAGGCCTGGGTTCGATTCCAGCCGCTGTCAAAACTGCCACAGTGTTCATATGGAGTACGATCACGTTAAACATATGGGTGCATAAGTCCTTCTGAGAGGTTGGTGGTAGGGGAAGGAGGGTACCCTGTGGATGCCTCCCCCACTGGGTTCTGGTCTAAATTGGGTGGCACTTCTCGGCCGTCCAAACAGTTACCTTACACCTTTCTGGTAGGTCGGACGGTCTGGGTCTCAACATATTGTATATGGTGGCCACTGAACTAGCTGCTCATACCCTAGGGTGAGTGGGGTGGCCTGGGTCTTCCACATATTGTACATGGGTACTTTTAATTATAATGCAAGTAACTCACCCAATGAGTGTTGTTGTTGTTGAAACCCAGACGGTCCGACCTACCAGAAAGGTGTAAGGTGTAAGGTAACTGTTTGGATGGTCGGGAAGTGCCACCCAATTTAGACCGGAACCCAGTGGGGGAGGCATCCACAGGGACCGTACCCTCCTTCCCCTACCACCAACCTTTCGGAAGGACTTTCGGACCCACATGTTTAACGTGATCGTACTCCACATGAAGTGATCGTACTCCGCGGCAGTTTCGGCAGTGGCTGGAATCGAACCCGGGCCTACCGAGTGCAACTCCAGCGTGCTAACCAATGGGCTACTGCATCCTCACTCAATGAGTGTGAGGATATTTAATTTTTAAAAGAACTGAAAGTTTTATATGGTAGTGTAATTTTTAATAATTCTAAAAACTCTATAAAACTGCTGAATTGTGTAAATATCTGCTTCAGACTTTTTAATCCTTCTTTAATACTTA